>VDFB02281492.1:60335470-60755332 GCA_007258455.2 Sequoia sempervirens
GGGATAAACTTTCGAAACAATTGGAAATTACACATCAAATTTTACAAGCACCCAACGAACATCGAATTTTACATATTTTGTCGGACAGTTTCGTCATATTTTGCAGTCAAATGCATTAGTGATATATTAGTGAAATAGATTCCTACAAAATGCATCTAGTGCATTCAATTCCTACATATGTTCTTGCAAAACAAAATGTTCACTGTTATATAGCTATTTCAATTTAGATGCACCTTTTTACTTATTATTTCTTTCAACCTCAAAAAGGAGTTGTTGGAATGATAGGCTGTATATTAAGTTTGATAAGAATATTTGTTTCACTATTGATCAAAGTGGTGGACAATGCATTTTCTTGCTCGGGGGTTTGATGAGAGCCCATGGGGCTCCATGACCCAATATTGTAGGTTGGAGAGTAGGCCTTGTGTTTTTGTGGCTTCATGACCCAATATGGGGCTCCATGACCCAATATGGTAGGGTGGAGTGTCACATGTCTAGAATTTCCTCCTTAACAAGGTCTCACACAATGCCTCATGCAAACCAGAATGTACATGAGATTATGTCAATTTTTTACAATTTGTAATAACATGTCTTTGAATGTTGAAAATTAACTCCAACCCTTTGGGTTGAAATCTCAAGGAAAATTGAAGCCAAAGGCTTGAAACTTTTAAAATAAAACAAAAATAAAAGAGTGTTACAATGCACCCACATTTTATAAAAGGAAATTCACCTCTCTTGCTTACCTTCTCTCTCTCTCCCACTCTTTATCGATCCTTCCCTTTCTTCATCTCTCTTTTCTCTCTCCCCCCTCTCTAGGGTGTTACCTCTCACTTCCACCCTCTCCCTCCCTCCTCTCTCTAGGTCTAAATTACTTAGGATTTAGGGTTGAGGTTATAAGGTTTAGGTTTTAGGGTATAGAGTTTAAGGTTGAGGGTATAAATTTTAGGGTTGAGGGTTTAGTGTATAGGCTTTAGGGACTAGGGTTGAGGGATAGTTTTTAGGTATGAGGAGCTATAAGGTTGAGTGTATAAGGTATAGGTTTTAGTGTATTGGGTATAGAGTTGAGGGTATAGGGTTAAGTGAAATCAAATTTTGATGTATGTAAATGAAAATTTCACCACTATAATACTAATAAATAAGTCTAATAGTAAAGAAGGAACACAATTCTTTGTAGGATCACACTCCAGTGCAATTAATAATTGACCTCTCAATAAGTCCCACCTTCTTTTCAATAATTCATGCCTTCTTGTAGCTTCTTTAAAACAAGGAGTAATCAATAACTAATACTAACTTTATTGTCATAAATGGATCAAAATAAAAATTAGTTTTATCTTAATTTTACCTTGTTCATCAAAGTTTAGCAAAAATATGTAAATTAAAAGAAATTGTAAGAAAATAAATAAGAAAAACAAAAAACTTATTATAGAGTTTACAATTTTTTTATTCTAAATATTTAGTAATATTTTTTAATTTTTAATTTTAAAACTTTTAAATGAATAATAATTTATATATTATATGTTTTGGTAATGATAAAACTGAAAGGGTCGATACCCATTACAAAGTAACCATCAAAGAAACAGAGAGGAGGTTCTGAAAATGAGAAACCTCTAAAAGCAAGAATAGTGAGGAGTGAGACAAGATAGGACCATTAACAACCAAATATTTTGACCGAAGCTAGGAACTAGTTATAGAACATCTATAGAGAAAAGGACCTACAGTAAAAAAAGACTAGCCCAAAACATAGCTAGGAAGTAAATACCCATTTTAAGACCCCACCCTAAAGAAATAGGGGGAAACCAGTGAAAACCAATAGCAAAAACATTTCCCAAAGGGAAAAAACCTCCAAAAAAATCTAGGACTTCCACAAAAAGCCTTCTAAAATAGGAACAAAATACAACAACTTGTTGGTAATTTTTCTAGCAGAACCAAGCATTTCTCTAAAGAGTAGCCAACTCCTATAGTGAAAAAACTACAAGGTTAGTGGCCAGCACAACAAGTAAAGGCTTTTGAGGTCCTTACTCCTTCACTTTAAGCTTTGTGGAAACTAGGAGGGTGTTCCCTAATCTATTCATATGAGGTATATCTAATTGGTAACACATTTATACACAAATTGATTCCTATTTATTGCAAATAAACACACTTCATTTAAATAGGAATATAGATTTGACAGATTTATTCCTATTTAAATGAATGAATATCCTTTTGCTAAGCATTAGGGATATTCCAAACCTATATACTATACTTGAGAAATTTTTCTAGATAACTTTTGTTCTTATTTTAAATCCATGGCCAAGTGTGCTAATTGCTCATTTTTATGCAAGATTTTCTAATGAACAGACTAGTGTCTCATCAATTGGAGTAACAGAGTCAAATACATATGAACCTATAATATATATAAGCTACTAAATTTAGAGATGGGTGGACTATTTTCATAGTTCTTTACATTAATGAAAACTCACAATGTTTGAAAACACTCACCCCTTATAAATCCTATGCAAATCCTTACAAAATCTATAACCCCCTTCAAGAATTTTAATCAGCTCTTTGAATTAAAGCTAAAAAAAATCATACATTCAATAGAACAATTGAAGATAAATGATAACACCATTAGTATTTTCATTCATAACTTGTGAGAAAGATACGTAGGAGAGTGTTTTTCTAGACTAAGATTCTTTGAGACATCCAAACACCACAGATGAAGGGGACTTAATAGGCTCAAAGAAGGGAACTTAGTGCTAAAGTATGATGAGTGTACTTTACCACTAAAGTATGCTAGTTCGACAAAAAGACTTCTAACCTAGAATTCAAAGAAGGGAGCTTAGTGCTAAAGTATGATGAGCATACTGCAAAACTAGTACAACACACAAAATTTGAAGCACTATGGAGGGGACGCTTCCAAATTAGCGCTTGCAAGGAAAAGAACACACACACGAACTTGAAGAAATGGAAGGAAATGGTCTAGACATATTGGTGAACGGTATTTATCTAAAGTTATTCCATTAAAATATGCATTTCTTTAAAAAATATTAACAGTTATGTACCATATGTAAATTTTTTGTAAATACATTCTAATTTTGAGAATAAGCCATCTAAGAAAAACACTAAAGAAATGAAATGTTGTATTATATTATATTCATTGAAAATTTACAATATAATGTATGGTCTAAGGCTCAGATTTAACATGAAGTTCTCTCAAGCAAAACCCAAAAGAATTAGCGAGAAAAAAGAATCAAATTTGAGGCAATGCACAAAAACCAATAAAGTTAAGCATCCAGGAATTGTGGTCAAAGGAAAGGGCTCATTATCAAGTTCTTCTTCTTCGGTCTTTCATTTGACAAGTTACAAAATGGGGATGAACACAAGATGCACACAGGCCACACAACGTAGACCTAGGGTCTACTCACCATGAATCTGCACAAAAAGTTGAAGTACTTCCTCCAGGCGAGTCTTAGAATGCACTCCACATTGTACTCCCACAACAGAAAATTGGCTACTAGTTGAAAAGAGCAGTGGTGCTCTCAAGGTCCATAGTGCGAAAGTCAAAAAGGAAGGGCAACCAAGGTACATCTACTCCAAATTCCACGTACCTAGGAAGATCCATGGCACTTGGTATACCAATGCCTGGGATAGCAACTTGCAAGTTACCTCACCAAGTCCCTCCATCAGTGAAGTGTTGAACATCTAGTGGAAAAACTAATTATCATGGGCTTGGACACATTCAATTCCAATAGTGAGGCCTGAAGTGGGAAAGCACATTGTAGTTGCTTTGAAGCTAGTTTTCATCATCAATGAAATCTTAGCCAACTACCCACTTTAATGCAACCATGACGAGGTGGTGACATTTCTTCACTAGGAACTTAATTATGTCACTAGTGACCTCTCCTACAAAGCAATATTGTGGCCTTTGTGAGAGGAGACAAATGGGAGTGCCTAAGCTAGTAAACATTCTAATAAGCAGTGAATTATGGTAGAATGAAAATAAGTTGAGAGCTTGGTAAACGAAAGAGACAATAGTTTTGAATGAATATTGCAAAAGGTGGGATAGCTATATATAGAAAGGTGAGTTGGTGAACTGAACCAACGAAAGGTCTATTTTTGGTCAGATGGCAACAGGAAATTTTGAAGGCGAAACAGAGAAGGATGGATGAATTATACGAAGAATCTAACATAATTCCTTGAGAAATAAATTTGGAAGTTGGGAGTTATTACTCTTGTATGTTGATGGTTGACATGTTTCCTTTTTTATCATCAATGCTAGATGGCTTATTAATGAGAGAAGACATGGATTAATTTGCTAAACTCTGAAAAATTAATGGGCACGTCTTTTCAAGGGTATCATGTATCACCTCAGCATGTTTCATATGATGAAAACATGCTTTTTGATGCAATAAATTCATTTGTAAAAAGGCGGTGGAGGGAATGTACTAATTCCATTCTCATGACATTCTTGGAATTCCCAAGGGATATGGATCTCAAATCCACACAAATCACATTGGTGGCAGCATTTAATAGACCAATAGTAACGACGTAGCATTAACTACATGTATGATACTTAAGAGAATTAATTGCATTAAAAAGTAAATTTCTCTAAAGAAGCAATAGGCAAGTGGTTGTTATCACTAGAGAAGCTCTCTACAACTTTCTCGTATAGGCATGGTGGAAGCATCGACCTTTGGTAGACAGATCGTAGTTTCAAATAGAAGACATAGTTATGCTAATCTTTTTGGCCACAACTTGTTTGCCAATGTCCCATCATTAAAATAATGACCATTTGAATGTTGTAGGAAGGTCCAACCTGATAAACACATCCAAAGAGAGGTAATGCAAGACCTCACTGACAATGTTTTTGACCCTCAGTTATTTCCTAACTGAGCTAAAAACCTTAGGGAAAGAGAATTTCAGAGGATGATGGAGCATGAACCATCAGAGGGTTTTGTGTTTCAAATCTAGAACAATGGTCTACCACAGTTTATGTTGCTTGCTATGCATCTATGCCCAAATTTGGTTGACATATGTGCAAAACAAAGTTTAATAAAAATACAAAGGCCATTGAGAGTCATGGGGTCAAGATTACCATTTCTACCATAGCTATATGAGATATGTTGTGTATCCCTATGAGTTGGGGTGTTGAGCCTTTTGACGAAGAGCAGATGGATTCCCTAGGGGAGGACATGTTCAGGAAAACAAATTTTTATGAAGATGAGACAAAGGAAAGGCCGCAGAGAGGGTAGACTCACTGGTCTCTTTCACGCAAGAAATTTAAGGACACATAGTCTGTGTTATCAATGTTGGCCTGGGTTTGTAGCCTCAATGATGATGAAGAGTTCAATCCTTTCCAATTTTCCCTAGCTCTTGCACTCAAAAGGGAAAAAAACCATAGATACTATGATTCTGTTGAAGTAATAGCTGGGAACATGAGGGAAAAGTTGAAGAATTATAACGTTAAGTCTAAATTCAGGTATTCTTTTGTCTTGGTTCATTTTCTTTTACATTAGAATTTTGAGTAGCTCGGAGGGAATGTACTAGTTTCTAGGCTATCTCCAACCAATTTCCTTATGGACTCTTGTGCTTTCAAGGACAAGGGATTATTATTGGTTTGTAGACAATTTTTTGAGGCCTGTGCTCCAGGATTTGTTGCCTTGCCCCATTGGCCATTTCTATCAAGAGGTTATAGAATGAATAGAATATTCGCTGACCCCACTAGATTATTTTTTGGGTGAGGATTTCATGTTTATCAAATTCCATGGCTTTCCCAGGGAGGCTTTTCGACTCCCCAAGTTTGTAACAGAGAGGGTCTTTGCATTGGAGGAATGCTGCCAAGTAACTATCCTCGATAGGATTTATGGCACCAGAAGGAATAAAACAAAGCTTTACAATCTTCCTTTCATGATTGCTAAGAGTCAAGTAATACTAAGTAAGCAAAAGGTTGAGGATGAGATCACAAATTTACTAGCAGCCTTGGGTTTGGTCTTCAATTGTGACAAGTGGGATTATAACCCGAATGTGATTTTTAATTTAAAACATGAGGTTAGGGAGTATTTCCATAGAAGGAGGAACCTGGGTCGAGAAAGTGCAGAGGTATACATTGACCTTTCTCACATTCCAGAAGAGCAGCCAAAATGGTTAAGTTTCTATGAGCCACAATAAATGTATCAGATAAATCTCCCAATGGGAAAGTCTCTTAATGCATAGCTAAAATGCAGGAGATGGTCAAAAAGGAAAAGGTTGGACTTCTCAAGATTCTGATAGGAGATGAAGTGCCCAGTTTCCCTATTTGGTAACTTTTAGTTGCTTGATGATGAAATCGAGGACTTATATGATAAAGAGGTTGATTCTAACAATAGCAATCTCAAGACAAGCCATGAAATTGATGAGGAACAGGTTCCATCTTAGGCTTCTAGACCTCAAGAATCTAACAGTTGGAGAGACTCGAGGAAAAGGGGTTCACAAGCTCTATCCACCTCCAGTGCCTAAAGTAAAT
The DNA here is from genome assembly GCA_007258455.2 of Sequoia sempervirens. Taxonomy (NCBI): domain Eukaryota; kingdom Viridiplantae; phylum Streptophyta; class Pinopsida; order Cupressales; family Cupressaceae; genus Sequoia; species Sequoia sempervirens. Next base: position 60,341,949 of record VDFB02281492.1, read on the forward strand.
GAAAAAGGACTCGACGGTCTCCAAGAGGATCCACAGGGGCCGCTGAAGGTGGAGTTTCAGAAGGATCTATTACCAGAGGATCAGGACATGCTAGTTTTGATCATAAAAAATGAAGAAGGATCCAAGATCTAGGTAGCCCTAATGTAATGGTTTGATAAGAAGAAGAAGTGGAGTCCACCCTATAAAATGTCTCATCCACTACGGCTCAAGTAATTTTTGCTTCCCCTCTTCTTCATGTTTTTTCATATTTGGTTAATCTATTGCCTCCTCCCATGGAAAGGAATTATCCATCCTCAGACCCCAAACTGGTAATCCTAAATGCACCCCCTACCATCTTCAATGAACCCACTGAAACCACCCCTCACACTGAAGGAGCATCATCCACTGCAACCACTATTGTGTCTTTAATCGCCCTGTCAAAGGCCCCCATTGAAATAGGTGAAACTATCGCAAGTTACCTGTCACTCTTGGCACATCTACTTTTGGGAAGGCACCTCTCCATCAGCCTATTTCTATATTTAACCCTACTAGTTTTTTCCCTACTCAATTTGGTGTTCCACCCTTTTCCTTGTTCATGTTTCCTTTTGTGTCCCCTCATGCTCACACATCTGAAGTTTCCCCTACCATCACCCTTTTCAGACTGCCTCCTAGTGCTTCCATTGTAGCACAAAGCATCGATGTCCCTCAAACTCTTCAAGGTCATTTTGCTGCTACCAAATAGGCCCAAAAGGCCAAGAAGTAGAAAATATTGTTGAAAAATATTGAGAATCCCGCCACAAAGAAGATTGAAGCTCACTTCAATGAAGATTGGAACTCCCTGCTTATTACTACCACAAAGACACTCGTATCCAAGCTCAAAGGGAAAATGAAAATGAGAGATTATGATATTCATGTCATGGGCCTGGACTCAAATGAAACTCGCCTACGTGACAAAGTGGTCCTAGCCAAAGCAACTCAGAAGGTGGTATATGTTGACTATGAGAGGCTGGACATGAAATTAAAGAAATGTGAGGTAGAGTTGGAAAATGTAAAATAAATAGTTACAAGCAGAATACAGAATGAGATTCAAGCCAAGGAAGCTGAAGTGACCCTTGTAAGGAAAAATCAAGGCCAATAAGGAGACATGTCTAAGTTTCTTACAGAGGCTTAGAGTGAATAAGTTCAGCTTTGAGTTGAAATTAAAAATATAAAAAGAGAGCTAAATGATGTCGGATCCAAAACTTTCAATGATCTTCGGAGGATCCAAATGGAAGTAGAAGAGTCAAAATGAGAAGTTGGAAGATTGAACTCAGAATTAGCAAACACCCTTTGGGTGAAAAGTCAAATGGAAGAAAGTGTAAGGTCAAGAGAGGCTCAATTTAACTAAGAGTTAGCTGTTGCACGAGGATCATAGCTAGCCTTGTTGTCCTTTGGCCCACTTTGCAATTTCTAAGAGATGTCCAGGAATTGAATGCTAAAGTTGGTCTGATGGCTGATCACTTTATGTAGAAATGTTCTCCCCGAGTGGCGAATTCACAAAGTTTCATTTCCAAGTTTTGCATCGCCACTTACCAGGTCCTGGAATGAGTGGGGATTCCCAATCCATGAATCGCTTCCATCAAAGCTAATGAGATCATCAAGTGTCACATGGTTGCGACAAAATGAAAATATTGCTAGATGGTGTTGAATAAGTGAGTCATCGAGATCAAGGACTTTGGTGTCTTGGTTAGTTTCAGGCTATCTCCTCTTCTTTCACCAGATGAAGATGCATTGATAGTAGAGTAGGTTAGTGATGCAATCTGACACAAGATTCAGACCTCTTCAAAACTCCTAGGTTCAAGTTCCACACCCATGGAAAATGATGTTGAGTGTGAGATCTATCCTCTTTCTTGACTCTATTATCACCTGGGAGTTGTTTCTTCTAGATGGGGGTTCATCTCTTTTAAGGATATTTTCGATCTCAAGCAAGCATACAAGTAGATACATAAACTCATCCTACAAACTAATGTAGATTGGGAGGCTCAACGTGCCACTTTCATCAAACTCCAAGAACAACCAGAGGCCTAGGTTCATGTCTCTGCAAGTGAAGACCCCTGTGATCACCAGAAATGTGAAGCATTTTTTCCTTAGTCATTTTCATTTTTGACTTATACAAATGTTTTCAATTTTAGGTGTTCCCATGCTCAAGTAGAGTTATCGAAAAGGTGTGCAATGCACCATGTGGTGGTTGTGAAACTTTCCTCTTTTGTATTCCTTTCAAAAGAGAGTTTGGGACACGTGTTCGCTCTTCGGAAATTTTATTGGGATCTATATTCATGAGCTTGAAATTTTTTTCCTTGTTAACATGTCACCTCTTTGCTATGAGTGGATTGTGTTTCCTACAGAATGATATCTTTTTGGGATTTTCTTAAAATTGGTTGGCCTTTTCCTTTTCTTGGTTTTCAAGATCGAATCTTTGAGTTGGTGCCTTTTGGGTGATGTGCTTGGTCAACTAGAGCTTTTTATCAAGCTGTTATTTTCAAGATTGGATCATTTATGGGCCTCTATCTTTGCTAAATATCTAAAAAACATCATTGTGGTAGCTCAAAATTGATGAGCCAAGATTTTTGTGACTTAACAAAGGATCTATGATCAAATCATGTGCCATTAACTGTCAACACCTAGTAGTATTGAATTTTGTGTTGAGGTGGTGTTTTTCTTTCTTTGCAACTATATAAAGAGGGCGATGAAATAGTGAGGGGTTGGATTCCAAGTTTCAGTTTCCTTGGCTAAGGAAAGTTTCTTTAGTTTTCTTAGGATATAGAATTATTTTTAGAATCATAATTATAGAACTACTTATCTCTTGCATGTTATATCTTTAAAGGTTTAAAGTATTGTCAAATTGGAATTTGACCTTTGTTTTAAAGTTTATTTAATATTTGAAGAATGAATTATTAAGGAGAAACAATTGAGACTGTGCATGTATAGAATTTTTCAAGCTTTCTTTCTTTATGTTATCATTTTGAATGAAATAGTGTGTAGATTGTAAGCTAAATATGAATAGTTTAAGTAGTTAATTTCTATGTTCTATGCTTGTATGGTAGAATAGTGACTTGTCAAAATTAGATTATGTCATTGGACTTCTCTATTTTTTTGAAAGGTTGTCGTTTTACTATATTATGTTGTATTACGAGAGAGAGCTTATGTAATTTTTGAATGATCTTTCTGTTACCCTTAGAAATATTTATGTTTGATCAGACCTTAATGAATACTGCTTGTGGGAAGATTTGAAATTTTGCACTATGTTTTTTGTTAGCCTTTTTTGTTCATTCTCTTCCCAACAATGAAGGGTCGTGGCATTATGTGTCTAACTATATAAATCATAGGAATGATTGGGTTTTGAAATTTTGTAAAAGCATTGGCATATTTCCCTTTTTATATTTTTTCTTTCTACCCTTTCCTCCAAAATCCCAAAGAAGTGTCAACTTTCTATAAAAATCCTAGAGGTATTTAGTGAGGCACAAATTTGTCCCCCATTCACTGCATTTCCCATAATACTATTGGAGACGCTCAAGCTTTGATGATCAACAATATCTTGTTGCTTGGTTTGTGTTTGGTGGTGATGGTTTTGCATGGGTTTGTTATTGTGAATTTTTCTGTTTTGTGGTTTTTTCCATCTAGGCCACTATTGTAACGAATGTTGATTCATTTATGGCCTCCATTTTGTGGCAATGGTTGCAATGCAATAAAGTAGTTAATGTTATACAGTTTATGTTGTTTTTCCTTCTTTTGTTGTGTGCCATATAATTTTCCCTATGTGTAGATATGTATATTTGTGAAATTAGATGCAACTGACATTCATATCTATGATAACCTATATATTAAGTGTAATAAAAAAGATTGATATCACCATTGAATACTCTGGTGGAAAATGTATGCATGCCTACCACAAAATAGCAAAAAATATTTTAATATTCTTTCATTTATGGTCTTTACTTTTGTGGCGATGGTTGCAACGCAATAAAATAGTTAATGTATTACAGTTTTTTTTCCCTTCTTTTGTTGTGTGACAGTTAATTTTCCCTATGTGCAGATAACCCCAAGCAAGAACATATATCATCCACCACTCTGATAAATGGTGAAATCAATGTTCCTTATTACACTTACTATACAACCTACCATTCTAATAACTCTTTTTTTGACGCTGAAAGAAATAATAACTAGAAAGGTGTATTTAACTTTAGATTCCCCAAACAATAAACATGGCGAGAAGTATTATGAATGTTGTCTACATCTAATTTCGCATAGATACATATCTACACACAGTGAAAGAGAAATGAAACACAACAAAAGAAACACATACTTTTTGTGTTTATATATTTCCAAGCAATGGATTCTTACATATGCATCCAACACATGCGATACATATATATGCAGCTGCAAAACAAAAGCTACGCCAGGTATGTATAGGATCATCATGGAAAAAATAGGTCCTTAAGTGGAAAAAAATTCAGAGATACGAAAGGCTATGTCTAGGATCATGATGGGCCAAAAAGAGGCGATATGATGGGTATGTGTAGGGTATGTGGCTGATGACTATTTTTACCCAAAATTGATGAAACAAAAAGGATTTTTAAAGGAGATTCTTAGCTTTCCATTAAAATAAATTATGCTTTACTCTGAATTTAATAAATTATTATTATTCATTTTCTATTTGAATTATGACTAAAGTCTTGATTGATAGGTTGATTGTAAGACATCTATAACTTTCAAACTGTATCACATTTTTTGAATCCAAAACATGCATCACATTCTATGCTTCACATACTATAGAATTAAAAAAAAATGAATTTCATGATGTTTTGACAAAGTTAAGGTGGTTAGACATACAAGTTTTTTAATTTTTTTAAATTTGTAATAAAAAATTCATAATTAATTATTTACTTGGTAAATTTTTTTTTTAAAATATGCATCACATCGGGAGATGAGTCCTCTACTTATATCTAAAATCTTATTAAAAAAATATTATCATTTTATTGTGGTTAGGGTGGTCAGACAGACACCTACTTCTTATTTTTTCCCTGAAATTTAAGTGATACTGCATTGAAATTTCAAAATTTCACCATTTGAATAGATTTTTATTTTTTTAAATAAACCTAGTAGTTTAGAAACTACATTCAATTTTCTATAGATTCTATTCTTACATATTTTTGAAATAATATAGATAATTGATTCAAATTTTTCGTCAAGTTGTCTAACTCGATTTCTTTGAATTTTTTGCCACTTAAGGCCTTTCTTTTCCATGATGATCATGCACATACCCAGAACTTGGCGTAAAAAATTTGAATAAGTTATCTATATTATTTTAAAATATGTAAGAATAGAATCTGTAGAATTGAATGTAGTTTTAAATTACTAGGTTTTTTTTTAAAATCTATTTGGTGAAATTTTGAAATTTCAATGTAGTAGTACTTAAATTTCAAGGAAAAAATAAGGTATCTCTAACCACCTAACCACAATAAAATATTAAGATATATAAAGGAATGTGATATGATATTTTTTATATTTTCCAAGTAAATAATTAATTATGAATTTTTTATTACAACTTTTAAAAAATATAAAGACTCGTATGTTTGACCATCTTAACTTGGTAAAAACTTCATGAAATTCATTTTTTTTTTAATCCTATAGTATGTGAAGCATAGAATGCAACGCATGTTTCATATTCAAAAAATGTGATACTATTTGAAAGATGTAGATGTTATTCAATCAGCCTATCAATCAGGACTTTAGTCGTAATTCAAATAAAAAATGAATAATAATTATTTATTAAATTCAAAGCAAAGCATAATTTATATTGGTGGAAAGCTGAGAATATCCCTTGAAAACCATTTTTGTTTCATCAATTTTGGGTTTAAAAAATCCATCAGCCACATACCCTACACATACCCATCATATCGCCATTTTTTGGCCCATCATGATCCTGCACATACCCCACCAATATATATATATCTAAAGTTAGATGCACATATATACGCATTGTTGATTGGACTCTACAAAAGTATTTATTGTTTGTTGAAACCAATATTGTTTGATTTATGGTTTTCCTTTTGTGGAGATGGTTTTGGATGGGTTTGTTACTCTGAATTTTCATGTTGTGCAGGTTTTTCCATTTGATGTAGTGTTTCATTTTTATTTTCCTATCTACAGATATGTATGTATGTGAAATTAGATGTAGAAAAAATTCATATATACTCAACTTTATTAACAAACAAATTCACAACAACAAACACATGCATTTAACTGGTTATATATTAAGACAATGGACTATAACTTATAATGTTTAACAAAAGAAGATACACTTCTTTTCTTTTGTATTTTTTATGTCACGTATAGTTTTGTATCATTTTTTTATGTGGTTTGGTTAAATATAGTTATGTCATCCTATTTAACACATGTATCGGCATTTACAACTATTAAATTTCCTTGAAACCATCAGCACCACATGGAAAGCATAAATGAAACAATATTGGTTTCAAAAACACTTTATCTAAAATGAAACAATGTAGCTAAAGCCGTAGAACAATAGTTGATAATTCCTTATGGATAAAAACATAAACTATATAACATGCACTATTTAATTGCATTTAAAAAATGAAACAATATAGTTAAAGCTAGAGAACAATGATCAATAATTCCTTATGGAAAACAACATAAACTGTATAGCATTGCAACCATATTTATAAAATGGAAGCCTTAAATGAAACAATAATGGTTTCAATAGGAACCTAGAAAATTATTTGTTGAACAAAACCTTATCAAAAATTACTATATACACACATACACACCCACACATACATATAAAATTTCAAAATAGTGAACACCAATTGTGAAAATATAACAATATGTGGCAATCCAACTAGACAAGAAGCAAAAAACCATATTGATATAAAAATCTTGACATATCTATATATAGATAAATGTGCGACCTCAAAGATACATGTATAAAATGCATATTCAGACATACACACTCACACCATAAATGAAACAATAATGGTTTGAATAGTGACCTAGGAAATTATTTTTTTCAACAACACCTTATCAGAAAGGAAACAATATAGCCAAAGTAATAGAACAACACTCAAAAATTCCTTATGGATAACAACATAAACTCTATAACATATACTATTGTATTGTGAATCAAGTATGAAACAATATAGCCAAAGCTAGAGGACAACACTCAACAATAACCTATAAACATTGAAAATAGCGAACACTAATTGTGTGTATATATGAGTATGTGGAAATTGAACTAGACAAGAAGCAAATAACTATATTGATATTAAAAACTAGATATATCTATATATAGATAAATGCAGGACTTCAAAGATACATACATACAAAATGCATATACATACATACACACTCACACCCTAAATGAGACAATAATGGTTTCAACACCAACCTAGGAAATACTTTTTTTCAACATCACCTTATCAAAAAGGAAACAATATAGCCAAAGGTATAGGCTAGCAGTCAACAATGCCTTATGGATAAAAACATAAAGTTTATAACATTTAATATTGTATTGCGAATCATATATGAAACAATATAGCCAAAGCTAGAGAACAACATTCAAAAATTCCCTATGGAAAACAACATTTTTTATTTATTTATTTTTAAAAAGGGGTAAAAAATTTATTGAAAATCAAAAGAGAACATTACAACCAAAAAAAAGGGAGCAAGCCCCAGAAATCCAAAGAAGCAACAAAGCAAGTATAGAAACAAATTCAACTGTCTTCCAGTATCCTTCTATCATCTTCAAGGAATCTACCTAAATCTTGGTGTAACTCAGGGGAGACCTACATCCAATCCTCAATCTTCCAACTAGTATCATGCTTAGAAGCCCATTTAGCTAAGTAGTCAACAACCTGATTCCACTCCCTCAGGATATGAACAAATGAAACTGCCTCCATCCTGGAGGTAACCTACAGAATACGCTGAACAACTGAAGCCAACTACCAATTAATATCAGACATCTTTCTCTCATTCAACAGATTAATCAAGATCTATGAATCAGCTTCACAAATAACCTTATGCCATCCCAAAGCAAGGGCCCACTCCACAGTATAAAGAATCACTAAATCCTCCATGAGATTAACAGTCTTCTCCCCCTCATGAATAGAGAAAATAAATATCACTGAACCCCCTGAATCTCTACCTACCCCACCAATCCTAGCAGGCCCAAGATTACCTCTAGAAGATCCATCAGAATTGATCTTCAAGACTCCAATCGAAGGAGGTAGCCACCTACCTATCCGTTGCACTCTCTTGGTCCCATGCCTACATCTCTTGGAACACCCAGAAGAAGAGTGTATCCCCTAAATACCCAATCTATCCACCAACTCAACATCCCCTTTCCCCAGGGGGAAAAACACTTCACTCTTAGCCACAACCGACTCCTGTATCATACCTAATATACACATCCACACCTGTTGACCCACCAATTAAACACTACAAAATATTTTGTGATTCTGATCCAACCAGATCTTCCAAAGAAGAAAAGTAGGTCCAACATACCAAACATCCTACAAAAAGGAGGGCAACAAGGGGGGTCTTCCCATACTATCCCAGAACTCCACCAAAGAGGAAGCATGAACACAAGGTTGCTTCCAAACCTCCCACCACTAATGCCAAAGTTGCATCAACAAAGGGACATCGGAAGAACAAGTGTGAGGAATCCTCTTCCTCCTTCTCACAGATAACACAAACCGAAGGCCCCTGGAAGCCACGCTTACGAATGTTATCCCAGGTCAAGCACCTATTCCATGCTAAAGTATAAACAAAGCAATTACATTTAGGCCATGATAGCTTACTCCACACCCTCTTCCACCACTAAACCTCCACCCTAGCCAACTTCTGATCCAATAACACGTGATAACCATAAGCAACAGAGTAAATCCCCTTGGGATTGTGAGCCCAAGCAATAATATCCTCTTCCAGTAGAGAACTACAACACCTACTACAAAGAATCGTGTTAAGCTCGGCCTTGCCTTCCTCCTCACCCAAATCTAGCCACTGTGTGGTATCCTTCCAACAAGCCCTCTCCAACTGACCATAAAAAGAGGACTTGAAGTCACTCACCCTAGACCAACCAGCCGCAAGAAATCTTTGGCTCAAAGGAATCAAGTGAGGAAACTGAGAGATAAGCAGAGGGAATCCATCCCAAGAGTCTGACCAAAAAGGAGCCTTTGAACCTTGTCTACAAATTCAAAATAAACCTTCCTTAATAAGCTTCGCACCCTTCTAAAGATTACTCCAAATCACTAAACCTTTCCCCTCAACATGGTACCTACAGAGATCATGCTAAGGGATGCTAGGGAAATACTTATGATATAATATCTTGGCCCACAACTAATCCTGCTCCACACACCATCTCCAAAAAAGCTTAGCAGCCACAACCACTCCAAACAATGTAGATTGATGAATACCCAAACCTCCATACTGCTTTAGAGTACTCACATCTTCCCACTTGACCAGGCTCCACTTGGGGGAAAACAAGCATCTAGCCCATAAAAATTGTCTCTCAAGAGAATCCAACTACTTAAGAAACCCCACTGGAGCCACTTGAAGCATACATCTATAAGTAGGGAGTGCTTGCACAACAGACTTAAGAAGCTAAACCTGCATAGAAAAAGATGACCATCTATGTGTTCAATGATTAAAATCACCCATAACTTATCAATGATATTCTGCCAAGAACCCTTGGGAAGATGGCCAATAGAAATTGGAATGCCCAAATACATAAAAGGGAGAATCCCTATCTGAAACCTCAAAATGTTAACAATTCTTCTTTGAATGGGGATGGGCATATTGAAGAAGAAGATGGAAGATTTATCCTCATTAATCAATTTCCCCGATGCCACAAGGTAAATATCTAACAACTGTCTCGAACAAGTAGCTTCTCTAATAATAGCCATCCCCATCAAGGAAGCATCATCAACAAATTGCAAATGAGACTGTGAAGGAAAATATCCACCCCAATGCCAACCCTGAATGATGCCTAACCCAACATTTCCTTTCAACAAATGCCCAAGACCTTCAACAAGAAGAAGAAATAGGTATGGGGAGAGAGGTTCCACTTGGTGAAGACCCCTAGATGCCCCAAAAAGTTCATAGTGATCTCCATTTATCAATACCTAGAAGGATACTGACGTAACACAACTCATAACCCATTGAATCCATTCTTCACAAAATCCAAAAGCACCAAGGATCTTCCGAAGAAAGGATTTAACCCTATCATAGGCCTTAGCCATATCCAGCTTAACGAACATTATCTTCTCATGGGAACTGACCATGGAGTGGATGGTCTCAATAGCAATAACAACCTCGTCCAAAATTTGTCAGCCTGGAACAAACTCACTTTGTTCCTCTGAAACCAACACTTTAAGCCACTTCTTCAATCTCTTAGCCATTAACTTTAAAATAATTTTATATCCCACATTGCAAAGGGAGATAGGCCTAAACTGAGTTAACCTATCCGCCCCTTCACATTTGGGAATGAGAGCAATCAAAGTGGAATTAAGAGTATGCAACATCTACTTGTTCCTCTGGGATTCCTGAACAACTACTAGAAGATCCAACTTTATGATATCCCAAAACTCTTGAAAGAACTCTATTGGGAAACCATCAAGGCTAGGAGCTTTTTCTCTCTTAATCTGAAACACAATCTCCTTCATCTCCTCTAGAGAATATCCCTCATCAGATACTCATTTTCCTCCCTAGAAACCAATTAAGTGACACAAGAAAGAACATGTTCCTCGTCGACTAAACCCCCTTGTGAGCCCTCTTTGAAAAGAGTAGCAAAATATTGTGATGCCTCAGTTATTATTTCCTAAAATGAGATAACACAATCCCCTCTATCATTAACCAATGCAGAGATAGAGTTACTATACCTCCTGGCCTTCACAGAATTAAAGAAAAATGTAGTATTTTTGTCCCCTTCCTACAACCGTTCAATCTGAGCCTCTTGCTTCCAATATATCTCCTCATGTAACTCGCATTCCTCCACCACCTTCAAAGTCCTAGCCTCTTCTTTCAAAAGATCCTCTCAAACCCTATTATCTCGAATCAATCTCATAACATTATTTAACTTCTTTTGGGCAGTGGCCTTATCATGGAAAAAATTACTAAAACACCTACAATTCCACCTTTAAGCTAATACCTGACAAACTAAAGAAGATTAGTGAAGGTATACATTGCAGTACCAAAATTAGGTCTACCTATCCTCCACCACACACCCACTTGTTCAAAAAGAGTAGAGTCTCATAACCACATAAGCTAGAATTTGAAGGAAGGAGAATAAGGCACCTAAGCAGAGATGATACTAAGCTTGATAGGCCAATGGTCTGAACCCCTCCAATCCAAAATTTTAGAGGAGGTATACCACAAGTCACCAACCAAATAATAGGAGACCAAGAATCGATCTAGCCTCTTAGCAACACAGTCCTCACCAATCCTATTATTCCAAGTAAAATGACCATTAATGGGCTGAACATCAATAAGATTTAGATAAAAAATGATATCCCTAAGAAGCAACACCAAAGGCTCCAACCAAGCAATTCCACCTCTTTTCTCAGAAAACTCCACTATAGCATTGAAATCCCTAGGTAGAATCCATGGGTGAAAAGGAGCTAGGATACAAACATATCGAAGGTGAGACCATAGAAGCTACTTACCCTAATATTCAACAGGCACATACACATTAGAGAGAAGAATACGTTCTCCTGTCACAAAGCATGAGGCCACCAACGAAATAGAAGATCTAGAAGACATCCAATAGAGAGGGAAAATCCTTTGTGGGTTCCATAAGCAAGCCACCCCCTCAGACGCACTGTGAGCTCCAACACAGTGAGACTTGCCATACCTCCAAAACTTAGGTACCATATTCAACATACTCTCGACATATAACTTAGTTTCCTGAAGAAAAAGAACATCTAGAAATTGATTCCTAACCAAATCATGAACAACTTTTTGTCAAGGGCCATTGTTCAAGCCCCTTACATTCCAAGATAAAACAATCATTTATGGGTACACAAGAAATGTGAATCCAAGGTCTTAACTACCCTTGACTCCAGTAGAGTTTCCCTAGTTGATTTAATCTTTTCCAAATCCTTTTTACTACCTAGCTTGGGGTTCTTCTCACCAACCCCTTTCTTTAGATCCTTTTGTTGAATACCCATGTGAGAAGAGGACATAGAGCTCTTTCCAACTTCCACACCAATCTTTATTGTAAAAGGAGAACCCTCTCCCCTAGTTAACAAAGCCCCAATCATAGGATCTGGCTTAACCTAAATAATCAACTGTTGATCTGTGTCCATCTGCCCAACACTTGTGTCCTACACAACCTGTATAGTCTCTAAAGGAGGTCCATCCTTGCCTGAACCCAAAGTTCCCTAATCCAAGTTCATCAAACCCAAATTCACTTCCTATTGATTGAGATTTTCTAGCACCTCAAACCTGTTAAAAGTAACATCATCCTACCTCTCCCCTAGAGTCCTCTTCTGTCCCTGATTCCTATTACGAGCTTTGACAAGAAAATATCCATCCTCCCCAGTACTATCACCTGGAATAGGCCCCTTCCCCTTATCAAACCTAGGTGGATTGCAAGGAGAATGGGAAGATTGGGTCCCCATCGACTTAGTCCTATGACACCTATGCTACAAGTGTCCATACTCATGAAAAAGTCGACACCGAAAAGGAAAAGTTTCATAGTCTAATTGTTGCACCAATGTATAAGAACCTGCACTCACTTCCACATAATCTGGTGACGGCATGCTTAAATCAATTTCCACACAAATATAGGAAAAATTCATTACCTTCTTAAACTATGTTTGTTGTGAAGACCTAATTGGTTTACCGAGCATTGAAGACACCAAATGTAGAACATCCTCTCACCAAGATTCGACTAGAAACCATGACATTTGAACCCGCACTAGAACCTTATTCGGGAGCTCTTCAGTTAGGTCGAAGCCCGCATGCCACAACTTCATAAACAAGCCCACTTGATTATAGAAATAGGGACCCCCCTCAAAATCCCTATTTCGATCAGCCATGCAATCAAATGAAACCATAAATTAATTATTCGCTAAGAGCCTAATCTCCATTTCTCCTTTTGGCAGTCGAGTCCTCTGAGCCCAAGATACCAAAAACTGCAATGAGGCTCTTAAACCCATAAACTTGCAATAAAAGGATTGGTTTGAATAATATTCAATATCATCCACTAGCATCTCTATTGGGATAACCAATTTCGGTCTCTCCTTACATCTCTCCAAACATCCATTAATTTTTGTAATCCTAGATCCTCCAAACAATCCAAAACCATTCATCTCTTGAACTGGCATAAACAAACTATTATAAAAAACCTTTGCACCCTGAGTCGGGGGTTTTGATCCAAAGGCTAATCGAAAATCCATCTTGGAGCTAACCCTAGATGACTTCCCTCTCGACATGAACCTAGAACGAGACCCAAAGCTAGCATGCAAGCCCCTGAGTTGAGAGAACATAGGAGACCACTCACACAAGGGTTAACACAATACCCCTCCAAATTCACCCACAACCCACCAAAAATCACAAGTTTTAGCTTCAAAAAGAACTGTTGTACCCCCAAGCAAGAAATCTCACAACCCATAGAGAATGGTCATGAACGAAACCCCACAAAACACCTAGCAAACTCAGCCCCATGCAGGCCTAGTAGATAGACAGAACCTCACCAAGCGGCAGCACACCAAATCACACTTGGTCTCCACTACTCATAGATAAATATAGGTCCAAACTTGTCAGCACAAGCCAAACACCCATCATCACGCACTAAGGAAAGCCAACAACAAATGAAGGGAGACACAGTCGAGCAACACCCTAAACACAGGAAATCCCCCCCACAATGCACTAGCAAGAAAGCATGAAGAGTGATCTAGGGCACAAATGCCCTAGCTCAACCAGCAGAACTTGAAATCACCATCTCTTAAGTCTTATAGCGGAAAACAACATAAACTCTATAACATTAACTATTTTACTACGTTGCAACCATTGACACAAAACAAAAGCCATAAATGAAACAATATAAATTGTATAACACTACAACCATCACCATAAAATAGAAGCCTTAAATGAAATAGTAATGGTTTCAACAACAACCTATAAAATTATTTGTTGAGCAACACCTTATCAGAAATGACCATATACACACATAAACACCCACACATACATATAAACATTCAAAATAATGAACAATAATTGTGGAGATATAAGAGTATGTGAAAATTAAACCAGACAAGAAGCAAGTAATTATATTGATATTAAAAACTGGACATATCCATATATATATAACTGCATGACCTCAAAGATACATGTAGAAAATGATTATACAGACATACACATTGACACCTTAAATGGACAATAATGGTTTCAACAAAAATCTAGGAAATTCTATTTTTCAACAAGACCTTATCGGAAAGGAAAGAATATAGCTAAAGCTATACACAAACAATCAACAATGCCTTATGGATAACAACATAAACTCTATAACACTTACTATTGTATTGCGAATTAAATACAAAAAAATATAGAAAAAGCTATAGAACAACACTCAATAATTCCCTATGGAATTTAACAACATAAACTCTATAACATTAACTATTTTACTGCATTGTAACCATTGACACAAAACAAAAGCCATAAATGAAACAATATAGCCTAAACTAGAGCACAATAGTCAACAATGCCTTATGCAAAACAACATGAACTACATAACATTAACTATTTTATTGCATTGTAACCATCACCACAAAATGAAAGCCATAAATGAAACAATATTGGTATCAATAGTCACCCAGATGGGAAAACCCGCAAAACACAAAAATTCAGAGTAACAAACCCATGCAAAACCATCACCACAAAAGTTGAACCATAAATCAAACTATATAGTCTTTTTTCAATAGAACCTTATGGGTATGTGCAGGATCATCATGGAAAAAATATGCCCTTAAGTGGCGAAAAATTTAGAAAAATCAAAGTTAGGAAACTTGATGTAAAAATTTGAATAAGTTATCTATATTATTTCAAAAATATGTAAGAATGGAATATGTAACAAATTGAATGTAGTTTCTAGACTACTAGGTTTATTTAAAAAAAATCTATTTGGTGAAAATTTGAAATTTTAATGCAGTAGTACTTAAATTTTAGGGGAAAAATAAGTAGGTGTCTGTTTGACCACCCTAATCACAATAAAATGATAGTATTTTTTTATAAGATTTTGGATATAAGTAGAGGACTCATGTCCTGATGTGATACATATTTTTTGTAATTTTTTTCCAAGTAAATAATTAATCATGAATTTTTTAATTACAAATTTTAAAAAATATAAAAACTCTTATGTCTGACCACCTTAACTTTGTCAAAACTTCATGAAATTCAATTTTTATTTTAATCCCATAGTATGCGAAGCATAGAATGTGACACATGTTTCAAATTCAAAAAATGTTATACCATTTGAAAGCTGTAGATGTTTTTCAATTAGCCTATCAATGAGGACTTTAGTTGTAATTCAAATAGAAAATGAATAATAATTATTTATTAAATTCAAAGTAAAGCATAATTTATATTGGTGGAAAGCTGAGAATCTCCTTTAGAAACCCTTTTCATTTCATCAATTTTGGGTAAAAAAAAATCATCAACCACATACCCATCATATCGCCACTTTTTCACCCATCATGATCCTGCAGATACCCTTATCAAAAAGGAAACAATATAGCCTAATCTAGAGAACAAGAATCAACACTACCTTATGAAAAACAACATAAACTATATAACATTAACTATTTCATTGTGTTGCAACCATCACCAAAAAATATTGGTTTCAACAGTGACTTAGATGAAAACCCACAAAACACAAAAAGCTCACAATAACAAACCAATTCAAAACCTTCATCGCAAAATGGGAACCGTAAATGAAACAATATTGGTTTCAATAGTGACCTAGATGAAAAATCCCACAAAAAACACGTGAATTCACAATAAAAAACCAAAGCACAAATAAACAATATTGCCTTCCACCCATCGTGACTACATGGAAACCATAAACAATATTGGGTTCAACAGTGACCCAAATGAAAACACCCACAAAAAACACATGAATTGATAGTAACAAACTGACACAAAAAAAATAATATTGCCTTCCACCCATTGCCACTACATGGAAACCATAAATAAGACAATATAGCCTAAGCTACAGAACAACAATCAACAATACCCTTTGGAAAATAACATAAACTATTTTCCAAATACTCTAGCAAGGGTCTTTTCAATATGCACCTCTTCCTACTTGCTTTCTCTCTATTCCCTTCTTTCTCCACCACCTACAAAAAATGGGCAAAGAATTATCACAACTAACACTTTTGTACTACTTTTGCAACCATCACCCCATACAAAAAATATAAAATAACCTCAAACCACCTTGACAAAAATTTCACAACTGATGACTGCACTTGCACCTTCACATAAGCTTTCCCTCCTCACTCACAACTATGGTACAAGGTAAAGCTAGAGAATGACACCCAACAATGCCTTATCAAAAATTGCTCAAACATTCGCTATGTTTTTTGAGTCTTTAAAAGGTAGCTATTACTTACAACCATAACCACTACATGGAAACTATACAACAATTAATGTTGATGCCATCCACCATTAATTTTTCTAGCCTTCTCTATTGGTGCACCAAATGCTTTTAATTTAAAAATTAGAAAACAATCTGCCACCTTTTTCTCGACCAAAATTCAGGCATCGGAAGGCTTAAAAACTGAGAAGGCTAATGAAAATTCTATCCAAAGTTCACACAAATCTGCCACCTTTTTCCATACTAGAATTTGGGCATCGAAAGCCTAACAAAAATTCTGACCAAATTTCACACATATAGCTTATGATGTAGGAGCATCCTTGGTTCTTTGCAATCCTACATCAACCAAAAATATTTTCCTTTTAGTTTTTTTCTTGTTTAATTTCAAGTTGGCATATTCATCGTATTTGCTCACCAGACCCTACTGATCTATGTTTTCATCGTGGACATGCTCATTTTCCTTATTCCAAGATTTCAAAGTGATTGGATCTTTTTCTGGAAAGTTATCGCTTCCAAATTAAGTGATATTTTATAGAACAGAGCACCAGAATAATTTCAAGCCTAATGGATAATTTTGTCTTCTATGGATTCTTCTCGTAACTTGTAGATCTTTGCAACATGATTCAAATTGTTTCATGGAGTGTTGCCAACCTTTTTTTTCTTCCACACTTCATCCTTTGCACCAGTCGAGGAGAAATTCAAATTTGAAGGTTGACCTTGCATGCACACGTTACACTTTCTTTCATCAGAGATTGTAATACTCTTGGCCAACGTGGAGGATTCTAGATCCCTGGATATGATATAAATAATTGTAATATATCATTAGGATAGCAATAAAGAGAAAGATAAGATTTGAAATGTAATATTTTTTAGCTCGCATTAAGGAGCATATAGGAATCATGTATTTTGAACATGTTGTATGAGGCTTGTGAGCTTGATCTATAAAACTAGATGTTGTCGATCGATTGTAACTATAATTTCTAATAATAAGAAAGTTTGAATATGTATTTTCCTCCATATTTAGTGTTGCTTCTACTGTGTGACTCTTGTTGCACAGTTCAGATTGTTCTCTTTGAGGACCCTCCTACTGTGTCTGCACCAGATGGTATTAGAGCGAGATTCATTCTATGAGAGATTGTTAGAGTTTGTGAAGTCATGTTGAAGATTTGTTGTGAGGTGGCAGACTGAGGATCTGACTTGTAGTTGCAGAGGACTTGAGTAAAGATGGCAGGAAGAAGAAATGGTAGAGGAAATGGAGCACATAGAAATGCAAACCCAACAATAATGGAGATGTTGAGAGGAATTGTTGCTAGATTAGAAGTAGTCGAAATGGCCTAGAGGAGAGGTCAACTAGTTATGATGTGAGTGATGAATATGTAGAAGAACATGAAGAAAGGGGTAGAGAAAATCAACTTGGCCTTGATCAGGAAGAAGAGAGGTTCATGAGAGCCCTAACTAGAGTAAATATTGGACCACATTTCAATCCATTGAATTATAGTGGTAAGTTGGATTCAGATGAATTGTTTGATTGGATAACAGAGATGGAGAAGTATTTTGATTTTGAAGGTACCGCCAAAGATAACAAGGTAATTTTTTTTTGTATAAAGTTGAAAGGATATGCATCCCTTTGGTGGGAACACTTGCAAATAGATAGGAAAAGAAGAGGAAAGGAGAAGATAAAATCATGGAATCAGATGGTGAACAAGTTAAAGACAAAGTTTATGCCTACAGATTATCAGATCAGTTTGTTTTGAAACTTGAATAATTTGAAGCAGAAGGAGTCAAGTGTGACAAAGTATACTAAGGAGTTCTACAAGTTGAAAATCAATTTTGGACATTTGAAGAATGAGATTGAGAAAGTAGCCAAATATGTGAATGGTTTGAAGTTTTCTATACAGGATGAGATCAATTTAATCAAGTTGTAGAGTGCGGAAGAGGCATATCAATGTTCCCTAAAAGCAGAAGAGAAGCTAAATAAAAGACATGAGCAAAGAGAGAGAGAGAGGAAGAATTTTTATAGGAGGAAAAGGATCTTTTGTATATCAAAATAAAGATAAGAGAGTCAGTAAGAATGATCATTTATACCATAGATATTATGGAAACTCTTACCGGAGAGGAGGATATGGTGGTTACCGGAATGAGGGTTATAGAAAAGATGATAGAGGACAGGAGAAAAGAGTATTCAAGGGAAGTTGTTTTAAGTGTGGTGGAGAAGGACATAAAGCATTTGAATGTAATTAGGGAGAGACAAGCAGAAATATAGAGAATAGTAGAAGAACAACCTTCACTGAGGAGACTCATGTCATATCATCTAATAAATGGGAACAAGGAGAAGTGTTGGTGAACAGAAGAGTATTGTGTCAAGGTGAGATGGAGTAGCAACCGTTGCAAAGAAATAATTTGTTCTGAACCAGATGCAAGGTAGATAGTAAATGTTGCAGAGTGATTGTTGATAGTGGAAGCTATGAGAACCTGGTTTCTAAAGAAATGGTGACCAAATTGAAGCTAGAAATTTTGAAACACTTGAAGCCCTATCAGATAGCATGGATTCAAGATGAGCATAAGATACTGGTAATTGAACAATGTTTGGTGAAATTGATGATAGGAGATTATCATGATGAAGTTTTTTGTGATATCATGCCTATGGATGTATGCCATGTTTTGTTGGGAAGGCCATGGTAGTGTGATAGACAATATATTCATGATGTAAAGAAGAACACATATACCATAGTTGTTAATGGGATGAAGCATATTTTGTTGCCATTGGAGGATGTTCCCAAAGTTGAGGTT
This sequence comes from Sequoia sempervirens, assembly GCA_007258455.2. Classification (NCBI taxonomy): domain Eukaryota; kingdom Viridiplantae; phylum Streptophyta; class Pinopsida; order Cupressales; family Cupressaceae; genus Sequoia; species Sequoia sempervirens. The sequence continues at coordinate 60,361,369 of VDFB02281492.1, forward strand.
TGTATGAATGCTAGAATTTGTTTGGTTGATGGAAGGAGATTTCTAGATGGACTAAGACATGAGAACATGTGTTATGCCTTGATTCCTAAAAAGGTTGAAGACTTGAAGCATGTAGAAGAACAACCAGAAGAGATAAAGGAGTTACTAACACAATATGAAGATATCATTTTAGATAATGTACCTAATGGAATGCCACCTATGAGGAGTATTATTCATTGCATGGATATGATTCCTGGAGCTAGATTTCCTAATAAAGTAGCACACTAGATGACACCAACAAAGAATGAAGAGTTTAATAGGAAAGTGCAAGAATTTTTAAGGAAGGGTTTGATAAGAGAAAGCTTAAGTCCTTGTGCAGTACCTGTTGTGCTAGCACTTAAGAAGGATGGAGATTGGAGGATGTGTATAGACTCTAGATCCATAAAAAAAATCATGGTGAAGTATAGATTTCCTTTTCCCTAAATGGATGACATTATGGATTGTTTGAGTGGAGCTAAATATTTTGCAAAGATAGATTTGAAGAGTGGATATCATCAAATCAGAATTAGAGAAGGGGATGAGTGGAATACTGCATTCAAGACAAATGAAGGATTCTATAAGTGGTTGGTGATGCCTTTTTGACTAATGAATGCACCGAGTACTTTCATGAGATTGATGAATGAAGTATTGAAGGAATTCTTGGGTAAGTTTGTGATCATCTATTTGGATGACATATTGATTTTTAGTAAGACTAGAGAAGAACATTTGTTGTATATAAGAAAAGTTTTGCAGAGGTTGAGAGAAGAGCAGTTGTTGATAAACATTAAGAAGTGTAGTTTCATAAAGGGAGAATTGGTATATCTAAGATTTGTGATATCTTTGGATGGATTGAAGATGGATCCAGAGAAATTAAGAGCAATTGTTGAATGGCCTACACCTGAAAGCATTGGAGAGGTAAGATCATTTCATGGATTGGCTAGTTTCTATTGAAATTTCATCAGGAATTTTAGTTCTATTTGCAGTCCTATGACAGAAACAATGAGGGGAGATAAGAAATATTTTAGGTGGAAATCTGGACAAAACAATTTTTTTGAATTTTTGAAATAGAAAGTGACAAAGCAACCAGTTTTGGTGTTACTAGATTTCAATATGGTATTTTAGGTAGACTGTGATGCAAGTGGAAATGTGATTGGAGCAACATTGAGTCAAGAGGGGAGACCAGTAGCTTATTTCATTGAGAAATTGAATGATGCTAGGAGAAGATATTCAATGTATGACTAGGATTTTTATGCCATAGTTCGATCCTTGAAGAACTAGAGACATTACTTGTTACCTAAGGATTTTTTGTTGTATACAGATCATTAAGCATTGCAATATTTAAACAGTCAAGGTAAGTTGAATCAGAGGCACATGAGATGGGTGGAATTCTTGTAGATTTATACTTTTGTTTTGAAACATAGGAGTGGAAAGTCAAATAAAGTTATTGATGCTTTGAGGAGGAGAAGGAACTTACTAGTAGAGATGAGAGTGGAGATATTAGGCTTTGATGAATTGAATAACTTGTATGAGGAAGACCCAAATTTTGTAAAACCTTGGAGATCTTGTAAAGAACTAGTCTTAGAGGATAGGAGTCAGTGGTTGGATTATTTCATTCTGGAGGATATGTTGTTCAGAGGGAATCAGTTGTGTATACCCCATACTTAAATGATAGAAAATATGATAAAAGAAAAACATAGTGGAGGATTGGGAAGACACTTTGGTATTGATAAGAAAGTAGCTTTGGTAAGTAAGAATTACTTTCAACCATAGATTCATAAGGATGTTAGGAAATTTGTGCAAAGTTGTAGAGTTTGTCAAATTGCAAAAGGGAGTAGTCAAAGTGTTGGATTGCATAATCCTTTGATAGTTCCAAAGAAACCTCAGGAGGATATCAGCATGGATTTCATACTTGGCTTGCTGAAGATAGAGAGAGGTAATGATTCTATATTTGTGGTGATGGATAGATTTTCTAAAATGGCACATTTCATACCTTGTAAGAAGACAACATATGCAGTCCATGTAGCAAACTTTTTTTTCAAGGAATTTATGAGATTGCATGGATTATCTAGGAGTATTGTTTTAGATAGAGATACACAATTTCTTGGTTACATTTGGAGGACTCTTTGGAAGAAGTTAAAGATAGATTTGAAGTTCAATTATACTTTTCACCCATAGAATGATGGACATATAGAGGTAGTAAATAGGAGTTTGGGAAATTTGTTGAGATGTTTGGTTGGAGAGAAGACCGGAAGTTGCGATTTAGTCCTTACACAAGAAGAGTTTTCTTACAATAATTAAGTGAACAAGAGTACCAGAAAGACATCTTTTGAGATTGTTACCAGAGTAAATCCTAAAGGAGTATCAGAGTTAAGAGACAAAAGTAAGGAAGAAAAAAGGAGTGCAGAAGCAGAGGAATTTGTAGAACATGTGAAGAAAATGCATGATTAGGTCAAGAAGCATTTGGAAGACATGAACAATAGATATAAGAAGAAAGTAGATGAGAAGAGGAGACATAAGGAATTTGAAGTTGTACATGAAGTAATTGTGTATTTGAGGAAGGAAATATTTCCACTTGGAACATACAATAAGTTGAAGATGAGGAAGTTTGGACCTTGTAGGATTTTGAAGAAATTTGATTTAGGAAATGCATATGAAGTAGAGTTACTAGATGGAATAGGTATATCACCTATATTCACCATTGCAGATCTACATCAGTACCTTGAAGAAGAATTTAGTAAAGATAGTGAAGCAAAATTAGAGAAGCAGTTTCCTAAACAACAATTAGATAAGATAGAAGAGATTTTGGATGTGAAAGATGGGAGGAAGACGTGTGGAAGGCAATACAAAGAATATCTTGTGAAGTGGAAAGGTAGACCAATAGAAGATTCTTCTTGTATTTCTCAGGCTGAGGTAGACCATATTGGTTTTCCTTTAGCCCCAACAAAGTGAGGGACTCACTTTTCATTTAACCCTGGATGTCTGATGTAGGAGCATCCTTGGTTCTTTACAATCCTACATCAACCAAAAATATTTTCTTTTTAGTTTTGTTCTTGTTTAAGTTCAAGTTGGTAGATTCATCATATTTTATCACTAGACCTTTCTGATCTATGTTTTCATTATAGACATGCTCATTTTCATTATTCCAAGATTTCAGAGTGATTGGATCTTTATTCGGTAAGTTATTACTTCCGGATTAAGTGATATTTTCTAGAACATAGCACTAGAATAATTTCAAGCCTAACAACTAATTTTGTCTCTTGTGGATCCTTCCCATAACTTGTGGATCTTTGCGATATGATTCGAATTGTTTTGTGGAGTGTTTCCAACCTTCATTTTGTTCCACACTTCATCCTTTGCACCTGTCAAGGATAAATTCAAATTTGAAGGCCGACCTTGCATGCACACGTTACATTTTCTTTCATTGGAGATTGTAATACTCTTGGTTGACGTAAAGGATTCTAGATGCCTAGATATGATATAAATAATTGTAATAGATCAATAAGATAGCAATAAGGAGAAATATAAGATTTAAAATGTAATATTTTTAGCTCCCATTAAGGATCATATAGGAAGAATGTATTTCGAACATGTTGTATGAGGCCTGTGAGCCTGATCTATAAAACTGGATGTTGCCGGTCAATTCTAACTATAATATTTGATAATAAGAAGTTTTGAATATGCATTTTCCTCCATATTTTGTGTTGCTTCTATTGTGTGACTCTTGTTGCATGATCTAGATTGTTCTCTTTGAGGACCCTTCTCCCGTGTCTACACTAGCCTATCTACTAATTATTTCTTAGCTTGTAAAATATAATATTTAGGACATGACTTTAATTTGATTTGGAATGATGAGAATAAGAATAAATAAAAACTATATATATATATATATAAATCTTGAGGTCTAATGTGGAGTTGAATGTCTGATGTACAATTTTGTAGCAAAAATTACTAAATTGAATAGTTTTTCTGTAGAAAAAATTTGGGAATAAGAAGGAATAAAAACACTGTATATACATATATCTGCATGCTAAGAATAAGAAGAAATTAAAACACTATATATATATATATACAAATATTGAGGTGCAATGTGGATTTGAATGTATGAGGTACAATTCTACAACAAGAATTACTAAAATTTGAATAGTTTTGTTGTTGAAAAGTTTTGTGAATAAGAAGGAATAAAAACACACTATATATACATATATATACAAATCTTGAGGTACAATTGTGAAAATAAAATATGCATTTGAATGTGTGATCTAAAATTCTCCAACAACTATTAACAGCAGGTATGCCCCTAGGCCCTGAAAGTACCCAACACAATGAGAGGCATCCTTGTTTACTAAAAAATAATGATCTTTTGAATGAAAAAAGATGAGTCCATAATTTTTTAAAAGCACAACTATTTGATCCAAAAAGAAAATTACCCAATTGTAGGATCAAAATTAACGATAATTACCTTAACCATCACATACTGTGAAATCCATGGCCATTGAAGGAGGAGAACTTGTAATTTCAAAGGTCTTTGAAGTATTTCAAAATTCCCTTTCCTTGTTCTTTGAAATCTTTTTGGTTTCTCAATTCCATAATGTCAAATGAATGCTTCACTGTAATCCAAAATCAACCTATTTGTAGGTAATTTTTCTATGACATGTTGAATGATGTGGTCATTCACAATGTTGGTACATGGTCAACCATAAATCTTGGAGTTGTATGTACAACAAAGAACAATGTATGGGTAAGATTCAATCCAGTAAAGTAGGATTAAATTGATTAAGTCTATTTTATTTTCTTCTTCAAACACATTTTGATAGAATGTGCATGCATCCTTTGAATTTGAAGCTTCCCATTGACATAGTTATGTTTCTAAAGTTCAACTCCACATCCATACCAGTATGATTTATCATCTACAAAACTCAAAAGTGTTAATTGCTACAAGAATATATTCAATTTCCTGAATGCCTAGAGTTCTTCATTCTATTTGGTTGAAATAGATAACATTCTGCATAGCAACCCAAGAAATATGTTTTGTTTATTTCAATAAATTTTACATAAACATATAGAATATAGCTCAACTTGAACTGGAAAAATTATATATAAATTTGTATAACTGTTTCGCTTGGCTTCACTGATATATACCATAATTTTGTTGATCTTCAATTGTATAAGGTTGCACAACTTATTGCAAATAATGAAGCATGTAACTTTGTAATTGTTAAGCATTAAACAATTTAATATCAGGAAATAAAAAAGTACCATGATTAAAACTAAAATAAATATTTTTTTATTAGTTTCATAAAAAAATGGAAAATTAAATTATTATTAATAATTTATTAATTTGAAAATAATATTTAATTAAAACTTCATAGAACAAATGATATTATTATTCTTATAGATGTAAACTTCATTTTTTTCAAAAAGCTTATGAATGAGTACATGTTGCATATTCTTTATTAATGCTTAAAAAAATGGAATATTATATTATTATTAATTATTTGTTAATTTAAAAGTAATATTTAAATAAAACTTCATAGAATAAATGATATTATTATTCTTATAGATGTAATTATTAATTATATACTTTCATGATTTTTTTAAATTTAAAATTTAACATTAAAACACAAGTAAAAATAAATGAAAAAATTATATATTGATGGTATATTTCTTAAATTATTTTTTTCAATCAAAAAAAATTTAAAGACATTAGAATTTAAAAAAATTACTAAGAAAAACATGTATCTTAGAGATCCAAGAGATAAGATGTAAACCTTATGTTGATGACCTATTTTTATAAGCAGTGTAATGAAAAAAGTAATCACAAATGGGAATAAAAAGCAAATGATATTTTTTTTCTTGTAAATGTAAAGTTCAAAATTTTCAATTAGAAAATGGCTCAGTATGAAACTACCTTTAGGTAGATGGAACAAGTGGCTTGTCAGTGTAACTATGTGGTTTAAGTAGTTCCAAAGATACTTGAAAACATCTGTTTGGAACATTAGTTTATTTCTAAGGCTATAAGCTTATGCTCTTTTTCCTTTCTATTTGCAATTTGTTTTCTTGTCTTGATTTTTTCATATCTATCAAATGTGAATGGGGGCATAATGTAGAGTCCTTGTATAGAAATTACATAAGAAATTCTAAAAAATATCAATCTTGTTCATTCAATTGGGCCTATATCGATAGTTTCTTTTTGAAGAGTTAAAACTTGTGCTTTGTGTATTGTTAGCACCCAAGCTAATCTCAATGGTATTGCATTGAGCTTCCTCATTGGATTGATCTAAATGGAACTGTACATGGGTGTTGATTGTCAAAATTTATTCCAAAGTAGTTGTCAAATTTGACCAATACATATGTTGGTGGTTGTGGTGGCATCATTCCTGGTTTATATACGGTATGTTGAATGAGTCCAAGAGCTCCATTTACTAGTCCTGCTTGTATGCACAAGTTTGTTGTCAACATAACTCTTGTGTTTATACTTAATAATAATTTTGTATCTTGTTCATTTTCTGGACTTTCTTCTGCAAGACTTCTTGTGCCATCTTTTTGGAACACTACGTGAAACTAGTTGTGCTAATGAGTGTTATTTTTACCTGTTGTGGATGTGAACATTTTTGTTTGTTGAAAAAAAGTGTACATTTTTTGAAATCTACATTTTTTTCTGCATCAAGCCTTGTATTACACCTTTTGATTAGAAGTTCCCAATAATCTATCATAGGGTTTGAATCTCTAATGTTTGCTAGTAGTTTCCAAAAAAATTCTTGATCATTGTTTAGTCCATGTTGTCTAAAAATGTGATCTAAAGTAATGTCATCTATAAATTCTTCCCATAGTATTCTAGCTGAGCCTTTGCTACTATATGTTGGTTTGTCATTAACTAGTGGCAACTTTCTGAGGTCGCCAACCAAAATCAATGATATTCCTAGAGACAATTGATAAATATTATGTTGAGAATTATTTGTTAGTATATATAAAAATGATTTTCTAAATAGAAATGATGTATGGTGTTTAAATTTTGAGTGAGAGAGACACCTGCAAAGTTTTGATTTGACTTCTATGGCAAGGCTTGGTGGAGTCGACAATCTATCTTTTAATGTAATTTTTTTCCCAAAAAAGCTCATTTCATTGATCAATATATAGTTGATATGTGCTAACTCTTGTTGAAAATGTGTTAATCTTGTGCCTTCAAGTTCTTTGAAGTCTCTTATTGGAAATTTCAATTTTGAATGAATAGTTGATGCTCCGATATTGAATGTTGCTAGTCCGATTGGAGAGAGTAGTAGAAGGGGAGATTGATTTGGCATTGAAACTTGTTGAAGTGTTTATTTTATTATGCCTATAACATATGACTTTCTTGTTCCTGTTGTTCCTTGAATAATAAGAAATAGTGGAGACTTATTTGGACTTGCATTGTAGTGGGAGAGAATAATATTAACTACCTTGTGTTGTTGGCTATTGATATTTTCATAGTTGGTAGATTGTTGTAGATTTTGGTGAATTATGGAGTTAGTACTCTTCATAGTGGTAATAAAATTGATAGTTGCATTTGTGTACTATTCACTTTTGAAGTTGGTAGTCCAATCTATTTTCTTTTCTAAATCTCTTCTTCCCAATATATCTATCTTTGAAATGTGCATTGCTTGACCATGTGTTGTAGTCTTGATATCATTTCCCATTCATGCTCTGTAGTGTGGTGTTGAACAGTTTCGATGTCTTTTGATTGAGAATCACTATTGTTTTCAATAGTTTATGTGGTTTTTCTCTATTTGACATGCCATTGATTGTAGACGTGGTTTTCCCAATTTGATAGTATTGAATCATTATTATGCCCAATATCTTTGTTAATGTCACAAAATGGTTTGTATAGCAACAACTCTGAGAGGAAAAAATCAAACCATTTCTTTGATTCCCTTGGAGGAATAGATATAAATCTAGGAATGACTCATACAAAAGCTAGTGTTTTCCTTGGCTTCCATTTTTTTTCAATTTTATGCTTAACATTATATATCCATGATTTTGTTGAATTAGTTAGTGATATTTCCTCCATGTGCAGGGGCCTTTTTTTGTATGCATCAATGTAAGATAGTGATTTTTCTTCATCATTATTTTCTTGGTGTAATACTACGCATTTGAAAACTTCAATTGATACATTTATAGTAATAAATCTCCTGCTACTTTCCACTAACAAAATTTTTAATAACATATGTCTTGTTTCTTGTGCTCCAATATCCCTTTCTATTATTGTTTCTATTATGAGCTTCTTGTACACCTTTACTGCAAGATCATTTGAATTTTTGACACTTGCAAGATGTACTAACATTTTTTGGTATGTTTCTAAGCCTCTCTCTTCTTTTGTTGTGTGCTTGGCAATGTATTTAAGCATATCAAGTTTTGAAATAACTGGTTTCCAATCAATATTTTCTCTCCACAATTGTAATATATGGAAGTTGTGCGAGTTAATTCTATCATCATTTCTCATAGATTCAAATATTTTTCACTGGTTTCTATATTTTGGTCCTTTTAAATTTAGTGGCCATGGAGTATTATACCTATAACACATATTGTTAGATCTCATTATATTCATTTAATGAATTGGAAAAATACATTCTTTAAAAAATAGAGTGGCTTACCTACAAACCTTTTTTCCATTTTTGTTTCATAGAATGCACCTTTTCTACAAATTGTTTGTCTTTGTATAGTGTTTTCTATCTCCTCAAAGTCCTTTTCTACATCAACTTCTACAATTTTCCTTGTATTTTTGAGATATGGGTGTATAGCAACATGTTGGAATGCTTGTTGTAGGATTTTCAATTGATAAATTTGTTGTATTAGACAAATATACAAAATGTATTGGAATGATGATTTTTTTGTGTTTATTGGTAGCGTACCTATGAATTTTTGGTCGGTTCTAGCATGTGAGATTCCATGCATGACCAATTTTGTTGAAATATCTCTCAGCTAAATTTTGTTGTTCACTATTGGACTAATCAACTGTATCCATGTATATGTATTGATCCTCTATGTTGCCACTCATATCTAGACCAAAAATCTTGAATATTTATTTCTTTTTTTAGGATTTTGTTTCTAAATTGAGAGTGGCATAAGAGCATGTATTGTGCTACAATATGAGGATAGTCGATAATATTTTGTTTTTGCTAAAGGTGCACATTTTGCAGATCCGTTGGAGTTTTCCATGGCATTAATGCAAGCAAATCTACCCAATAGAGGTCATTTGCACTTAGTGCAAAGAATACGTTAAATAGGCGCAAGATAACTGAGAGGGGGGGTGAATCAGTTTTCACACAATTCAAACTTAAAACTTAAATACTTATCAATTTTACAACCAAACTGTTATGTTATTAAGTAAGAGCATGAAACATAAATAACATAAAGTAAATAAACACAATGAACACCAGACTTTTATGTGGAAAACCCAATAAGGGAAAAACTAAGGTGAGGGTTGACTCACAATATAAATATCATAAAACTAAATACAGAGGCTCACTACCAAGGGCTCACTTCCCAGAAGAGGACTTACTATCCAAATACAAAGGATCACTTCCTACAAAGGACTCACTGTCCAATAGGTAGAATCCCTGCCTACAGATACAAAAGAGAACAAAAGATCTACCACTGCATTTAACACACCTTCACATTCTTCAATAAGAATTGTAGAAACCTTTAGCTCACTGCTTTCAGGAATCCAACACAATGAAAACTGTTGTCACAACTCACTCACACACACACACTTCTACTATTATGATTTTCCAACTCACTTTCGTCACTTTGTGTCACACTATCATACAAATCTTCACAACTCAGCTTGCTTTTATACCATTCTCAATCTTAAAAATATTCACCAAATTTGACCACAAAAAAATTTAATTCAAAAATTCAAATTAGGTCGGCAACTCAAAATTCTTGTGGTGGAAAGGAATAAGAGTGGACCAATAAAAATATTTTTCAAGATCAAAAATAATATTCTTGAATCAACCATGCATTTCCCCAATTGAATTTTATTCTTCGAATGAAATGTAAACACTAGGTCAGCCAAAGCTAATGAAAACAAAATGAACAATGATGAACACGCTTCCCAAAAATGAAGATGACATGCAAACACCTCAACACACTTCATAATGCACAAGAATAGATCTCAGACTTCTTTAGATACATCTACAGCAAGAACAATATGCTTCAACCACTGAATACCTTTCACTAGTTCATATGAACTATACAAACCATACTGAAACACTGAAACATGATTTCCAGATCACCAATCTCCAACCAGCTTTTCCACAACACAGAGAACACCATCATAAGGCATTTCCCAAATCTGCAAGATCTAAAACAAAATAGTGGAGGACTGTGGAGCAAAGACATTTCTCCTAGTCCACAAAAGATCAACTCTATTGGTAGAACAAACATACTGGTGAACATAACATTCACATATCATCAAACCAAAGGCTGAAACATAGAATATATCACCATCAACTCACCTTCAAAAAACCTTCAAAACCATACAGGCATAGGATCAACACAAGAGAAACACGGAGCACATACCAGAGCACAATCTGAACACATTCATCACTCTCACTTCTCCTTTTTATTAATTTTCTCAAAAGAACTTGGAAACTCATCAACACAACTCATCTGTAACTAAATAAGATAGCTCCATGTACTCACAACATCTCAACTATACATGTTCAATCTGCAATATACTGAACAGTGTTGACATCAATGATAACATCAATGAAAACACCACGAGACAAGCTCATATTTGCAACAATATCCCCCTTTGACATCAATGGAAAAGAATAGAAACTCTAATTACTCCCTCTTAGGAGTACACTTGTCCTACAACAATGAGAACCTTTTCTACTCCCCCTATGGAATAGACCCATCTATCAGCCTAGATAAATAAATAGTCTGTGAATTCACTGACTGATGCACTTTCATGTGCTATTAGTTCAAAGTGCCAATGACCCAAAAACTTCTCCCTAAGATGCTAAAAAGTATCTTTTAGAAGAGCCTTAGTAAAAATATCTAAACATTTTCCCTTTGTTGTCACATACTCCAACTTGACTTCATTCTCCATCACCTTTTCTCTCAGAAAATAATATTTGATAAATATGTGCTTTGTTCTTGAATGCATAACCAGATTCTTTGAAATGTTTATTGGACTAGTGTTATCATAGAAAATAGATTTAGGCTCATCACATACCACTCCAATTTCTTTAAAAGTTTTCTTCATCCACAAAACCTATGTACAACAAGATGTTCTGGCAATATATTTTGCTTCTACAGTGGATAAAGAAACCAACTCTTGCTTTTTACTCAACCATGAAACCAATCTTCTACCAAGAAAGAAAGCACCACCACTAGTACTCTTTCGTTCATCAACACATCTGACTCAATCATCATTTGTGTATGCATTCAAGGTAAAATCATCATTCTTAGGATACCATAATCCATAATCTAGTGTACCTTTAAGATATCTAAATATCCTCTTTACAGTTGTGGCATTCACTTCTTTCGGATTTGCTTGGAATTTGGAAACTAAACATACTACATGCATAATATCCAATCTAGTAGCAGTAAGATACAATAGTTTTCCAATCATAGATTTGTATTTTCTCTTATCAGTCTTAGCAAATCCATCATCCTTGCTTAGTTTACTTCTAGTTATAATAGGAGTACAAACTAGTTTAGAATCTTCCATCCCAAACTTCTTCAACAATTCTTTTACATACTTAGTTTGTGAGATGAATATCCCTTTATCAGTTTGATTCACTTGTAGACAAAGAAAGAAATTCAATTCACCAATCATAGACATCTCAAATTATTTTTGCATCTCTTCAACAAAATTTTTACACTTAGCTTCATTTCCACCAAAAAACATATCATCAACGTACACAACTACTATCAACATTTTGTTACCTTGAACTTTGAAGTAGAGATTGATATCCGTAGAACCTTTGTTGAATCCTTGCTTCATTAGGTATCTATCCAATCTCGCACACCAAGATCTAGGAGCTTGCTTTAGAAGATACAATGCCTTCTTCAACTTACAAACCATGCCCAGTTTTCCAAATAACTGAAACCCTTCAGGTTGTTCCATATACACTTCTTCCACCAACTCACCATTAGAAAAATTTGATTTAACATCCATCTGATACACTTTAAAGTTCTTGTGGGTAGAGAATACCAAGAACATCTTGATAGCTTCCATTCTAGCCACAAGGGAAAATGTTTCTTCAAAATATATATTCCTTCAACTTGTGAATATCCTTTGCATACCAGTCTTGCCTTATTCTTGATAATTTCTCCAATTTCATTTAGCTTATTCTAGAACACCCATTTTGAGCCAATCACATTTTTATTCACAATCCTAGGGACCAATTCCAATGTCTGATTATTTTCTATATATTGTATCTTTTCTTTCATTGCTCTCATCCAACTTTCATCTTCACATGCTTCACTTACAGATTTAGGTTCAATTTTGGAAAGTAAACACAAGTTTTCCTTGGCTGCAACTCTGTTTCTTGTCTTCATGCCTTCACTTTTATCTCCAATTATTTATTCCTCCAGATGACTCTTATGTACATACTCAGGAGTCTTAATAGCAGGTTTTGGCTCATTCTTTTCTTCTTCTTCTTCAGTTTTTTCTTCTTTCTCTTCTTCTTCCTTCTCTTTATTCCTCTTTGATACATGCACATATATAGGATCATTAGGTTCAACTTTACTTATCTCAATAGGTTTGTGTATGTCTTCATCAATTTTCACATTGGAACTTTCAAAAATATTTCTCAATCTTTTGTTAAAGAATTTGTATGCTTTGCTAGTAGTAGAGTACCCAAGAAAGATTCCTTCATGACTTCCAACATCAAACCTTCCAATATTTTCATCATGGGCTTTAAATATAACATATTCTTCCAAATACCTTAAAATATTTTATAGTAGGAGTCTTACCAGTCCATAATTCAAAAGGTGTCTTTATGTTGTTCTATCTAAACTAAACTCTATTTAGAACATAAACAACAATATGTATCAAGTTTCTTTCCAATATACATCTGGTACATTTTATTATTTCATCATAGTTCTAGCAGTTTCTTTAACTATCTTTTTTTTCCTTTCAACCACTCCATTCTGATGAGGATTTCTCAGAGCAAAAAACTATCTTTTTATGCCATGCTTCTCATACAATGCATTAAATTCACCAGAAGTGAATTCGCCACCTATATTAGATCTCAAACATTTGATTTTCAAATTCACCTCATTTTCAACTCTTGCTTTAAATACGTTAAACCTATCCAGAGCCTGAGTCTTTTCTCTAAGAAATGCAACCCATGTCATTCGACTATAATCATCAATAAGCAACATAAAATAAATGTCTCCATTCAAGCTTCCAATTCTAGTTGGACCACAAAGATCAATGTGAAATAACCTCAAAATTCTGGTAGTATAGCGCTCTTTTCCCTTAAAGTTGCATCTAGTTTGCTTCCCCAACTAACAACTTCCACACATAGAAATAATAGGTCTGGTGATTCTAGGCAACCCTCAAACAATCTCCTTTGAACTGATCTTGACCAGGTTATCAAAATTTACATGTCCCATTCTTCAGTGTCATAGCCAACTTTCACTAACTTCAGATATTAGGCATTGACCATTAACTCCCTTCAGCTGATAGATATTTCCATGAGTTCTTCTTCCAGTAGCAACCATATCTCCATTTCTAGACCCTTTTCTATTTTCACAAGTATTGTTCTAAAACACAAGTTTAAAGCCATTGCTACACATTTGACCAAAACTTAGAAGGTTATGCCTCAAACCCTTCACATAATATGCATCATCAGTACTATGCACTCCATCAAAACTAATTGAAACGTTCCCATATATCTTAGCACCTAAATCATCACCAAACATAACTAGACCACCATTATATTTCTCAAGTTTAGTGAACTTACTCTTATCTCTGGTCATGTGGTTAGAACATCCACTATCAATTACCTAGTAGTCTTCATCTAGTCTTGCATGAAAAGTGATAACCAAAGTACCTTCCATCTTATTCTTCTTATCCTCTAGAGCCTTCTTACTTACACATTTTCCAGGGTTAATGGATACAGATTCAGTTTCCAAAGCTAAGAATAAGCATTCACTATCATCAACCTCATTCTCATATTCATCATCAAAAATTCTTGCTTCTTCTTTAACATAATACAACTTCTTATATTTCTTATCCTTCCTATCCTTATCCTTGTAATCCTTGTTCTTCTTATGTGCATTTCTATTCAGACATCTTGAAGCATAATGGCCAATATTACCACAACTGAAACATTTAAAGGGAAACATACCTTTATAATTCCAGGTGCCTTTATTCAACTTCCTGGTGAAGTTTGCTTCCAACTCTTCATCATCACTCTTTGGTTCTTCAATATTCATTGCCTTGAATATCATTTCTATCTTTTGTTCCATCTTGTCTTCTTTCCAGAACTTTCTTATTTTGAATTCTTGTAAGGTGCCTAACAACTCTTCTATAGTGTACTTCTTAGGATCATACATTTCTTCAATAACAAAGATCTTGTCACTATAGATGTCTAGTAGGGTGATCAGGATCTTCTCAATTATATCTTCATGATTTGACAATTTTCCTCCTTGATTTCTAACTTCATTTTCTGCCAGTTAAACCATTTAAAAGAAACTTGTAAATTCTTCACCTTCTTCCATCTTTAGATTCACAAATCTACATTTTTCCGCTAGCCTCTTTGTCAATTTCACTTTATTATTTCCTTCATACATGTCTTCCAACTTCTTCCATACTTCATGTGTAGTATCCAAAGAGAGAACCTTAACTCACTCAATTTTAGATAAACAACTTCAAATCACATACTTTTCCTTCTCATTTTCCTCATAAGCTAAAATCTCATCTACAATAGTAAGACCACCATACGGGTATGTATATTTTGTCTCAACAACCTTCTAGGTCTTGAAACCAAGAAAGATAATATATCCTCTCATTTGTCCCTTCCAATCATTGTAGTTAGTTCCATCAAACATAGGGATCACCAACTTATGTACCATTAGATCTTCCTTAGGCGGTTAAGCTCTACACAAGGAACCAAAAGCTCTGATACCAATTGTTAAACAAGTGTATGACAACTACGAGGGGGGTGAATCAGCTATTACACAATTCAAACTTAAAACTTCAATACTTATCAATTTTATAGCCACACTATTTTGTTATTAAGTAAGAGCATGAAACAAAAATAATAGAAAGTAAATCAACACAATGAACACTAGATTTTTAAGTGGAAAACCTAATAAGGGAAAAACCATGATGAGGGTTAACTCACAATATAAAGATTATAAAACTGAATATAGAGGCTCATTGCCAAGGGCTCATTTCCTAGAAGAGGACTCACTATCCAAATATAAAGGCTCACTACCTACAATGGACTTAATGTCTAACAGGAAGGCTCACTACCTATAGTTAAAAAAGAGAACAAAAGATCCACCACTCCATTTAACACACCTTCACAACCTTGAATAAGAATTGCAAAAACCTTTAGCTCACTTCTTTTAGGAATCCAACACAATGAAAATTGTTGTCACAACTCACTCACACACACATTTCTGCTATTATGATTGTGGCTCACTTTTGTCAGTCTGCATCACACTATCATACAACTCTTCACAAATTGACTTTCTTTTATACCATTCTCAATCTTAAAAACATTCACCAAAGTCAGCTACAAATATCTTGTTTCAAAAATTCAAATTAGGTGGGAAACTCAAAATTCTTGCGGTGGAAAGGAATAAGAGTGGACCAATAAAAATATTTTTCAAGATGAAAAATAATATTCTTGAATCAACCACACTTTTCCTCAATTAAATTTTATTCTTCGAATGAAGTGTAAACATTAGGTCGACCAAACTTAATGATCACAATGAACAATGATGCACATACTTCCCAAAAACAAAGATGACACGCAGACACCTCAACACACTTCATAATGTATGAGAATAGATCTTAGAGTTCTTTAGATACATCTACAACAAGAATAATATGCTTCAACCACTTAATACATTTCACTAGTTTGTATGAACTGTACAAACCCTTACTGAAACACTGAAACATGATTTATAGATCACCAATCTCTAGCCTTCTTTGCCACAAGATAGAGAATTCCATCATAAGGAATATCTGAAATTTGCAAGATCTAAAGAAAAATAGTGGAGGACTGCGAAGCAGAGACATTTCTTTGAGTCCATAAAAGATCAACTTTTTTAGTAGAACAAACATACCAGTGAACATAACTTTCACATATCATCACACCAGAGGCTGAAACTTAGAATATATCACCATCATATCACCTTTAGAAAACCTTCAGAACTGCACAAGCATAAGATCAACATAGGATAAATGTGGAGCACATACTAGAGCACAATCTAAACGCATTCATCACTCTGAATTCTCTTTATTAATTTTCTCAAAAGTACTTGGAGACTCATCTGCAACCAAATAAGATAGCTTTATGTACTCACAACATCTCAGCAACATCTCAACTATACATGTACAATCTACAATATACTAAATAGTGTTGACATCAATGACAACATCAGTGAAAACACCATGAGACAAGCTCATATTTGCAAAAATCTCCCCCTTTTTCATTGATGGCAACACATGGTGTGAAAAACCATCAAAGACAACATCCTACAAAATTATGGGAGAACAATTTCTCTTCTAGTGCAACTATTTTTCACATGACTTTCTCTTTTCCTTTGACATCAATGGCAAAGAATAACAGCTTTGATTACTCCCCCTTAGGAGTACACTTATCCTACAACAATGAGAACCTTTTCTACTCACCCTACATAGTAGACCCATCTATTAGCTTAGATAAATAAATAGTCGATGAATTCACTAGACTGATGCAATTTCATGTGCACTTAGTTCAGAAGGTCAATGACCCCCAACTTCTCCCTAATATACTCAAAAATATCCTTCGGAGGAGCCTTAGTAAATATATCTGCAATTTTTTCCTTTGTTTTCACATAATCCAACCTGACTTCATTCTCTAGCACTTTTTCTCTCAAAAAATGATATTTGATAGATATGTGCTTTGTTCTCAAGAATGCATAACCAGATACTTTGAAATGTTTATTGGACTAGTGTTATCACAAAAAATAGAAATAGGATCATCACATACCACTCCAATGTATTTCAAAGTTTTCTTCATCCATAAAACCTATGTGCAATAGGATGTGGCACCAATATATTATGCTTCCGCAGTGGATAAAGAAACCAAGTCTTTCTTTTTACTTAGCCATGAAACCAATCTTCCACCAAGAAAGAAAGCACCACCACTAGTACTCTTTTGGTCATCAACACATCTAGCCCAATCAACATCTGTGTATGCACTCAAGGTAAAATCATCATTCTTAGGATACAATAATCCATAATCCAGTGTACCTTTAAGATATCTAAATATCCCCTTTACAACTGTGACATGCATTTCTTTAGGATCTTCTTGGAATCTGGCAACTAAACATTCTCCATGCATAATATCTTATCTAGTAGTAGTAAGATACAATAATCCGCCAAAGATATAACTGTATTTTCTCTAATCATTCTTAGCAGATTCATCATCCTTTCCCATTTTACATAAGGTTATCATAGGAGTACAAACCAGTTTAGAATCCTCCATCCCAAACTTCTTCAACAATTCCTTTACATGTACTTAGTGTAGACACATAAAATATACTGATTGGCATTGGACATCTGATCCTGACCACTAACATCGTTTCATCCTGAATCATCTCTCGCTCTAACCATTTAATCAAATATCCTTATCTGATTAAATTCATCAATTTTCCTCCCTTAATTGAATAAATCATTTATTTAATTAAGTCATTCTCTTTTGTTATTTAAATCAATCAACCTGATCTAATTATTCCCATTTAATTAAATAATCAAATTTATTTGATTAAATCTCTAAAGTCTATCTATTAAATTAAATAAATTAAACCTTCTTTAATTTAAGTTAACATCACCCCCTTTAGTTAAATAAATCAAAATATATATTTAACTAAATCTTTAAATCATATTCTTCTCATATTTGATCCATAAATTTAATTCAAATAGGTCACATCATTTTATCTCTCATTAAATTAATTAACTTTGATTAATTTAATCTCTTCTCATGTCCCATCCTCCATTTTTTTCCACTTGCACATGAAAATAGAGTTATTTGATTTATTAAATCTCTATTTTTCTTCAACATGGCATCTTTGGAGAATATTCTTCAAGTTTGAAATTCAAAACTAAGTTGACTTTGTCCTTCCAACAAGGCATTCACTCCCTCTTACAAGTCCATTTGCATTGAGCCAAGTGGCCATAACTCCATTTGACTCTCCCTCTACCTTGCCATTAATACAATTTCAAAATTCAAATATTGGCATTTATTGGCACATTCATCAAAACTTGTACATTCCTCAACCATTCACATGATGACATGTGGCTTCTTCTCATTGGTTGAAGATTAGTCCCACATTCTTCTATAAATAGAGAGCTCATCCTTCATTTATATCATCCACAACTTGAGTAAACTTACTATACTCAAATCTTTAGCAATATTCATCCATATCATTGAGTTTATAGCTATGTTATGCAGATTTTTATGTTGGAGCACTCATTACCCTTCATCAAAGTGGATCAACTTTCATCATCAATTTACCATTGCATCATTGGAGTTGGGAAAGGGAAATTTTTCACATCAAATTGGCACCAATTCCCTCAATAGATTAAGAGTTTTCTTTGCTTTAGAATAGGATTTGATATGTTTTAAAGTTTTGTTGTGTTCCTCATTTCATTCCTATCTCTCTTTTGCAATTTTAATGAATTTCTTGAGGAATCTACATTCTAGCTTGCATGTGATATAACTTGTTTATTTCTTGTGCTATTGTAGGTAATAGGATCTAGATTCATACATTTGGCCCTAGAAGGAGGGAAATCTCATTTTCTAATCATGTTTTTGTCAAAAAAATTGTGTTTTTCTTTGTCTACAGGAAAACTCTATCATTGGGAGCTTAGCATCACTATTTGGCATCATTGGTTCTCCAACATCGCTATATAGAAGCACTAGCAACTCCAAACTACGACGCCTTTGTCTTCCCTCCTATAAAATTGAATTATAAACTGCGTCATTCTACCTATCTGACTAGCAGATTTTTTTTTAAAAGATGAACTGCACCACTGGCCAAAAGGGTGATGTCTTCATGCTCACTAGCCTGGTTACAGAGTGACACTGACTAGAAAGTAGTGCTATACAGCACCGCTGGTGAAATCAAATTGTGATACCTTTGTGGATTGCATCGCTGGAGGGGAGTATGAAGTGAAATTTTATTTATAGCACGTGCTTTTTTTTCAAATTATGGTTCTTCTATATGTTTTCTTCTTTTTTTGACTTCTATTTTTGCAAAATCTAACTGACTTTCTTGTAGGTTGGATCGATCAAAGACAAAAATGGAAGAGAAGCATGATGATGTCATTTCACAAAAACAAGTGTTTTTAAACACTCTAGTGTTTGTTTAACCCTCTTAGAGGACTCACCATTCCTCTTAAGGAAAAATGTGTTATCCTTTTAAGCTTAGGGCTTATTAATTTTATTTTGGGATTTAAAAAGAACATTTTAAATTCTTGTTGCAAAAGGCTTAAAAAAAACATTAGAACTCAAATTTCCTAGAGTTTGTTTTGGGTTTAATAATCGAACAAAGCAAATTGTCACAATTACTTTGGTGTTTTAAAATGAATTGACTTTTTCTTTGTGGACTTAAAATGAACAAGTGTTTTCATTATTTTGCAATTACTTACACAAGGTAATATCATCAAAAGGCATATGCTCTTCTCTCATGCCTCATGGTGATCTTTAAAATCAAAAGGCTTTTGGTGACATTAAGTTGCATAAATAATTTCCCTACACACTTCAATTTGGGTTTAAAATTAAACAAAAAATTGCGCGAATGTGAGTAAATCTATTGCATGTGTTCTCCCTTTGTTTCTAAATGAAGGTGGATCAAACTATGAATACATTTACTTGCTATTGTTAATCTTAGAGGGCCTACCTTAGGGAAAAAGTACTCACCCAAGGGAACGACTCAACTGGTAACACTCTAAACCTGAGAGTATTTCCAGTCGGGATATAAATGTGCATATTGGAATAAACACCAATATCACGTGGTTGGCTCCAACGAGAAGGGCAGCAATGGTCTCTCACCATGTTGGGTCAACTCCTATGAACAAAAAGTTCAAATTAAAACCCTTGTTATAGAAAGGCCAAAATCCCTATCTATTTGTTGGTGCAAAAATAGTCGTTCTAAAGCCGCCCCACACTTTTACGGTCTTTAGTAGAAATGGAAAACATGCCATAGGAGTTTCATGGGTTTTGATACTTGGCTTCCCTATATAAGTAAGTGTCGTGGAGGGGATCCAGTGGGTTCAAGCATCTAACCATTCAATAAAGATAAGCATAGTTGGGCTTGTACAAATTAGGACTCAACAAATATTATCTTTCATATCCATAGGGTTGTGCTTATTCTTGGTTACAAAACACTTTGCTTGTTTGAAAACATTTGGAAAAAAAAATTCAACATCATCATCAAAATTTCAAACCCTTTAGGAGGCAAATACAATTGACCAAATTCATGTTATATTGCTTACCCTTAGGATTTCATCCTTAGAGGTTTCTAAACACTTGGATTTACATCTCAATTTTCCTACTAAAGTTAAACAATAGATAACCCTTGCCTTGACTTCATCAAATTTCCACATAACATACTTTGTGGGATTCAAAGAAATTGAGACATTGTACATCTAGTTTGGAAACCTAATGAAAGAAGTGTTTGTGGTAAAACAAAGTCACTAAGAAAAGATAACAAAATTGGCTCGCACATGTGTTAATTCCTCATGATTTCCAAGAAAGTCAAAATCCCAAAACAAAATTCCTCGAGCCAAAGTTCAAAATTTAGGAGTCACACTCAAAAGGTCATCAAGAAATACATTAAGAAGTGCAATCAAAAGCAACATATAAAAATAAGCAAAAAATTCACAAGGTTCTATAGACTTATTCCTTTGAACAATCTGGAAATGTATGCTTAGTTTGAACTGCTTCTTGGTTAAGAGGTCCTTAGAGAGCATTGTATGTTCTTCAATACTGAGGTCTAGTAAACAAGTGTCTTCTTAGGTACATCCTAGGATCAAAATCAAACCTTCATCCATCTTTAAACAACAAAACCAAAATCATCTCATCATCAACTCTTTGGAAATCTTGAAAACATCTTTCATGTTTTAAACATTGGGAAAATCATTTTAAATCAATCCAAAATCATCTTGTTTGATTGAATGTATGTAGATGCATCCTTCTCCATGTATTTGATCAAATTATCAAAACTTGTGAACAAATTCATCCCTTGATAAACATCCAACATCTTGGGATTTAAGAGTTCATTATCAAAATCATCTTGTTTGGATAGGAGTGTTTAGATGAATCCTTCTTCTCACAACTAGACAAAATTAAGCATCTTGTGAACAAATTAACTCTAGGACAACATCCAACCTCTTAGAGTTTATGAGTCCATTAAAATCCTAAATCAAGTCCCAAAGTTCAAGCATACCCTTCAATATTTTCTCAAAAGAGTTCCAAACATCTGTCAAACATCCATCTTACATCCATATCATTATCATCCTTTGATCCTAGAATCATCCTAATTTTTTTCTTTTGTACCTAAATATTAGATAAATCCAAAGAATTAGACATTAATCTCCTATATTCTTCAAAATTGATCCCTATTTTATGGTGTAGACTAGATCTCAACACAAGAGGAATATGGAAGCCAACAAAGAAACATCCACTACAAGTGACCTAAGTAAAAAAATTTTTGAAACAAATCTCATTGAATTAAGTAATCCTTTAACCAATTTTCCTACATCATCACAAAACCCTCAAGAGGAGGTAGAGGATCATACCAATGATCCCTTTGGAATGTCACACAATGAAATCACCAAAATGATTCAAAATTTGGAGAACCATAAGATTATCAATATAATGATGAGACTCAACCCTTTGATATACATGCTCAAACTAGCAAAACAAGGTGCTAAACTCCCTTATAATTTTGATGTGAGCTCTATAGTGTAACCATCTTTAGAGTTCATGCCTCCAATTTCATCCACACTCCCCATCTCATATACACCCCCATCCCAAAGCATCACTCAAAACATCCCGCAAATCACAACATCTATCGCTCCAACTCAACCAAGTGTTAATAAGGGAAGTGCATTTCTTAATGCCATTCAAACACACCCCCTTGTCAATAATCAAGACTTGTATGCAAACACTATTTTGGAACAAAATGTACCCCAAAATATGTTACACAAGTATGCCCCTCTCACTTTCCATGATCCTAATGATGCATCATCATCATCCTTTCATGTGACACCCCAAACCTCTCTCCCCATAACCTCAAAAGGAGAAGGTGATATATTTGGACTAGGGGGAATTTTCAACACTATGCCATTTCCTCAAGAGATCACATCTCTTACATTTTCACCACTTTCTCTATTACCACCAACATCCACACAACTACTTGGCTTAGTGCTTCCACCTTTACCAAATATCAATCAAAATCAAACCAACATCCCAAACATTAATCAAAACATCACACCAAACTCTCAAAACTTGTCATCGACATCACAACAATAGATGACAATTACATAAGCAATCACAACATCATAAACCACCCCCCTAACATCTCAAATCATTGTCTCTCAAAGACCAACCAAATCGATCGCACCATCCACTACTCAAACCCCAAATACAACAACACCTCTTCCCACCACCACAAGCACCATTCTGAATCCACCACCACCTCCACCACCACCAAGCTCCAATATATCAAGCCAATATAGCATGGCATTGCAATCCACTCAAAAAGCTTCCTATCAAAAGGAATTTTTGCAAGTACAAAAACAACAAGCCACACAACTAGCTGCTCAACAAGCCGCTGAATCCATGCAAGCTATTCAAGTTTCCAAAACCACATTACAAGTACAAAAGGCTGCCCAAGCCTAGATATCATTTCAATAAAAACAAGTTACACAAGATCAAGCATATGCTCAAGCTTAAGCCCAATATCAAGCACAACAAGCACAAGCACAAGCACAGTATCCTGCACAGTATCCTGCACAAAAAAAAGTAGCACAAGCACAAGCACAATATCTTGCACAAAAACAAGTAGCACAACTACAAGCATATCAATAAGAGATAAAACAATACCAAGAGCAGCAAGAAGCAGCCTAATTAGCAGCCCAACAAAAAGTGTTCTTGGTACAACAACAAGCACAACAACAGGCTTAGCAACAAGCAATTATGGCACAACAACAACGAGACCAACAACAAGCATTGTTTATACAGTAGTAAGTGCAAGTATACATGGCTCAATAGAATGTGAAAATACCACCAACCAACACATCAAACAATCCACCCATCACACCCGCCAGTGAACCACCTTAGAACACTTACATCCCACCTCCTGATCTACAAAATGATGTGACAACACAAATCAGGTTGCTCTCACAAAAATTGCTCAAACTTCAATCATGGCAAACCATAGAAACATATAGTAACTTGTGTCCTTATCCATTCAATAGAAGCCTTGTAATGAAACTATTCCCAAAGGGATTTGAGATCCCCAAATTTGATAAGTATCGTGGGATAGGAAACCCTAAAGATCACATTAGGGAATTCTTGGTTGATTGCATGGAAGTCATGTATGATGATACCTATCTGATGCAACTATTTCCTAGGAGTTTGGCTGGCCACACCATGGAATGGTTCTCTCACCTACCCACATGCATCAATACATTCCAAGAAATCATAGACGCATTGATCAAAAAATATGCATGCAATATCGCCATGGATCTTAGTTTAGAAGAACTCTCAGCTCTGAAACAAGGTAAGAATGAATCAATTGCTTCATTCCTATAACGATGGAGATCCAAGGCCAATTGGAGTAAATGGGTCATGCTTGAGGAACAACAAGTGTGCACTATCATATCCAACCTTGACGGCCTCTTGGCATTCCATCTCAAGGTCCAAGGGATCACTATGTATGACCAGCTAATTTCCAAAGTGCTCAGCATCGAACAAGCCCTTATGACACAACCTGGAGGATCAACTTCATATCTTGAACAAAAAAAAAATCGCCCACCCACCAATTACAATGACAAACCTCACACATGGGAAAGAAACAAAAATATTATGAGCAATGGTGTCGTTGATGAAAAAGTTGTCATCAATTCTCCTCGACAAAACACAATTGTACCACAACAACAAATCCAAAAACACAATAAAAAAACCATCATGCGAACACAACAACACAACAACCAAGTAACCAAGTGATCAATAACGTCAATGACCAAAGAGGACCGCCCCAGCGAAACAAGAACTTCACCAAATGGAAGTACACTACTCTCGAGGAACCACTCAAAGTCATCATGAAGAAATTACTCAATGAAAAACTCATCAAGATTCCCACCTATGATAACTACCAAGAACCAGATGTTAAACCTCCTTGGTATAACGAAAATCAGCTTTGTGACTTCCACAAAATCAAAGGGCACATTACGAATATTTGCATGAGGCTAAAGAACATAGTCCAAGGTCTCATTGATCAAAGAATTATAAATGTGGAATAACCAATAGGAAACCAGAACCTCAAAATATACATGATTCTGATGCCTAACCATAATAATAAAGGGAACACTAACACTAATAAGGGGAAAGGCACCTTCAAAAACGTGAACCATGTGTATGAAACTGTCATCACCTCCCTAGATGAATACTACATATTAATCACCATAAAAAGGAGCTCATGTTGATTGTGGAGTCAACACAAGAGGCAAAAAAGTTACTATCGAAGGATCATTGAGCAACTAAACATAACTTTCATGCCCAATTCAAGATCCCTTCCCAATGGTTACAATGTCCTTGATCAGCTAAAAAGAACAACAGTGCAAATCTACATCATGGAGTTATTAAAAATCTCATCTTCCCACAAGAAAATCCCTAAGGAAGCATTAGTTTCATCCACCATCCTCGCAGATCTTAATGTGGAACAATTCCAAGCTATGGTCAGAAGTATCATTACCCCAAATCTCCTTACATTCTCCAACCAAGATTTTCTCACTCAACCATCTCATAACTGTGCACTCCACTAAGAGGTCCTAGAGCATAAAATAAAATTCAAGCGATTCTTGGTGGATGGAGGTGCACGCTTGAATATTTGTTCCCTCAAATTCATTAAGCAATTAAAAATCTCATCAGATTCCATTAACAAAGAAAATGGTATTACAATCAGAGCATATGATGATCAAGAAAGAGTGTCCAAGGAACAATCAAAATCCCTATTCAAGTAGGGCCAGCTATCATGGAAACCACCTGTTAGGTCCTAGACCTCGACTTTCCTTATAACATTCTCCTTGGACATCCATGGATCCGCACAATGCAAGTGGTAGCATCAACTTTCCATCAATGTGTCAAATTCACATATGAAGGACCAGAGATCACCATCCATGGAGATCCTGAACCATTCTCCTACAGTAAGAACCTTGAGGAAAAATACTACAAAATCCCTTTGTAACTAAGGGTTATTTTTGAATTTAAGATTAGATCAATCAAATCAAAGTAACTAAGGAAATTGAAAACAAAACAATAAACCCAGAGTTCTATAGAGCACAAAGGAAATTGAAAACAAAACAATTATACTTGTAAATCGCAATTCCCATGATTACCTCCATAGTACCTTCTTACTTGCTGGATCATGTTGCCCTCAGAGTCATTGTGCGAGCAATCTGAAAATGTCTAAGTCCTACAACAAGCCTTGAAGGATTTGCATAAAAATGTCTAAATGCCTATGACTATGACAATGTCTAAGACTTTGATCAAATAATGACAATAATTGAAAATGAGAAGCCTTAAATGTCCAAGCTAATAAATGACTATAATATGTTCATAAATCTAAAATGTTAGCACTTAATCCAAAAGTGAGGGGAAAATGACATTTTATAGAAAATATCATTTTGAGTAGACGGACGAGATTAATTGATGATGAGAAGCTCAAATGAGAGGCACATATTCAATTTGAGAATCCCTAATCAGGGTTAGGGAAAAATCCTTAATCAAACGGTCAGAATAATATCTCAGATAATTAGATCAACGGTGGAGAATAAATGAGATAAATTAATTAAATAAATGAAGATTTTCAAAAAATCAAAAAGATAAGATTGCTGGATTTGTGAGATTCAAAAAATCAAGAAGTTAAGATTGCCCGATTTGTGAGATTTGAAAAATCAAGAAGATAAGATTTGGACTGAAAATTCGATTTGGAAAATCAAGAATCTGCCCAATTACTTGATTTTTGGAAGAATAATATCATTTTGAATTTAATTAATTCAAAATGATAATTTTATGTGACAAGTAAATAATCTTTTTTCAGATTATTTACTAAAAAGAGTGAAAGTTAATTAAATGAAATCATTTTAAATATTTTCATTTATTTAAAATGAGAGAAAAGTGAAATTAGTAATTAAATAATTAAAATTAATTATTTAATTTGGAAGATAAGACTAATTAAATAAATTAATAAATTTATTTAATTGTGACAGTTAGTGACATCTCAAATAAATAAATGAAATTCATTTATTTAATAATCAGGAATAATTAATGAAGAAAGGAAATTAAATAAATTAAGAAATTTATTTAATTAAGGGAAGACTTAGACAATTAATGGCATTTTTACTAAATAAATATAATTTATTTATTTAATAATCATGAAGAATACAAAGACATGAATTAATTAAACAATTATGAATTATTTAATCAATAGTTGAATGTGGACCAAGGACATAATTAAATATCATAATTATGCTAGGACTCAAAGTGGTAAAAATGAAGCTTGCAGGCCTAGGTCATTTTTAGGTGTCTACATTTTGCCCCTCTTTGTCATAATGTCGCTTGTCGCATTGTGACAAAGAAAATAAGTCAAAAATATGCCCCTGTGCAAAATAAGATGAGGAAGAATTATGAAGAGGGTTATGGTATGCCCCCTCGAGAGGACAGACAGGTTCCAAGAACATGAGTGTGCTCTCAAAATTGATGAGAAGACTAGAATATGAAGAGACAAAGGAATATTAGTGCAAAAGATATGGATGATGATATGGATGCAATGCTTATATGAGATGGGCAAGAGAAGATTACATGACTAAAGGAGATGCATGTAAGTTCCTAGACCAAATCTTTCAAAGCTTTACTATAGGACTTTTTAATCTTTATTGCTCTTAATCATCAATGGGCAAACTATTGTAATGGCCAACAAACACCATGATATGGCATAAATCAAGGTGTGCAAGGTAGTACCATTACGTAAGACAAATAGTCACAGACAAGGATGATCATGACTTATACCAAGAGCGTGACTGCCCGAGTCTTTTTGTCATAATCAACCACAAGCAGAAAAAGACAAGTACAAAACATGACATGTCGTTGCTTCTCTAAATCCTGTTTCTAGGACATCCTTGAGAAACTAGTGACATGATTGCCAAAATACAAAAATAGAGTCTCTATCATGATATGTCGTTGTTTTTCTAGATCCCAGGATCAGGACCTCGCTAAGAAGCTAGTAGTCATGTGTGTCAATCGTCATGATACGTCGCTGCTTCTCTAAATCCTACTTAGTGGGATCTCGCTGAAAAACTAATAACATGATAAAAGACCAAAAGACAATTGTCAAGTGTTTGCCAAGTGCGTCTGGATATTCATTGTTCCGATGTCAAGATTTCTTGGTTTAATGATGATGAGACGTCCGAGTGTTAAAGCTTTGATGATGCGTTGACAATAGATGTCCAGGTTTGCCAAATTTAGGAAGGACACATCCTGAATAAAATTAATGCCAAGATAATTAATCTACAAATGTCATGTGACGGTGATGATGACAATGCCTAGGAAGGACACATCCTGAGGCATATATGACACAAATGATTCTTTAGAAGGACACATCTGAAGAGTGTCAATGTCGAGAGGGGTGATCCTTAGATGTCATGAGGATCACGCAAAAATGTTGAATGACAATGACGATGCCTAGGAAGGACACATCCTGAGGCATGAATGAAAAAGGTTACCTTTAAGAAGGACACATCTAAAGGTTAATCGAGTTTTGACAGTTTGACGGGTTATGATGGTTTGACTTGTTTTAACCAGATGTTGCTATGTCATAATAATATGTTCCGATGAGTTTTGTCATGTTGCGATAAATGATTTCCGACATTTTCTTGATGAGTTTCGTTCGTTTGAGAAAGATTTGTGTTGCCTTGAATATCCTTTTTGACGTGTGTGCTAGTGTGATGCCATGAACCCTAATGGATTGACCTAGTGTGACCTTGGGGGCTCATCGATAGATGGCCTTGCCTACGTCATACACTCAGAGACCTCATAGTTCGACACGACCAATGACTTTGTCTTGATGACCAAAGATTGCAC
Source organism: Sequoia sempervirens (assembly GCA_007258455.2). NCBI lineage: Eukaryota > Viridiplantae > Streptophyta > Pinopsida > Cupressales > Cupressaceae > Sequoia > Sequoia sempervirens. The sequence continues at coordinate 60,389,976 of VDFB02281492.1, forward strand.
CATGATTTATTTTGACAAACCTAAAAGGATTGACCTAATGTCTCAGGGACTCAACTATGAGTCTTGCCTACATAGCAAATGTGCAGAGACAACGTAGTTCGGACAAATGACGAAGACTGATTTGACATGACCGACTTTGACAAGAGATGATAGTGCATTTGCGCTCTCGGAGCAGTCTGGTGTTTTGTTTGTAGTTTTCTTCAGGACTTTTAAAGATTTTTAGGTCTTTTTTTAGGATTTTTTGTGATGTTTTTGGTCTTTCTTCAGGACTTTTTGCCAATGTGTTTGTCCCTTTTTTTTTAGGACCTTTTTGCGATGTTTTTGTCTTTTTTCAGCACTTTTTGTGATGTTTTTGTCTTTGTTTTTTTCAAGACTTTTTATGTTTTGTCTTTTGGGACTTTTTGTGTTTTTGTCTTTTTTTAGGACTTTTTATGATGTTTTTTTTTCTTGTCTTTTTTTTTAGGACTTTTTATGATGTTTTTGTGATCATATGTGACATCCACTGCAGTTGCATGATAAACATTTTTCCCCCAGTCAGGTCTAAGACTTAGCCATTTATAAGGAATGTGGACGAGATGCTGATGAATTACTAGATGGATAGTTGTCTGGACTTGATGTCAATCGTTTATCCACTAGGACAGGTAGGGTAGGATGTTGTGGTGATTTGCATAATAATGGTAGAAATACCTTTCATCCTAGGCCAAGTTTAGACAAAATGATAGTAGATGGCAGAACAATGATTGATTACACATGGCGCCTGTTTACCAGGTTTTCACCATGGTAATTGTCCAAAGTGCCTGTTTGCTAGGTTTTCACTTTTGAACGAATCATTTTTCTCTTTACTATTTTCTTGACTTTTTGATTTTTTTGGTGTCACCAAGACGCCTATTTGCTAGGTTTTCATCAAGGTGACGATTTTTATCATTTTTCAATTTTTTTTTGTATTTTATGGCTTTCAGCTCCACCCTCTGATGCTATGCGTAGAACTTTTAGAGGTGTAAACTATTGATGGGCTCAGTCAACAATTCCCCATCTAGAGTTGCCAATTGATAAGCTCTAGAACCAAAGGAAGATATGATAATAAAGGGACCCAGCTAGTTTGGTTCAAATTTTCCTAGCTTTTCTCTATCTGCTTGGTTCTTGGGGTTCTGCATGAGAACTAGGTCACCAATGTCAAAATTTCTGACCATAACCTTTTTATTGTAGCTACAACAAAGGCGGTTCTGGTATGCTTGGAGATGATTCAATGAGTTTTATCTTCTTTCTTCCAGCATTTCCAGCTCGTGCAAGCGTGATTGTCGGTACTCCTCTTCATTAGTTAGACCCTTCAAGGAGACTCGTAGCGAAGGAATTTTGACCTCAATGGGTAAGATGGCTTTAGTGCCAAAGACTAGGGAAAATGGGGTGGCCCCTATAGGCATACAAATGCTAGTTAGGTAAGCCCACAGAGCAGGGTTGAGTTGTATATGCCAGTCACAGCCAGCATCATTGAAAATATTTTTTAGGATCTTGACAATGGTTTTATTGGACACCTCAGCTTGGTCGTTTCCTTGTGGGTAGTATGGAGATGAAAAGTGGTGTTGGATATGGAATCGTTCACATAACTCACGTACATCTTAGTTTTTAAATGGACGTTCGTTGTCAGTGATGATGGACAGCAGAAAGCCATACCGACAAATGATGTAGTTAAGGATGAATTTTGATATTTGTTTGTCGGTAATATATGTCAATGGGATGGCTTCAATCCATTTTGTGAAATACTTAGTGGCGGTAATAATGAATTTATGGCCGTTGGATGAGGTTGGATGAATCTTACCCACGAGGTTGAGTCCCCATTGAGCAAAGGGCCACAAAGAAGTGATCGGCCAAAGTTCCTATGCTAGAGCATGGACCAAATCACTATGGATCTGACATTTGTGACAAGTTCTGACATATTCATTTGCATCTTTTTCCATGGTCGGCCAATAATACCCAAGTCTTGTTACTTTCTTAGCCAGAGTAAGACCACTCGAATGAGATCTGCATATACCGTCGTGCACTTCTCGTAAGGTCGTACATGCTTCGTCAGTGTCAAGACATCTAAGGAGGGTATCGTCAAAACTATGGCAGTATAGGGTGTCATTGACAATGGCATACCTTGCAGATTTTCTAATGAAGGACTTCCTTTGGTTATTGGATAAGTTTGGTGGAAGGGTTTGAGATTTTAAGTAGTCGTAAATGTCCTAATACCAAGGAGAGTTGGGACCAACAAGTTTGCAAACCATTTCTAATTCTGGGATATCATATGCTGGTATCAAAAGTTGTTCTACTAAGAACTCAAATTGTGACACATTTTTAGGGATGTCCAAGAGAGCACTAATAGTAGCCATTGCATCAGCTGCCTTATTCTGTGCCCTGGGGAGTTTTTCAAAAGAAATCAATTGGAAGTATGTCAGAAAACTATCCACCACCCTCTTGTAGGGAAGAAACTTCTCATCCTTTATTTCATAGTCATCATTCACTTGGTTGATCACGAGCTGGGAATCCCCGAATACAAGCAATGTCTAAATTTTCCATTTAATTGCCAACTTGAGACCTGTGACTAGTGCTTCATATTCGGCAATGTTATTTGTATAAGGGAAAGTGATCCTGAATGACTTGGGAATTGAATCCCCCTGTGGTGTGATAAACAAGATTCCAGCGTCTGAGCCATGACCAGTATGAGACCCATCAAAATATAGCTTCCATGGTGCTGCCGGTTCTGCATGAAAAATGGATTCATCGGGAAAATCAGTTACCAATGGATGAGTGACTTGGATTGGTGCATCTGCCAGTTGATCTGCTATTACCTATCCTTTTATTGCCTTACATTCAACATATTGTATGTCATACTCGCTTAGTATCATGACCCATTTTTCCAACCAGCCTGTTAATGTTGCCCGACCTAGTAGATATTTCAGTGGATCAATCTTGGCGACCAGTTGTGTCTGATGACTGAGCAGATAGTGTCTTAGTTTTTGGGATGCAAAGACAATATCGAGGCATGCACATTCAATGTATGTGTAGTTCAACTCATAGCCTATCAGTGTACGACTGATGTAATAGATTGCTCTTTATTTTCCTTCATGATCATTTTGGGCCAGCAATGCCCCTAGTGTTGAACTAGTAGTCGAGATGTATAGAATCAATGGCTTTCCATGAATGGGTAGCATGAGGAATGTTGTTGATAGCAGGTAATCTTTTATTTGTTGGAAGGCCTCTTGACATTTATCTGTCCATACAAAGGGGACACCTTTGCGTAACAGATACTGGAACGGATGACACTTATCTGCTAACTGGGCTATGAAATGGCGAATAGATTGTACTCTGCCTTGCAGAGTTCTAAGTTGACTGATCCCTCTAGGTGGAGGCATGTCTATGATTGCTTTGACCTTTGCCAGATCAAACTCTATGCCTCTTCGAGAAACTATGTATCCCAATAGTTTACCTGATGTGACCCCAAAAACACACTTCTTAGGGTTTAGCCAAACTTTGTACTCTTCAAGTCTCTTGAAAATTATGTCGAGTACCTTCAAATGATATTTCCTTGTTGTTGATTTGGCCAATAGGTCATCTACATAATCCTCCATTATTTTGTGCATCATGTCATGGAAGATCGTGGTCATAGCCCTTTGATATGTGGCACCTACATTTTTGAGACCAAAGGGCATGACGTTCCAACAGTATGTACCCCATGGGCAAGTAAATGTCATTTTGTGTTGATCCTCAGGAGCAATGCAGATTTGATTATAACCAGAGAAACCATCCATGAGTGATAGCATCTCATACCCTACTGTAAGGTCCACTATAATGTCAATGGTTGGCAAAGGAAATTCATCCTTTGGACATGCTTTATTTAGGTCTCAGAAATCTGTACATACACGGATCAACCCATTTGGCTTTGTGACCGGGACCAGATTAGAAATCCATTCGACATAGTCAATAGACCTTATGAATCTGGTATCTAGCAATTTCTTTAACTCGGCCTTGACCAATAGGGCAACTTGGGGGTGCATTTTGTGCAACTTCTTCTTGACTGGTTTAGCATTAGGTAATAGTGGCAGATGATGCAGAACCAGTTCTGGGTCCAATCCTGGCATGTCAACATAGGACCATGCCAAATTTATTTTTCGTTCTACAAAAAATTTATGAAATTCTGGTTTCTCTTCATCAGTCAATGATGCCGCAAATAGGACCATCTTGGGGTCTTCTGCAGTTGAAATGTTATCCTCTATTATGTCCTTAATAAGCATAGCTGATTTCTCTTGTTGCACAGGGAGAAATTCCAGTCCTCCATCTTTGGGTGCCTTAGAGAGGTTTTCACCCACAGATATGTCCTTTATTTTTACTATTTTATCGTCAAGAGGTGCCTTTCGGTTTTCACCTAGAGATGTTTCATTTTTTACTTTATTTTTACTTTTGCAACTAGAGGACTGAACAGTCTCACTGAAGCATGCAGTGCAGTCTAAATCAATGGAAAATTTGGATTTGTGATCCCCGTTGGGTATGCCTTCTCATAATCCCATGAACTCAGCAATTGCCTCATCATTCTAAAATGCGTCTAGAACTGGCAGTCCTTGTTGGTCCCAATCAACTAGCTCAGGGTAAACTAAGGAGATGCCATCGTCAATGCTGGTAAATTATGGTGAGGATGCAGATAGCATGCAGATGGATTCGGTGATGTTGTAGATGAGGTTATCATCATCCAACTCGACATTGGATTCTATCCAATATTCTCCTTCACTAGTGTCATATTCATTGTCAAAATAAGGAGTGAAGGTTTTAGAGCCCTGGTTGTCAATGTCATCTGATACCTCAGATGGATTGGACTAATAGGGTTCAGATGACGGGTGTTGTATGGCATGGGAGGTGGTAGTAGGACTTTGACTATTTGGTTCCTGTTCAATTTTCAATGTTTGCCAAAATCGTTGTTCAGAGGTCAGTTCCCCTGGTTCGACAAACAAATCATCAAGACAATAGTCACTTAGGGATCGTTCTGAGCCAAATTCCCACTCATGGGATTCTTCTTTGGTGAGGGTTTCCCTAGTAGTCTCGACACTATCAAAAGCATGTACTCGCTCATTTGAAAGTCCAAAGGTACGTCAATCGTCATTGTCGAGTGATCCAAACCCTAAACCAAGATACTTCAGAATTTGAAAAGGTTTTATGGGTTCCCTTCGACCAATTTTATTTTTTCCAAGGCCACTAGTACCATCATAGCCTTTAGCCTTCATGATGTTGTAACATTTGCCATATCTTTGAACTGGTAATGGAGGTAATGCGACAGTATCCTTATAGATCCATCCTATAATGTTAGCAAGGTCTTCATCACTCATGTCTCCCCACTTGATAAAAACTATATTCGGTGGAACTTTGAAGGTTTCTTGAGATTCCATTCTGAAACATGGTCGACCATATATCTTTGGAGGTGTGGGTATTGTAGTTATGTTGTATGTTGTATTTAGTTTGAACTCTCCGTAGCTGAGGTCTTGGATTTTGATAGTCGATTCAGTCTTAGGGCTAGTGGAAGGTGGTGGTATGGCGGAAGACATGGATGTAGTAGATGTGGAAGATGATGTGAGTGTAGAAGGGTCAATATACTTGGATGACAAGGAGCCAGGTGCTTCTCAGTTAATAGGTACTCAGTTTTGGGAGATACCCCTTATGTTGTTACAATATTGGAAAGGGTTGAGGTCTCCGTATATGGTTACTTCTATGCTGTCAAATGGAAACTTTAGGCATTGATGGTATGTAGACAGAATGGCTCCTAAGGCGTGAATCCATGGATGGCCATGTAAGATGTTATATGGTAGTTCCAAATCCAGGACCTGGCAAGTTGTGTCTACAATGACTGGTCCCACTCTGATAGAGAGAGAGATAACACCCTGTGAAGAGCGTTCCTCATCATCGTATGCTTTGATCACTATACTTTTTGTTGGGTCTACGTACACATCAGAGAACCCTAGAGCCTTAACCAGTTTGAGGGAGCATATGTTCAACCCTACTTCGCCATCTACTAAAACCCGTCTAACTTTGCGCTTGTGGACAAAAGTTTCTATGTGTAATGCATCATTGTGGTTGGTTTTATGTGATAAGTAATCTTGATCTAAGAAGGTGATGTGGTGCGGCGTAGTGAGATATCCCACCATAGTTTCAAATTGATTAACATCGATGTCCTTGGGGACCGACGACTCTAGGAGAGTTTTATCTAGGATTTCTTTGTGTGCGGGAGAAATACGCAGCAGCTCAAGTATAGATATTTGCGCGGGAGTCTTTCCTAGCTAGTCAATGAGGTTGAATTGACTTTTGGGTTTCCATTGTTGTGGGGTTGGGACAGGTTTTGGCTATTTAGTAGATGAAGCAGGTTGTGATTGTTTAGTAGATGGGCCCGGTATAGTGATTTTGGCTTGTCTAGCGGGAGGTGGACCAGCTATAGTGGCCTTGCCGCTTCGAGTAGTAGCATTACACTGGGGTTCTCTCTTGATCGTAATGGTATTGATGTACTCATCGTCAGTTCTGACATTATTTATAATTGGTCCACTAGAATAATCGTACTTAGCTTAGGCGAAGTTAGCTTGGTTCTGTGAACCTGAAGTGGAAGCATTATGAGAACCATGGTCCTACAGTAGATTCTTGTGGATAGTATGATCTGAGTTGGAGGTGAATTGTGATCCACCTACTTCGATGGTGCGATTTTCGATAAGGTCTTGTATTATGTTTTTCAATTTTTGACAGTTAGAGGTTGTATGCCCTTTTGCTCGATGGTATTCGCAAAGTGCATTATCATTCCACCATGCTGGTTTGAATTGTCCTAGGTCATATAGTTTTATTTTCGAAAGTATGATGACCCCATGCCGGAGGCATTTCTTAAGGACTTCTTCATTGGGTTCACCCAAATGGGTGTGTCTGCGACCCCTAGGAAATTGTCTCATTTGACGATATTGTCCCTGATTGTTTTGACCACTTTGGTTGTTTGAAGAAGTATTGGGAGGAGGTGTAATGTCATTGTTGGTCTATTTTTTTGTTAAACTCCTTTCAGGACCAATACAGGGCCTACAGTGTTTGTCGTCTTGGCATCAACAACACCGTCATTTGTGACGTGCTTATTTTTAACCTAATATTTGTTTTTGTCAGCGGGTGGATTGACGTTTGTGTTCTTAGAACCATATCTTAGTTCTCCCTTTGCGATAAGGGCTTTCTCAATCTGGACTCCCTTTTCAACCAATTCTGTGAAGTTTGTGCAACAATGTATTTGCAATACAAATTTCAGGGGCCCTAGAAGTGTTTGGACAAACATGTCAACTTTTTCCCTTTCAAGGATGTCAATGTGACATCGACTAGCGAGGTTTCTCCATTTTTGAAAGAACGGGATAAATGTTTCACCCAAATCTTCTTGCGTGAGATTGCACAAGCTAGTGATAGAGGTATCCATGTCAATGTTGTACACATAATTTCTTATGAATTTTTGTTTAAGCTCATCCCATGTCTGGATATCCTTTTGAGTTGAAAACCATTTAAGGGCTTGACCCGCTAGACTTTTAGAAAAAAGTCTCATCAAATATGTTTGTTCGTAGGCGATGTCCATACAATTGGTGGCGAATTTGCGAACATGTTCAATGGGATTTGTCTTGCCTCTATATTTTGTGATTGGGTGACACATATCCTGGTGAAAATGGAGGCATGTATATGTTCATGTCAAATGGGTATACATTTAGGTCATATGATATTTCTGATTTCTTGCCTGAAATGTACATGTTTTGGATAGTTTTCTCCATGTCCCTCATTCTTGTTTTGAGGTCATCCATGGCAGGGTCGTTTATGTTTCCATACATTGGATTGCCTAGTACACCATGTGTTCCAGTTTGTTGTGCGTGAATATTGGTGTATTGTGGCGGTATGGATTGTTTTGGTATGTATGATGTGTGTGGATAGACATGTTGTTGGTATTGGAAATTATGATTGGGTGCATGTTGATATTGAAGGTTATGATTAGGCGCATGTTGATGAGTATGAATGCTAGATGAGTAGGTTGGGATGTGTGCCCCAGCCATGTGTGCCGTTATTTGGGGGATGTTGTGACCATGAATTTTATTGTGTGTCAAAGATGTCATGGGTTGTGTTATTTGGCCACCTTGTGTAAATTGTTGATTTTGTATAAGGGGAACATTTGTGTTTGTACCTTGGGAGGCAATGACATTTGACTGGGTTGTCATGTTAACGTTTTATTGTTATCCTTGGATAAATACACGTTTTGTGCCTCCTCCCAAAGGATTTTGTGAAATACCGCTGGACAAATATGATGAAGTTGTGTTCATGGTAGTATATGGAGCTGTCAAGGGGGGATTGTTGTGACTTGATGATGTCCCCATGGCATTTACTGTCGTGGCATTTACTGTCATCATATTTGTGGTGTTGGGGATGTTGGTGGTGTTTGGGACATTGGGAGTGGTATGCATTGTCGTTGTGGTCCCAAAGGAAGTATTGCTTGTAGTATTTAAAAGTTGACCACTATGTGACATGTTATGTGTGTTGTTGGCATTAAGGTTAGGAGGTATCAAGTTTAGCGTGTTAACATTAAATCCTTGTGGTAACTTAGCTCCTTCACTCAAGAGCATAGCTAAGAATCTATCTCTGTCCTGATGGACCATTGCTTCAGCAAGCTAACATGCCTCTGGGTCTTGTGTCAATGCCTCTATGTTTTCCTGAAGTAGTTGGCCAATTTCATCTTTTTGCAAGAATTGTTCGAATGGAATGTTTGATGAGGATTGCATTGTTATTGGAGGTTGATTGTCTAAATTGGAAAATGGATCATAAAAGGTCTAGTTTGGGTCATGTGGAGGATTGTTGATAGTAAACGGGGGGTCTTGCTGAAATTTTTCCATTTGTCTCTTTTATTTTTTAAGTCTAGTTTTGACCATAAATGAGATTACTCAAATGGGCATGACAACTAAATGCAAGTATGACACTACGTGAAGTCTAAGTTCAAAATGATGACTAGAATGACTAATGTTTTTGGATTTTCATGAATAGGATATGCAATGTGTAGTAATGTAAGACAAGGTTATCTAAGCACTTCTAAGCTCGAACTTTGTTTTTTATTTTGACTGCTAAAGGACTTTGTTGGAAATGACAAGTTGACAAGGTCTAAATGACTAGTGAGTTTTTCTAACTAGACTTTTGAGTTGGGAAAAAAAATCTCACAAAAGAGGACAATGGCTAAAAAGGGGGTTTAATAACTTGGTCCAAGAGAGCCTAATTTCGAAAACAATGACTTTGCAAAGTGTGCTAAGATTTTCCTAATCCTAAGTATGCAAATATGAACCTAGGGATAATCTAATGTCAAATGTATGCAATGAAAAAGAATGAAGGATAATGAAACCTATGGTGACTAATGCAAACTAATGTCAAGAATTTGAGCAATTTCAAGTTTGGTTTCTGTTAGAATCTTCCTGGTGACAGTGTTTGACAAATGGTGGACAAGTTGAGGACCTCAAGTTTCGAATGTGAAGTTTTAACTTTTGACAGGAAAATGCATCATTTGAAGTTTTAGTTGCGTCTTGGATATGCAAATGCAATTGATCAGAGCGATTGTGCTTCAGACATTTAAATGTGGTTTGATAGATTCAAAAAATTTGTCTTGTCATTTTTTATGGAAAATTTGGTCTATTTGATGAATGTTTTGTTTCGAACTATGATAAGACCAGAAAACACTTGACAAACACAACATTTTGAATGTAACCAATCACACATCAGATAAGCACAATCCTAAAAATTCCAATAGGCCAAGGGTTTGTATACTTGGTATAGCCCACCGATATACCCCGGATTGGTGATAAACACCTTTCCTTCTCAAGAGTGGATAGCTTAGAATTTTGGTGGCATTGGCTCCCCTCCATGGCTCATTAATATCATTTGAGCACACCAAATTCAGATTCTTTGAGTAGTGACATCCCAAGAATTGCTATCTCTACTCAAGAGGATCAGTAGTGAGTGTCTTCAGGCATGATACTGTACCCTGCACTATACCAAGCAATAGCCAATAGAACGGCTGGACACTAAGACAATAGGTTTTTAATTCGGGCATTCCATTCGTGGGGCATGATCCATGCGGCAAGAGTCCCCTTTCGGATCCATCTCGTCGGAACCACACTCGTGATTCTTGAGCTTTCCCCAAGAACCCACTTTTGTATACTGGCTGGAAGTCCCTTAGTGTCAGGGTGCTACGGGTCTGAGTCGTCCTAGGGTGAGTACTTTTTCCCACTAGAACAGGCCCAAGTTCTAAAGTCAGTAACCGTTTCTCTTACACCTAGGATCGCCCGAAAGTGCAAGGGGAGAGGATACTTCAATTACTAAATTGTAAGAGTGACACAACATAAGATGGGTCTGGTTTTTTTATCACCTTGTTTTTACAAGGTGAGAGCATAATCACCTACCACCTTCAAGCACAATCAAACATAAACAAACACGCATTCATTTTAAAAGCACCAAAATGAAGTGTTTTCTACACTAGAAATCACAAACATGTTGTTTGAGAAATGAATCTTTGACAAGCATAGCTACAAAACCACATGTCAGTAGTTTGCATATATGTCTTTGACCCACAAAAAACTCCAATGCCACATACTGCCAACAAAGATTAGTAACAAAAATAAAAAATAAAAACTTAAATGAAAACAACAATCTTAAAATAGTGATAACTTCCTCCAAACTTAAAAAAATTTTAAGTGGTAGATATCCATGGAAATTTGAAAATTAAACCTTCAAAACCCAAAAAATATTTTCCACGATTCTGCACAAAAAGAATGTTATATGCAAAAGAAAACGTGGGTTTTTAAAATGAAATTTAAAAAAATAGCGATCACTAAAATATCCATAACTTTCCCAAATCTTAACAAAATTTGAAACCATTTAAAGTTCTGGAAAGATGAGACTGAGATTTACAAAACCTAGAAAACGTTTGAAAATATTTTATTCGACCATTTTTCTGTGCTCAAATAAAGGTGACAAGATTCTGTATGACGTCTTGGCTGTAACCTGCAAAACAGTGAAAAAAAAACACACAAATTTCTCTACAAAATGTCGGGTTCACCAATGTAACTAAGGGTTATTTTTGAATTTAAGATTAGATCAATCAAATCAAAGTAACTAAGGAAATTAAAAACAAAACAATAAACCCAAAGTTCTATAGAGCACAAAGGAAATTGAAAACAAAACAATTATACTTGTAAATCGCAATTCCCATGATTACCTCCATAGTACCTTCTTACTTGTTGGATGATGTTGCCCTCAGATTCGTTGTGTGAGCAATCTGAAAATGTCTAAGTCCTACAACAAGCCTTGAAGGATTTGCATAAAAATGTATAAATGCCTATGACTATGACAATGTCTTAGATTTTGATTAAATAATGACAATAATTGAAAATGAGAATCCTTAAATGTGCAAGCTAATAAATGACTATAATATGTGCGTAAATCTAAAATTTTAGCGTGTAATCCAAAAGTGAGGGGAAAATGACATTTTATAGAAAATGTCATTTTGAGTGGACAGACGAGATTAATTGATGATGAGAACCTAAAATGAGAGGCCCAGATTAAATTTGAGAATCCCTAATTAGGGTTAGGGAAAAATCCTTAATCAAAAAGTCAGAATAATATCTCAGATAATCAGATCGACAGTGGAGAATAAATGAGATAAATTAATTAAAGAAATGAAGATTTTCAAAAAATCAAAAAGATAAGATTGCCCAATTTGTGAGATTCGAAAAAACAAGAAGATAAGATTGCCCGATTTGTGAGATTCGAAAAATCAAGAAGATAAATTTGGATTGAAATTTTGATTTGGAAAATCAAGAATCTGCTCTATTTCTTGATTTTTGGAAGAATAATATCTTTTTGAATTTAATTAATTCAAAATAATAATTTTATGTGACAAGTAAATAATCTTTTTCAGATTATTTACTAAAAAGAGTGAAAGTTAATTAAATGAAATCATTTTAAATATTTTCATTTATTTAAAATGAGAGAAAAGTGAAATTAGTAATTCAATAATTAAAATTAATTATTTAATTTGGAAGATAAGACTGATTAAATAAATTAATAAATTTATTTAATTGTGATAGTTAGTGACATATCAAATAAATAAATGAAATTCATTTATTTAATAATTAGGAATAATTAATGAAGAAAGGAAATTAAATAAATTAAGAAATTTATTTAATTAAGGGAAGACTTAGACAATTAATGACATATTTAATAAATAAATATAATTTATTTATTTAATAATCATGAAGAATACAAAGACATGAATTAATTAAACAATATCAATTATTTAATCAATAGTTGAATGTAGACCAAGGACATAATTAAATATCATAATTATGCTAGGACGAAAGTGGTAAAAATGAAGCTTGCAGGCCTAGGTCATTTTTAGGTGTTTACACCCTCAAGTGCCTAAAAATGATGAAGGCCCATCAACACTGTACATTGATCCAACCACTCTCACTTCCACTTCTATTACAGAGACACCCACAACTCCTGCCATTCCCATCATCTCTAATATCAAAGTCATCATCTAGGATAATGGTTACATAAACTACATGATTCCCAAAAAAGATTTTGTGGTAGGAGAGTTACCACAATCTCCCAGATCACGAGGATGTCCGCAATCAAATGAAGCCTCCACATCTCAAACATCCCCTAAAGAATATATTGGTGTGCAACTTCAGAAGTTGGGGAGATCTTAGTCGAGAAGTCTTAGAAGAGGACCCATCTCAACCCCTATCCCAAGATAATAGACCAGCAACTGATCTACCAATGGATGATAGAAGCAAAGGTTTGCAAATGATGCTCGCAATGGGCTATGATAGAAATCAGAGACTTGGGAAAAATGACAAAAGGATTATAATACCTATCATTCTAGAGATGCGAATGAGAAATCTTGGCCTTGGATGTACCCCTCTGAGTATAACCATATGTGGTTGAAGTCCTCTAGTTAGAAAAGTCAATAATCCTCCTTAGCTATCTGCGGCTTAACTTTGCTTACCCATATCTACAGGTTGCATCTTAGACAACTTCACATTTGATATAACTAATGTCTATAGTAGTAGTGATGATGAGGATCCCATAACCAACCTAACTAGGCTCTTTGAGGATACCACCCTTCTCATGATTAACACCTTATCCTTTGAGTCAGACCATCAAAATCATGAAATCTGGCTAGCTTACCCCCAACTCATCTATTATGACCAACAAGGACCACCAATTCTTGATACATTCGAAAACAATGAGGCACTCTCAGAATTCATGGGACTACGAGATAATATTCCATGTGGAGATCACAAAGCAGGATTCATCACTGAGCTAGAAACACATGCATATTATGGGGAAACGATTGAATCCCTCAGTTGCAAAAGTGAAAAATTGAGAATAATATCTAGGTCTTTGAGTGAAACCCACACTGTGGCACTCTTTGACATGAAAAAAGTAAAAAGAAAGGATGCATCCAATGGTGAAAACCTCTCTAAGGCACCTGAGGATGGGGAATTCAATCTTCCTTTCAGAGCTCTTCATCAGGAAAAATCAACGGTCCTAGTAGAAAAGTGCAATCCAGTTAATCTAGGAATAGAAGAGACCCCTCACATCACATTCTATGTGGAGTCATTACTATTAGAAGAACAAGAACTCCTAGCAACCTTCTTGAGAGAGAGATAGGTAAACTTTGCATGGATCTATGTAGACATGCCAGGGTGCAATCCAAAAATTGTAGTTCATCACCCAACAGTATACTCTGAAGCAAAGCCTATTAGAAAAAAGCTCAGGAAAATGCACCCTCAAATCACCTTGCTAGTACAAATGGAACTAAACAAGCTATTGGATGCAAGATTCATCTAACCTTGAATTGACTATCTATAATGGGTGTCAAACTTGGTTCCTGTCTTAAAACCCAATGGGGGCATCAAAATCTACACAAACTTCAAGGACTTAAACAAGGCATGTCCAAAAGACAATTTCCCATTGCCCAACATTGATAGGATCGTATACATGATGGTGGGACACAAAATGCTTTCCTTGATGGAAGGTTTCTCGGGATACAACCAAATAATGATTGCTAAAGAAGACCAACACAAAATGGCCTTCACTTATCCATGGGCGACTTATTGCTGGAATATGATGCCATTCGGCTTGAAGAATGTAGGAGCAACATACCAAAGAGCCATGACATTAATCTTCCATGACATGATCCATAAAACTATCAAAGATTATGTCGATGACATACTAGCCAAATCCAGAAAGAGGAAGGATCACATAGCAACTTTGAGCACTATTTTTAATAGGCTAGAGGAATACAAGGTCTAATTAAATCCAAAGAAATGTGTTTTCGGCATACAATCAGGAAAGTTGCTAGGATACATAGTATCAATGAGAGACATTGAAACCTATAGATCAAAAATATGTAAAAGTAATCCTTGAGATGGAGGCACCCAAAACATTGAAACAATTAAGAGGTCTCCAAGGCAGGCTTCAGTCTATTTGAAGATTCATAGCACAGTTGGCAGATAAACAGAATCCATACTCTCACCTACTTCACAGGGAGTAGCGTACAAATGGGATAACAAGTGTTAAGAAGCCTTTAATAAGATGAAAGAATATATGCTTACACCACTAGTCTTAATGCCACCAATCCCAAGAAAGCCATTAATTCTCTATGTGTTAACAACAATAATAGCCCTTGGAGCTCTCCTAGCTCAGCATGACAAAAATAGGACAGAAAGGACCATCTATTATATCAACAGAACAATGGTTGGGCATGAGTTAAATTACTCATTCATTGAGAAAGCATGTCTAGTAGTAGTGTTTGCATTGCATAAATTCAAACACTACATGTTGGCACACAAAATAAAACTCATCGCCAAAATCAACCTTCTCAAGTACTTATTATCAAAGGCAATGCTCACGAGAAGAATGGCCAAATGGTTCATGATACTATTAGAGTATGAGATTGAATATGTGGAGAGGAAAGCAATTAAAGGCCAAGTCATCACAGATTAGCTTGTAGAAGCACCAATCTATTAAGAAAATCATCTCATCTCAGAGTTTCCAGATGAATCCATCTTCAATCTCAACATAGCCGATACTGGAAAATTTATTTTGATGGCTCATACACGCAACATGATCAGGATATGGTGTCTTCTTTATCACCCCACAAGGGGACTGCATACCAAGGTCATATAAATTGGCATTCCCCTACACCAACAACATTGTAGAATACAAGGCTTTAACCATAGTTCTTAGAATAGTAGTGTAGTGGAACATCATGGCCCTTAGAGTATACAAAGACTCTTGGCTGATAATAAACCAAGTGAACAATGAATACCAGACTAAGGATGATAAGATCACTCCATACAAGAAACTGGTAGAGACTCTCAAGGAATCCTTTATTGAGATCACATTTGAGCATATTCCTAGATCAAACAATAGAGTAGTAGATGCCATGGAAATGATTGGATCCCTACTGGACATCCCTCACAATGTCCCAAAATATAAATTCTTGGTAGAATATCTTCTCGTGCCTACATTTGAGGTAGCAGAATCAAAAAAATTATGTGAAATCGTTGGTCCCAGTGATCCCTGGTACCATGACATTTATACCTACCTACGAATAGGTGTCATACTTGTTGACTTACCCTCAACCTTAAAATGAACCTTTTTCAAAAAGGCATCCTAATTAGTCATCCTAGGAGATTCCCTGTATTGTAAGAGCATAGAAGGAACCTTATTACGTTGTTTAAATGCTAAGGAGGCATTAACCTCTTTAACTAAGGTACATAACAACATTTTTGGTTCACACTCGAGTGGAATTACCCTAGCCAAGAAATTGTTGAGGATGGGGTATTATTGGCCTACAATGGAAAGAGAGGCACATAACTATGTCAAAAGGTGCTTACAATGTCAGCAACATGGGGACCTCATCCATGCTCCAGCCCAAGAACTTCATCCCATCATCACACTGTGGCCCTTTCCGCAATGGGGACTCAATCTCATTGGAAAAATCACTCCCACTTCATCTAATGTCCATATGTTCATCATAACCACCAAAAAGTACTTTACCAAATGGGTGAAAGCCATACCCATGACATATATAATAGGGAAGTAGATATCAAAGTTCATCCTAAACTATCTCATTTTCTACTACATTGTTCCACAAGCCATTATTTCAGATAATGGAACACCATTTAAGAATTAGGATGTCTGTGACTTGTGTGAAAATTTCAAAATCCAACATCGCTTCTCCACCCCATACTATCCCCAAGGCAATGGCCAAGTAGAAGCCACAAATAAAACCATTTTAAAGATCCTCAAGAAAAGAGCCAATGACATAGGTTGTGACTAGCATCTGCAGCTCAATCCCACCCTCTGGGCCTACTAAACTAGCATCGGCACACCCACTAGTGCCACCCCATTCTCCCTATTCTATGGATCAGAAGTAGTACTCCCCATTGAGATCGAACTCTCATCATTAAGAATATCACTACAAAACCTCATCATGGATGAAAAGTACCAAGTATCAAGACTGAATGAGCTAGAGCTACTATATGAGTAGTGTATAGATGCTTTAATTCATTTACAAGTCTATCAGAACAGACTCAAGAGGAGTTATAACAAGAAAATCAGAAGCAGGACCTTCCAAGTCGAAGAACTGGTACTAAAGGAGAATCAGAAGAACGTCCCAAATCCAAACAACAAAGGAAAATTTGAACCCAAATGGTTGGGACCATTTGTTATCACAACAAGCTATAATTCAAGGGCATATCAGTTATCAACACCCAAAGGGGAACCTCTGTAAGATCCCATGAATAGCTCTCATCTCAAAAAGTTTTATGCCTAATCTTTCAAGGTATAGAACCAAAAATCCAAAAAATCAGAAAAATGTCTTGAAAAAGGTTCGATCGAACCAATTAGGGGTTTGGTAGAACCTAGGTTCGGCCGAATCCTCTTAATAATTTCTCGCCAAAAAATCCATCAAAACCCCTTATAGAAGGGGGTTCGAATGAACCAGGAATTGAATGAACCAGGATTCGAATGAACCCTGGTTCGAGTGAACCCCTAGTGGTTCACTCGAACCCCTAAGGGTTTGTTCGAACCCCCTTTATTCTTCATCCCCCCCTAAGACAGAAAAAAACTTGAATTTTGGCACTTCAGAGCTTGGTTTGAGGATGAAAATGGAGGAATATTCAGAAATCCAACTAGAATCAGGTATTCCTTAGAACGAGCTATCCAATGAATATAATTTTAATATGTTTTGGTTTTATTATTTGATATTTTAGTTTTATTAAACATAGGTTTTTCATCGAAAATGAAGGTCTCTATTCTACACATGGAAAAATAGCAGATTATCAAAAAAAAAATTAAAAAATATGAGTGCACCAGATATTGAAGTCCTTGATCCAATAGGAAAAAAAATTGAATTTCGATATATTCAAAAAAAGTTATTCTTTATACGGTCACGCTATGCCTGAATTGTAATTGGTTTGAATTTGAAACTTGATTAAAGAAAAAAATTCAATAAAAAAACTATCTAACCAAGTGGAAGCACTAGATATCAGAGTTATGAATCTTAATTTGAAAGAATTAGAATTTTATCCTTCATGGAAAAAAAGTTATGCGTTATACAGTGTGCATCACTTTTTTAAAATGCTATTTTTTGAAAAAAACCAGTTTTCGTGGGAGATGGAAAAAAAAGTGGAATCTGATTCCAAAAATTTTCAAAAAAATATTTTTTAGAATCTACAGACAAAATTTGACGAGACTCTAGTTTGCATCATCTTCAAATTCTTAATGGTTTAGCCGTTATAGGTGCCCGAATGTGAAGATTTAGTTTAAAAAAATAATTTTAGTGTCTAGTTTGGCAAAAAATTGTAAACCACTATTGTGGGATCACCCAAAAATGGTTACCTTGGAAAAAACCTGGCAAACAGGCATCTTGGTGACAACAAAAAAAATTAAAAAGCGAAAAATCCAAAAAAAAAATCTAGAAAAATGATTAAAGACAATAAAGAGAAAAATTGTCCTCTAGTGAAAACCACTTTGGTGGCACTTTGGACAAGTACCTTTGTGAAAACCTAGCAAACAGGCGCCTTGTGTAAATAAGCACTTTCCATCCACCAAGATCTTTATAGCTTGTTATGCATCATCCATTGCATTTGAATCTCCATCCATCACTCATCCACCTACATCTGCACCATAGCTTGGTCCTGTCTTTGTATCATGATCCCTCCTAGTATTACTCAACCCATTCCTAAGGTTAGTTTGTCCTGCCTTTATCGGAGTAGTCTATTGCATCATGCTGGGGGCATGTTCTCATTAGATTGGATTTGTGTATATTCTTGAAGTCCTAAAAGAATAAAATCCAAAAACCTCAGAAAAACACAAAAACATTCAAAACATATCAAAATCCCAAAACAGGTCAAAAAGTCAGTCAAAAAGTCAAAAATAGAGTCATCTTGTTGAACTATGGGTCTCTGAGCCTTGAACGTAGGAAAGGTTGATCTTTGATCATCCCCCAAGACACTTAGGTCAGTCCTTTAGTAGTCTATCATAATAAACTAACATTTCATCATGTATATCTTCATCTATAAATCAGTCAAGTCATCAGTCAAACTATGTGGTCTCTACATGTTTAATGTAGGCAAGGCTAATCTATTGATCAACCCCCAAGGCCCCTAGGATAGGTCCTTAGGTTAGTCTCTTGGTCAAAATCTTAGGAAACCCCAAAAACATTGGAAAATCTAAACATTTGTAAAATCTTGAAAATACCAAAAACAGCCTCAAAACATTCCAAAAACATTCAAATATTTGAAAAATCCAATTTGTCTCATCTCGCTTTCACCCGCAGTAACATCACTCATAATAAACGATCGTCATCCTCAACCTTTGGTGAAACAACTAGAAACAAGTTTAGCAGGAGAAAAGTGAAAACTCAATATGTTAAGTCTCAGGTGTAAGTCAATCAGTAAACAAGGTGATTAACTTTTTGTATCAATAGCTTATCAGTCTTAAATCAACCTCATCATTATCTAATAAAATCACATCCTAGGATGAATCCTTCCTACAATGGGCACTCTTTTATCAGACCAAGCACTTTGGATAAACGAAATGACATGCCACCATCCACTAATATGTCCTAGGATATATCATTCAGACAATGGACATCATCTATTGGAAATAAGTTTTAGTCCTTATCCTTCAAAAACATAGTTTCCTTTGGCTAGCAGTATGAAGAACATTGACTTGTTTTCTTACTTGATCTTTTCCTTCTGATTTATCTCATTACGCTCATTCCAAGGACCTCTCGATGATGTTTGAACAAATGGATTTAGAGAGATAGGAATGGGGCAACGATCATTATCTTTTGTCTACTATACTTGTTGGACGTTCTTGTAATATAACTTGGCAAATACTTTCTTCGTTAGGTATGTATAAAGGGTGTTTTGGGAAGCTTGTTGACTATTGCATTGATAGGTTATACCTTTCCATGTTTTGGTCTAAGATGTTTTGAAACTTCTAAAGTGCATCCTAGCAAGGTTTTCATATGTTAGGTGTGAACAAGAATACTCCTATCTGCTTGTCAAGTCAAAGTCCATCACACTAAGTACAATACCATCTTGTTTCTCTATACCTTGATGCATTGTACCACATGTGTTATCAAACATAAGGAAATTGGCCCTTTGAAAATCCTAACTCCTCGACAAGTAGTCATCATCATTTGCATATTCACCATCTTATGTCTTGTTGGAATGCCTTGCTTTCTTTCATCCCTTCTTACTCTCCACGATAAAAAAGTACTATGCCAGTTAATCATCATCATCATCATCAATACCGCTTCTATAAATCATTAGCATAACATATCATATAGGAAACATATGTATTGCATCTACATCATCATGTAAATTATATGTTATTATAAGCATTTTTCATAAATAAGCACATTTATAAATCATCACATTACATCTATTATTCATCACATTGCATTCATCACATAAACCATAGCATAACATTCATTTGCATAAATCATTTCATATTACCTTCTATTGCATAATCAAACATAATAGGTACATGAGCATTATAGATAAATCATCGCATTATAAGCATTCATATTCATATAGACCATCCCATAAAAGCATTTATTATGTCATCACATGAACATCATAAAGTCATCTCACATTACATTCATTTTTGCATAACGTAAAAACATTATCATACCACTTTGCATTAACATATCATTTCATATATAAAATCACATCACATCATTAATAAATGTATCACATACATCTCACAATCATCTAACACATGTTTAGGATAATATATATTTGTTATTCTCAGCATCTTAAAAACATCTCATTTACATCATCAAGGCATATCATATAGAGCAAGACCATTGCATTCACATTACATCATACGTAATCATAAAAACATACATATCGTCCATCAGTCATCCATCTCATAATTAACCACATCGCAATCATTTTTGCATTTCATTTTTTAAATCATTCCATATCATTATAAGCATTCACCATACAATTAAAATAGGAACGTAAACATTATAAAATCCATTACATTAAAGCCATGCATCCATCCATAAATATAAATGCATTTATCAATCATGACTCACATATCATTTTGCGTATACAACCTAAATCATCCCCATACCATTTTTGCATATCACATCATAAACATCACCATAAACACATATCATACATTACAAATCACATGCATCCATACATTCATAACCACATAGCATGATTACTGCATCATCATCACCATTATAGCGAAAAAAGGAATTGAAAAATAAATCATTGCATAAATCATCATCACATCTACATCAACATACATAAATCATCATATAGATTATAAACGTACATATCATCCATTCACATCACATATCATATAGATCCAATTTTCATATCATATGTCATCATTCATTGGAAGTATAATATAGATCTACATCATTAGAAATAAATTCATCCATACATACATCACATAAATAGAACCATCCATAAATGCATAAAAATAAACATGCTACATGGAATATCATGTCAATATCATCATCTCATATATATATCATCAAAAAACTATCATAGTACAAAAAATCATATATCAGGATCACTGTACATGTGTGTATGCATACAAAAGGCCTAGTGGGCTATCAAAAAGGAGCCCATAAAGCATAGGAATATACATATAATCATCTCAATCAAAGAGGACCAATCTAACCCTGGTGCTCACTACCCTTGCCTCTGTCACCATGACCCTCGAGGGTGGTCTAAAGTTGGTCCACTGTGAATAATCAAGGACCAAAGCTGCTGTCGGTACAACCTAGTGGTAGTGCAATTGGTAGTAGTCCACCTCCTGGACAACCTCTTTGTAATCTCTAAGTGACACTGTGTTGTGAGAAGGTGAGGCCGCCATACTCTCCAACTGCTATTTGTGACCTACCTTTGTGGCTGCCTGAAGCTCTACGGCATGCCTCTGTAAAATGGCCTGGTATCTCTCTTCCCTAGCCTGATCACTCTCTGCCATCAATATCTG
Organism: Sequoia sempervirens; assembly: GCA_007258455.2. NCBI lineage: Eukaryota > Viridiplantae > Streptophyta > Pinopsida > Cupressales > Cupressaceae > Sequoia > Sequoia sempervirens. Next base: position 60,411,579 of record VDFB02281492.1, read on the forward strand.
AATCTAAGCCTATAGTTGTATAATCTGTGCATCTCATATATCTGGCTCTCCTACTGGCTGTGCTCAAGGGGGTTACACATGAGGGTGATCCTCACCCTCAACTCATGGTGGGGCAACTACCTGATCTTGCTACCTAGCTGGCCCCAGATCCTGATCCTGCATATGTACACCTGCCTAGACCGGCTGAGCTGGAACCTTGACTGGTTGATCTTGCCGCTCATCCTCTCTATGTCCTCGTCCTCCTCCTCTACCCCTTGATCTCTATCGAGTGGAGGGTGCTCCTGGAACTGTCAATCGTAGGGGTGGTCGGAACCAATCCTTGTATGCCTAAGTAATGCCTGGATCTGTGGGCTCCTGATCATATACCCATGGTCAGGCCATCAACTATCTAAATTTGTCTACTATCTCAGAAATAGGAATATATCACCCCCATGCACCTTGCAATACTGTGCAGGAAAATATGGCCACATAGTCTTCATTTGGCTAGTCCTGTGGCTTACCAAACTAATGTTGAACATGCTCGGGCAGGTATCTCTCCACCATCGTATGCTCCTACCCCTACATAAAGTAGTCCTGATGGGAAAAGAAGAATTATTGTGCATTGTCGGCCCATCCAGGGCGACCAAGGTATGGGCACCATGTAAAAACCTGGATATCATCTAGGACCATCCTCTAGTGAGGAATCTTGTGCTCACCCATGTGTAAAAGACACACCACCTCTATAATGCCACACTGGGGGATCATCAGGCTCCATCAGCACTAGAATGACTCACGACTGAAGAACAACAATGTGCTCCCATGCCCACACATGAAGAAGTGTGATTCCTGCTCTAAGTGCTCTGCCATCGAGGTAGACATACTCTTGCAAATCCCTGTAGAGGGAGGCTAGAAGAACAAGCTCCCAAACAAAATGAACTGGCCTATCGCACATCACCATCCGCTCCCAACAGAGTCCCCAACCAAGACTAAATATTGGCCTCGTTGATCCAGGGCAATGACACCTGAAATTATCACTATAACTACCATGCAAAAGGGTGAGGTCAATGCTTTGTGACACTCGAGCTCTATCTAACCCTCAGAGTATATAATGTCCTCTATAGTGAGGATTGTGTGACAGGCATCTAGTTTGGCATCCATATCATATATAACTCATTGACCATGAATCGACAATCGAAGGATGTGCCACACATCCTCCAAGGTGATGGTGGCCTCGCCAATAGGAAGGTGGAAGGATGAGGTCTCACTATGCCATCTCTTGACAAGCACTGACATCATCCCAAGGTGGGTCTGCATAGATGTTGTGTATGCAATGTACCACAATCCCATGTCTTGCAACTGATCTTGCTCACTATTGCTCAGATCTCACAAGTAACCAAAAATCTCCTATGATATGTGCTCCTGACAATAGATCTCCCTTGTTGTGTCCTGCATCAAGAAAGATCACCATGTTAAAAAAACTGAGAAATTTTCTTCCAAACGTTCAAAAAGCCAACCCAACATCGCTATCTATGAAGGCATCATAGTTTGAATTTCAAACCGCAACATTGGGACTACCAAAGCCTCAAAATACACCACCACAGTACACTTTTCTAAAAGTGATGCAGTTTGGCAAAGTCCTAGTTTAAAAGTTTGTCGCCGCATCAAAGTTTGAAATGACCCTACTAGGGGTAGCATATGCGTCAGAGTTTGAAGTTTGGTGCCAAACTCCAAACTCCACTGCCGTGGTGCACTTTAATGATGGTGGGTCAGTTTGACCCACCAAGCAGTGCAGTTTAAAATTTGAGCAGTGCTATATAGCACCACTAGAGGGAAACTAAGTTTAAAAGCATTAAATAAGCATTGAAAAATGAAAAAATAAAGCTCAAGTAAGGATCACTTACTAGTGCCCGAATGTCGGGAGGTCGCCGGTATGTCCAGACTCAGTCGGACATATGCATCGAGATCTGTCATTGCGCCATCTCGTCAAAATATCAAAGCTCCAATCTCAAAATCACTAAAGGGCAGTGAGTGAATGAAATGAAAGTGACCCCCCAGAGCCTTTTTAAGCCTGAAAATTAGGGTTTTTTGACCCTGTTTGACTATCATGCTAGGGTTTTGAACTCTTGAACTTATTTTTGTCTAGTTGAGGCTCGTTTTACATTTTTTATTGCATTTAGACACATTTTTGGCCTCCCAGAGCCTTTCAGGACTTGTCGGGCACCTTGTCCTCTCTTTTTTGTGAGATCACCCAAAAATAAAAAATTTCATCCAATCTCTCGAGGGGGCAATATATTGGCATGATTTCTCTTGTCGGGGCAACAGTGGGGAAAAATTTTTAAAATGAAAAAATGATTGGCTTTGATTGAAACCATTTATTCTTTGAATCAACACAATGAGTAAATTGCTTCAAAGATGGGAAAAATGTAGATGCATAAAATGTACTGATTGACATTGGACATCTGATCCTAACCACTAACATCATTTCATCCTGAATCATCCCTCATTCTAACCATTTAATCGAATATCCTTATCTAATTAAATTCAACAATTTTCCTCCCTTAATTGAATAAATCATTTATTTAATTGAGTCATTGTCTTTTGTTATTTAAATCAATCAACCTGATCTAATTATTCCCATTTAATTAAATGATCAAATTTATTTGATTAAATCTCTAAAGTCTATATATTAAATTAAATAAATTAAACCTTGTTTAATTTAAGCTAACAACACCCCCTTTAGTTAAATAAATCAAAATATTTATTTAACTAAATCTTTAAATCATATTCTTCTCATATTTTATCCATAAATTTAAGTCAAATAGGTCACATCATTTTATCTCTCATTAAATTAATTAACTTTGATTGATTTAATCTCTTCTCATGTGCCATCCTCCATCATTTGCCACTTTCACATGAAAATAGAGTTATTTGATTTATTAAATCTCTATTTTTCTTCAACATGGCATCTTTGGAGAATATTCTTCAAGTTTGAAATTCAAAACTAAGTTGACTTTTTCCTTCCAACAAGGCATTCACTCCCTCTTACAAGTCCATTTGCATTGAGCCAAGTGGCCATAACTCCATTTTACTCTCCCTCCACCTTGCCATTAATACAATTTCAAAATTCAAATATTGGCATTTATTGGCACATTCATCAAAACTTGCACATTCCTCAACCATTCACATGATGATATGTGGCCTCTTCTCATTGGTTGAAGATTAGTCCCACATCCATCCCTTTTTTCTTTTCTCTCTTCACATTCTTCTATAAATAGAGAGCTCATCCTTCATTTGTATCATCCACAACTTGAGTAAACTTACTATACTCAAATCTTTAGAAATATTCATCTATATCATTGAGTTTATAGCTTGGTTATGCAGATTTTTATGTTTGAGCACTCATTACCCCTCATCAAAGTGGATAAACTTTCATCATCAATTTACCATTGCATCATTGGAGTTGGGAAAGGGCCAATTTTCACATCAAATTGGCACCAATTCCCTCAAGAGATTACAATTTTTCTTTGCTTTAGAATAGGATTTGATATGTTTAAAAGTTTTGTTGTGTTCTTCATTTCATTCCTCTCTCTCTTTTGCAATTTAAATGAATTTCTTGAGGAATCTACATTCTAGCTTGCATGTGATCTAACTTGTTTATTTCTTGTGCTATTGTAGGTAATAGGATCTAGGTTCATAAACTTAGTTTGTGAAATGAATATCCCTTTATCAATTTGATTCACTTGTAGACCAAGAAAGAAAGAAATTCACCAATCACAGACATCTCAAATTTTGTCTCCATCTCTTTAGCAAAATTTTTACACTTACTATCATTTCCATCACAAACAATATCATCAACGTACACAACTACTATGAACATTTTTTTACCTTGAACTTTGAAGTAGAGATTGCTATTAGTAGAACCTTTGTTGAATCCTTGCTTTGTTAGGTATATTTCCAATCTTGCATACCAAGCTCTAGGAGTTTGCTTCAGTCCATACAACACCTTCAACTTACAAACAATGTCCAATTTTCCAAATAACTAAAACCCTTTAGGTTGTTCCATATACACTTCTTCCTCCAACTCACCATTAGGAAAACCTGATTTAACATCCATCTAATACACTTTAATGTTCTTGTGGGCAGATAATGCCAAGAACATCCTGATAGCATCCATTCTAGCCACAAGGGCAAATGTTTCTTCAAAATCTATTCCTTCAACTTGTGAATATCCTTTGCATACCAGTCTTGCCTTATTCCTTACAACTTCTCCACTTTCATTTAGCTTATTCTGAAACAGCCATTTCAAGCCAATAACATTTTTATTCACATACCTGGGGACCATCTCCCATTTGTGATTCTTTTCTATCTATTGTATCTCTTCTTTCATTGCTTGTATCCAGCTTTCATCTTCACATGCTTCAATTATAGATTTAGGTTCAATTTTTGAAAGTAAACACAAGTTTTCCTCCCTTCCAACTCTGTTTCTTGTCTTCATTCCTTCACTTTTATCTCCAATTATTTGTTCCTCTAGATAACTCTTATGTACATACTTAGTTGTCTTAATAGCAGAAATTATATTCTTCTTCTTCCTTCTCTTTATTCCTTCATCAACTTTCACATTGGCACTTTCAACAATCTTTCTCAATATTTTGTTAAAGCATCTGTATGCTTTTCTAGTAGTAGAGTACCCAAGAAAGATTCATTCATCACTTCTAGAAGAAAACTTTCCAAGATTTTCATCATCCTTTTTAATATAACATCTACTTTGAAATACATTAAAATATTTTACAGTAAGAGTCTTACCAATCCATAACTCAAAAGGTGTCTTTGCGTTGTTGTTTCTAATATAAACTCTATTTAGAACATAAACAACAGTGTGTGTCACTTCTTCCCAATATACATCTGGTACATTTGATTCTTTCATCATAGTTCTAGCATCTTTCAACCACTCCATTCTGCTAAGGAGTTCTCAAAGTAGAAAAATATCTTTTTATGCCATGCTTCTCATAGAATGTATTATATTCACTAGAAGTGAATTCACCACCTCTATTAGATCTCAAACATTTGATTTTCAAATTCACCTCATTTTCAACTCTTGCTTTAAATACGTAAACTATATAGAGCCTAAGTCTTTTCTCTAAGAAATACAACCCATGTCATTCGACTATATAATCATCAAAAAGCAACATAAAATACTTGTCTCCATTTAGGCTTCCAATTCTAGTTGGACCACAAAGATTAGTGTGAGTTAACTCCTGCATTTCAGTAGTACAGTGCTCTTTTACCTTAAAGTTGCATCTAGTCTACTTCCCCAATTCTAGGCCTTGTGATTCTAGGAAATCCTCAAACAATCTCCTTTGAACTGATATTGACTAGGTTATCAAAATTTACATGTCCCATTCTTCGGTGCCATAGCCAACTTTCACTTACTTGAAATATCAGGCACTAACCATTAACTCCCTTTAGTTGATAGATATTTCCATGAGTTATTCTTCTAGCAACAACCATATCTCCATTTCTAAACCCTTTTTTCTGATTTCACAGGTATTGTTCTGAACCGCAAGTTTAAAGCCATTGCTACACGTCTTACCAACACTTAGAAGGTTATACCTCAAACCCTTCACATAATACGCATCATCAATACTGTGCACTACATCAAAACTAATTGAACCTTTCCCACAGGTCTTAGCACCTGAATCATCATAGAACATAACTGGACCACCATCATATTTTCTCAAGTTTAGTGAACTTACTCTTATCTCCGATCATGTGATTAGAACATCCACTATCAATTACCCAGTAGTCTTCATCCTGTCTTGTTTGAAAAGTGGTAACCAAAGTGCCTTCCATCTTATTCTTCTTATCCTCTGGAGCCTTCTTGATTACACATTTTCCAGGGTTAGTGGATACATATTTATTTTCTAAAGCTAAGAATAAGCATTCACTATCTTCAACCTCATTCTCAGATTCATCATTAGAAATTCCTGCTTCTTCTTTAACATAATACAACTTCTTATATTTCTTATCCTTCCTATCCTTATCCTTTTAATCCTTACTCTTTTATGCATAGTTCTATTCAGACATCTCAAAGCATAATGACCAATATTACCACAACTGAAACATTTAAAGGGAAACATACCTTTATACTTTTTGGTGCCTTTCTCCAGTTTCCTAGTGAATTTTTCTTCCAAATCTTCATCATCACTCTTTGGTTCTTCAATCTCCATTTCCTTGAATGTCATTTTTGTCTTTTCTTCCATCTTGTCTTCTTTTCAGACCTTTCTTATATCAAATGCTTGCAAGGTGTTGAACAACTCTTCTATAGTGTAATTCTTAGGATCATACATTTCTTCAATAACATAGATCTTGTCGCTATAGTTGTCCAGTAGGGTGATCAAGATCTTCTCAATTATATCTTCATCTAACAATTTCCTCCTTGATTTCTAACTTCATTTCCTGCTAGTTCAACCCTCTGAAAGCAACTTTTAAATTCTCCACCTTCTTCCATCTTCAAATTCACAAATCTACATTTTGTCACTAGCCTCTTTATCAATTTCACTTTTTCATTTCCTTGATACATGACTTCCAACTTCTTTCATACTTCATGTGCAGTACGCAAAGAGAGAACCTTAAATCACTCATTTTTAGATAAAACATTGCAAATTGAATACTTTTCCTTCTCATTTTCTTCATAAGCTAAAATCTCATCTGCAGTAGTAAGACCACGAGACAGGTATGTATATTTTGTCTCTATAGCCTTCCAGGTATTCAAATGAAGAGATAATATATCCTATCATTTGTCCCTTCCAATCATTGTATTCAGTTCCATCGAACATAGGGATCACCAACTTATGCACCATTGGATCTTCCTTAAGTGGTTAATCTCTACACAAGAAACCAAAAGCTCTAATACCAATTTTTAAATAGACACATGACAACTAAGAGGGGGGTGAATCAGTTGTCACACAATTCAATCTTAAAAATTCAATACTTATCAATTTTACAACCACACTGTTTTGTTATTAAGTAAGAGCATGAAATAAAAATAACTGAAAGTAAATCAACACAATGAACACCATATTTTTATGTGGAAACCCCAATAAGGGAAAAGCCATGGTGAGGGTTAACTCTAAAATATAAAGATTATAAAACTAAATATAGAGGCTCATTGCCCAGGGATCACTACCCAAAAGAGTACTCATTGTCCAAATGCAAAGGCTCACTACCTACAAAGGACTCACTATCCAATAGGGAGGCTCATTGTCTACAGATAAAAAGAGAACAAAAGATCCACCACTGCATTTAACACACCTTCACAACATTGAATAAGAATTGTAGAAACCTTCAGCTCACTCCTTTCAAGAATCCAACACAATGAAAATTGATGTCACAACTCACTCACACACACACATAGAGTTTCTACTATTATGATTGTGGCTCTTTTGTCACTTTGCGTCACACTTTCATACAACTTTTCACAACTCGACTTGCTTTTATACCATTTTCAATCTTAAAAACATTCACCAAAGTCGGCTACAAATATCTTATTTCAAAAATTCAAATTAGGCCGGTAACTCAAAATTCCCATGGTGGAAAAGAATAAGAGTGGACCAATAAAAATATTTTTTAAGATAAAAAATGATATTCTTGAATCAACCACATGTTTCCTCAATTGAATTTTATTCTTTGAATGAAGTGTAAACACTAGGTTAGCCAAACCTAATGAAAACATAATGAACAATGATGCACACGCTTCCCAAAAATGAATATGACACGTGGACACTTCAACATGCTTCATAATGCACAAGAATAGATGTCAAACTTCTTTACATACATCTGCAACAAGAACAATATGCTTTAACCACTTAATACCTTTCACTAGTTTGTTTGAACTATACAAACCCATACTGAAACATGATTTCCATATCACCAATCTCTAGCCTTCTTTGCCACAACACAAAGAACACCATCATAAGGCATATCCTAGATCCGCATGATTTGAAACAAAATAATGGAGGACTATAGAGTAGAGACATTTATCTGAGTCCACAAAAGATCAACTTTGTTGGTAGAAAAAACATATCGATGAACATAAATTTCACATATTATCACACCAAAGGTTGAAACTTAGAATATACCACCATCAAATCACCTTCTGAAAACCTTCAGAACCACATAGGCATAGGTTCAACATAGGAGAAATGTGGAGCACATACCGTAGCACAATCTAAACACATTCATCACTATGACTTCTCATCTTTATTATTTTTCTCAAAATAACTTGGAAAATCATCAACACAACTCATCTGCAACCAAATAAGATAGCTCCATGTATTCACAGCATCTCAACTATACATATACAATCTACAATATACTAAATAGTGTTGATATCAATGACGACATCAATGACAACACCACCAAACAAGCTCATATTTGCAACAAAATATTGTAGGTGTACCAATTTAATGTAGCATGTCTATTAATTCTACATGACATCTTGTCCAATACGATCTTGTGCCTCTAAAGGAATTTCCATATCGTATTAGTCTATCTGTAAGATGTGATTTCATCATATTGGTCATATGTTCACATAGCTCATGTATAGTGATTGGAAAGGCGTGGATGTTTCTTTTCACAAAAATTATAGCTGATGTTTGTGCTTAATGTCTCATGATCATTTTTTCCATATAGTATCAGAAACGTGGATGTTTTCCAAAGAGATTGTCTTTGTGCCAAAATAGGTGCTTTACATATTCATGGAGATGTAGTTTTTGGTTTGTGGCTCTATCCAATCACATCTACCACTAGGAAATAAACTTGCAAATGCCATATCAAGTAATTGTGATGTTACATATTCATTTATTGGAGATTCACTAATTTTTTGGCCAATTCATTTATTGGAGATTCATCAATTGTTGGCCAATCAATAAATGTTATTTGATTTGTATTTGGGTTATTAACCCATGCATTAATCAACTCCATTTTTGTTTGTGCATTGATTGTTTGAGTAGCCATTGATGTAGTGTGGTCAATGGTGTAACTTTTATCAGTATCCATAAATTTTCCAAGGATCAAGGTTTCACTTGTATATGCATCTAATTGTATATGCATTGTTCAAAGTTATCAAAGATATTTTCATTACAGCTTGAAGATAAATTGTCAAGAGAATTTGGATTGATTGTGATGTTAGAGTAATATTTGTCATGGTTGATTTTGTATTGTAGTGCTTCATAAACATGGTCTCTATTCACTATGAAGTGATAGTTTGTGCCACATTGATCTTTCCTTCAAACTATTATGATTGGTAGATTTGTAATGCAATGTGGTAATTTTTTTTCTATGTATTCAATATGTTGGAGAAAACTTATAGAGTGTCCTCTATATTTATACTGGCCACCTCTTACATGGGTAACTTGCAGTATAGGTCATACACGAGCAATCAAAATTTATTCTACTTGTGTCAGTTTTGATAGTTCAACTGGTTGGTGTCTTGGGTTCATATTATTTGCATCTGAAAAAAAATTTATACCACTTTCCTATTTGCACCTACTACAAATATGGCCCTGCATAGTTTGGGATATTTTAATTATGTCGTAACATTCTTCACAAGTATGAAAAAATGAAGGAGACTTATATGCATCTAAATTATTCTTGAAAATTATTGTGATATGTTTGAATTCAATTGTAAGCAGTATATTTGGATTTTCTATGACTAGAACATTGGAAGTATTTCCTTGTTCAAATGTATGCTTGTTTATCTTTGCTTCCATGATGTTTTTTGTTTGCAAATGTTGTATAGTTAATTGTATTTTTTTCCTAGCATATCTTATTCTATCTACTTCATTCCTCTTTTTCCTTTGTATGTCCCTTTCTGCATCAATTATTTTTTTGCTTTGTTGTTTTCTATATTCTCTCTGGTATTGTTTTTGAAATTGCTTCCTTTGTTCCTCATATTCAAATTATTTCTTTGGTCAGCCCATATCTAGAAATCAAACTTGGTCCTGTAAATTTCATGCATATGGAAACGATGTAAGTTGAATGTCACTATTGACTTATAAATCCTTTATTCTATTTTTTTTTATCAAAATTATTGTACATTTATAGTATTATATTGAAGTTCTTTTTTAATATAAATAATCGTTTGTTTCATATAATGTTGTATTATATTATGTTATGTAATATAATATTATTGTATATAAAACTTCAATTTAGTTATAATGTAATAACTTACTAAATTTTTAAGACATTACAACATACTATTAGATATACGAATAGCAAATGATCTTCTAAGAGTATGTCACATGATTAAATCTATATTATGATAATTTTCACAAAAATTTAATCTAAGACATGTCTTAAAAATCCATACAACAATATACATATTTGTGAGAAAAATCATTGCAATGCATTTGCATTTAGTTGTAAGAAATCCATTTAGATTTTCACTAACTAGAACATTGGAAGTATATTGCAATTTTTTTTAATATAAATGTGAGTCATGGCATATTGTACTTGTAGGATTATATAATCACATATAAAACATAAATTTATATTAAAACTATATTGTAGTGTGTCATAATGTGTAAGAGGTAATTATGTGCATATACATCAATTACAAGACTTGTTTTATAACAAATTTTTTTTTATGGTATATAATTTGATCCAAGGCATTTCTTAAATAAATAAAACTATTTGAAAACTATGAGTTATGAGTAACAACCATTTTTTTAGAATATAAAATTATAACAATTTATACATGAGTCGCGCTTACAAAGAATCTACAATTGTATAGTTTCATATGAGAATTTGTAGACAAACATAGAATATACATATAATAATTATATTTAAAACATGGTAAATCATATGTTTCCAAAAACTATACAATTATATACATATATATAAGCATTGATATACAAAGTGGATATCTTTAGTGATGGATAGTTGGAAATACATTGTTGTCTTGTAGAGTATGTACATATGGATTATCTAGATGTATGAAAATGTTGTACATTTATGTAGTGGATGTACATTAGTTATGGTTGAGAAATATCTTGAATTCTTCAATAATTTGGTGGGATGACCCCTACTCGTATTGCTCATCGTAGTATAGCTCTTTTAAGAATGAAGAGAATCCTACAACTTTACCACATGTACAATGGAATTTTTATGCAGCATCTTCAATTTCTTGTATTTCTTCTTCTTCTACAACAACAATTTGGTAGGTGGCTTCTTTAATGGCATTCATAATCTTCTCAAACTGGTCCAATATCGATTTGATTAACTTGTTGATGGGTATTTCAATGTAAGTATTTGAGCCTATAGAATCATCTGAGATTATAATTGGACTTGTTGAATTGTGTGATTGATCCTCTCCATCATTGACAATGGCCATGATCTAAAAGTATAGAAAATGAAATAGATATTTACTAATGTAGGAGTATCCTTGGGTTGTAGTAATCTTGCATCACCCAAAAATATTTTCATTCCAGTTTGTCTCTGTTTTCAATTCAAGTTGGCCTATCTAGTGATTCTTCATGTTTTCTCGCTAGACCTTGTGGATTTTTGTATATCATGGGAATGTTCATTTACCTTATTTCTAGTTTTGAGCGTGACTGGTTCTTTTTTCTGACAAGTTATCTCTTTCGGTATACGTGGCAATTTCTTGATTCAACACTAGAATAATTTTCAAGCCCAATGGCTAGTTTGATCAATCATGGATCATCCCCCTTGCTTGCGAATCTCAGTAGTGTGATTTGAATTGTTCTATGTGGTGTCTTTGACCTTTGTTTAGGTGCACACTTCATCTTATGCATTCACCGAGAAGTAATTCAAAATTTGAGGCTAACATATGTACATGCACATTGCATTTTCTTTTGTAATAATATTTGGGCTGACGCAATTGTTTTTGCATTTGTGGATGTATATAAAGCATTGTAATTCATCTTTTGAGGGGCAGTCGATTGAGTAGATCGAGTGGTAGATTAAGTGGAGTATGATGTGAGATCTACTTTGTAGGATTTTTTCTCTTAGTGAGGAGCATGTAGGATGATGACATTTTGAGCATGTTGTGATCAAGCCTGCGAGCCGAATCCTGTAAGCCTGGATGTTTCTAGCTAGTTGTAACTAAAATTTTTGATAATAAGAATATTTGAATTCATACTTTATTTCATTTTTTGTGTTGCTTTCTTTGTGTGACTCTTGCTGCACAATTTAGACTATTCTCTTTGAGTACCCTCTGACCATGCCTACATCAAATGGTATTAGAGCGGGTTGCAAACCTATGAATCTTGAGATGAGAGTTGGTTGTGAACCTTGTGTGGGTTATGGTCCTTGTCACATTCCTTGGGGTGAATAGATCATCGAGTTGAGGGAGTTGCATTGAGCAAGGGAGAGATGCCACTGAGAAGGATGAACCCTAGAAGAATGGAGCATATGATGGAGGACTTCAAAAATGAGATGAGGAATGAGATCCAGAACCTCTTGGGTGGTCCAAGGAGAAACCCTAAACCAAAGGATGAATATGAAGAGGTTGCAGAAGATCTTGAGGTTGAAGATGTAGAGGGACTAATAGATGAGAGAGAAGAGAGATTGTTGAGGGTAGTCGCACAGGAAAGTAAAAATCATAGGTTAGAGGTTTCTAACTTCTCTGGTACATTAAATCTAGAAGACTTGATAGATTGGATAGGAGATTTGGACGATTATTTTGAGCTTGAAGATATTAGAGACCCATTAAGGGTTAAGCTAGTACAAACTAAGTTGAAGGGACATGCTAGCTTATGGTGGAAAGAATTGCAAAAGGATAGAATGGAGAATGGTGAGACAAGAGTCACCCAGTGGAGACAAATGGTTGCAAGAATGAAGACTAAGTTTATCTTGGAAGATTATGAGTTGGAACTATTCAAGAAGTTGTAGAACTTGAAGCAAAAGGACATGAGTGTGAAAGAATATATGGAGGAATTCTACAAGATGACAATTAGATATGGGCATTGAGAGATGACTAGGGAAAATGTGGAAAGGTACATAAATTTCCTTAGGTTTAACATTTAGGATGAGATGAGTATGTTGAGGATATCTACAGTTGAGGATGCCTGTCAATATTCTCTTAAGGAAGAAGATAAATTGAAGAAAAGATAGCATAATTCCCTTAGAAGAAAGGATAGGCAGATGAGCAGTAGCAAAGAGAAGCAAACAAGTGAAGAAGATCCTAGATCTAAGTGGAGTAATGAATCAGACCAAAAGGTATAGAGGAGAGGGAATGGCAGCAAGGAATTCTTAGGCAAATGTTTCAAGTGTGGAGAATTAGGACATCGATCTTTTGAGTGTCCTGAGGGGTCAAGTAAAGGTACTGGTAAGAAGAACTGTGTAGCACATGAAGAGCAGGTAACTAAAGAAGGGAAAGAACCTTAGCAAGGTGAATCTCTTATGCTTAGTAAATTTTTGATGAGGTGAAGTAGGGAGGAGACTAATACTTCATAAAGGAAGAATCTTTTCTGGACTATATGCAAATCGGGAGGTAAGTGTTGTAATGTTATTGTGGATAGTGGGAGTACTAATAATTTGGTGTCTGAGGAGATGGTGGAGAAACTTGGTTTGAAGAATTTTTTGCATCCTTGTCCTTAGAAGATAAGTTGGTTGTAAAATAATCATATAGTGGAGGTGAAAGAACAGTGTTGGGTGAACTTTACTATTGGCCCTTTTAGAGATGAAGTTTTGTGTGATGTTTTTTCTATGAGTGACTATCATGTTTTGTTGGGTAGGCCTTAGTAGTTTGATAGAGGAGCTATATATGATTGAAAAATAAATTTGATTACTATAGAGAAGGATGGGCGATAGTTTACTTTGGCTCCCTTGAAGAATATAGAGGAGGGAGTAAGGAACTTGAGTCTTGTAAAAATTTGTATTACTCAGAAGCAAGATGTAGAGGTTATACTGAAGGAGTAAATGGATTTGAAAAAGAGTCTTGTGGATACAATTGAGAACAAGGTGGCACTGGAAGAATGTGAGGGAAAAATTGAGCAATAGAAGAATTTGGTTGCAGATGAGATGATGGATAAGATGAAGCCCTATAGAAGAGGTAGGATGGATGGATTGATGAAAGAAGGCAGTGGTAAGTTTCCCTTACTACCTTTTCCAAGTATGAGGCAAGAAGGAGTTGAAGGATCCAATAGAGAAAGGAAGTAAGGATAGGACAAGGAGAAGTACTGATAGGGAAGACATTTGGATCAAGAATGAGCATGGGATCTATATCCTGAATCCAGTCCAATGTTCATGATTTCCTCTGATGGAACATCTTTTCTCACCAGGGGTGTCTGATGCAGGAGCATCCTTGGGTCATAGCAATCTTGCATCACCCAAAAATATTTTCATTCTAGTTTATCTCTATTTTCAATTCAAGTTGGAAGATCCATTGATTCTTCATGTTTTCTCAATAAACCTTGTGGATTCATGTGTATATCATGGGCATGTTCATTTACTTTATTTCCAATTTTGAGCATGATTGGTTCTTTTTTTGGAAAGTTATCGCTTCTGGTTTAAGTGGCATTTTCTTGATCCAATCCTGGAATAATTTTCAAGCCCAACGGCTAGTTGGATCAATCGTGGATCATCTCCACTACTTGTGGATCTTAGCAGTGTGATTCAAATTGTTCTATGTGGTTTCTTTGACCTTCTTTTAGGTCCACACTTCATCTTATGCATTCACTTAGAAGTAATTCAAAATTTGAGGCCGACATATGCATGTGCACATTACATTTTCTTTTGTAATAATTTTTAGGCCGATGCGGATGTTTTTGGATTCACAGATGTATATAAAGCATTGTTATTGATCTTTTGAGGGGTAGTTGATTGAGTAGATCAAGTGGTATATTAAATGGGGTATGATGTGAGATCTGCTCTATAGGATTTTTTCTCTTAGTGAGGAGCATGTAGGATGATGGATTTTTGAGCATGTTGTGATTGGGCCTGCGAACCAAATCCTATAAGCCAAAATGTTGTATGCTAGTTGTAACTAAAATTGCATAGTTTTGACTATTCTCTTTAAGGACCCTCTGACAATGGTTGCATCATTTACAACTATAGGAATCCTTATTATGTTATTTAGTATTGATCAAAAAGATGTAAACCAAAAATATGTAGTCACTTGTAGAATTGGAAATTAAATAATTGTATTTATGTCAACCAAAAATATGTAAATAGTTGTAGAATCAGGAATTAAATATTTATATAACTAATCATACAGTATTGATAGGGGTTGTTGATGGTGTTTTTATGCACTTCTCAACATAGGCAGTGCGTAGGTGCACTACCTCTCTTGAAAGACAATCTTCCACAATCAGATTGTAGAACACTATCCCAAGGTCTCTCGGATGTCAGGTCATGAGAGTGCTTAGATACCTTAGTAGTTTGATGTGATTTACTAGAATCACAAGGCGGTCTTATAGAAAATACAAAGCGTGGACACAAAGCATGGAAGTTGGATCTTTGAAGTGGAGTTCTTAGGATAAAAGCTATTATGCACCAGCTGTAGGTTCAAACAGCAATCTTGGACTCCATTTAGTTGTTGGATTTGGCTTTACAATGTGCAATGAACCTTAGCATAGGTCAGTTACTAAAAAAAAAAGGAAAAAGACAAAGGGGAAGAAAAGTTCCTAAGTCTGAAGCTTGCTATGAATAGTGACAATGAAGTTCCTGCAATGGACAATTCCTCAAAACAATATCCCACTTAACCAGGGATTTCACGGTATCATGGAAATTATGCTATCTTCTAAGGGTTGCAGATATTTCATCCTTCATCCACCACATACATGCATGAATCAAAGATAAATGTTTAGAGCAGCTTTAAAATCAAGTCCAGGCTAACTTTGCACAGCTATCTACCATCAACAAACAACAAAAGGTATGGACTAAGGGATCATCAACAAGGCAGGAATTTTCACAATCACCCAATAGCATTCCTAAGATATATCCAAAGAAATAAGATAGATAACTAGAACAGTAGTGAGATCTAAGCTAAACATCTAACATTGGAGAATGAATCAAATAACATGAGAGAAACCAAAAAAATACACCAAGTCAATGCCTTTTTCTTATAAATTTCTACAACATGCCTTTACAACAACTCAACTCTCTCTTTACAAATGAGAGGAGTGCCCTATTTATAGTTTCCCGAAAGTTAAATGAATGGCCAATATTCATTCTCATTATGTGGCCAATATTCATTACAAAATAGGGTTTCACCTACCCCCAAATAGATCACAATTAAAAATTACATTCCTGTCCTTTCCCTATTTCGTCCTCTAGCAGATGGCACTATAGCTCTTTCATCCTTTAGTGGATTGTTGTTTTCTTTGTTGTAGCTACTCTTCAGGAGGGTCTTCATCTTTGGCTGGGCTGTCCTCCTGCTCCTCGGAAGCTGCGTGTTCTATGTACTTGAGGATGACGGTCTGGAGCTTGTCGATTTTGAGGATTTCACATCGCAATGCCTGGTAGCTCCATTCCTTAGCATTTTCTTCCAACCTTTTCCAATATTCATCACACTTCGAGCCTTGGTCCCTGAACAGCTCTGATTGGTCAAAGGCATGGGCAGCAAAACTCAGGAACTCCGTTGTGATTTCTCCAGTTGTCCTATCCTTCATCTTCTCCTGAAAGTATGGTTTGATTTTCCCTGGATCCATTTGCATAGTGGGCATATCATAGCCCGTCATCAGCTTAAGATATCGAGCACATTCCACCTAGATTTCCTTGATCCACTCAATATTAGGATCCACCCTACTCAGGATTTGCTCCAACCTCTCCTTCTAGTTATTGAGGTCTCTGCGCCACACATCCACTAGCAAGTGATCTTCCTTTTTAAGCTCTAGCCTCTCCTCCCATGTGGCCTCAGGAATTTGAAGGATAGCTTCGATCTTTGGGAAGGTGGAGTTGTAGGTTGTGGGGAAATTGGTGCAAAGCCTCTTTGTGCTCTCCAGAGATTGTATCAAGTCTAAAAACTTGTTGGCCGTCTGTACAGCCCTACTGATTCCCATGTTTTTGATGTATGAAACCTGTCGGAACCAGTGGTTTTCTCCAAGTTCTTCCTTCTTTCCATTTTATCAAACTATTCTTTGGAGAGCAACTATGCCGTGGCCGTGGAGGTGGTGGGCAGGTCATCCACTGAGGACCATTGTTGTATGTAGTCTGTTAATGCTACAACCTGTGCCTTGAGCTCATCCTTGGAGATTTTTTCCTGCTTTATCAGGTGCACCACTGTGGCCACCAACTCCTCAAGGTGCTCAACCTTTTGCTCTCTGGTTGCTGTCCCCAAGTCAATGGTAGAGATGCTATAACTCACCCCTATTTGGCCAACTGTAGGCATTGCAATTTGCACCGCTCAAGAGCCGAAAGCATCCATTATTATCTTGGATCAGACCTTGGGCTTCTTCTCCTTCTTCATTGTGATCTGGGATCGAGCCAAGATGGCCTCCAACCTTGCCCTTGGGTCCTTCAGCAATGGGGTCATTTTCTCAAATTGCCTTTCCAACCATTCGGGCATTGCAGACCTACCCTTGGGTGAATCACGACTACCTTTTCCCTTCTCATTCAAAGGCAAGACTTCTGCCTCCTTTTCCTTTTGGGGTTCTCCTTTCTTTTGAGCAACATCCTCCTCCTCTTCGTCGGAGTCATGAACGAACACGAGGCGCTTGATGGGCAGCCCAGTGGATGGTTGTTGGGAGGGGCTCTCTTCCTTTTCTGCCTCTTCTTCTTTCTTCTCCTTAGTAGTCTCGGCCTCGAGGCCTTTGATAACATGGGCTTTAGCCTCGGTTAAGTCCTTTATCTATTGCTCTTCTGGTGGCTGCCCTTCTTCACTATGTAGTGACTCTTTTTCCTCTGCCCCAATGTCCTTTAGTTGCTACGCCACTTCCTCCTCAAGGTCCTGATCGAATGTTTGGATGATTTCCTTAGTACTCAAGCCACCCCCTTCATCTCCACTCTCAAAAGAGCCTGTCTCCTCCTCCTCATAGACCACCCTGTTGATGGTTCGGTGCTCGTACTCGGGGTGCTCGTGATACTCATCAACCTCCTCCTCGATAGACTTCGAGGCCTTCTATTCTCGATCCTCCAACTCTTTTGAGATTTGCATTGTGGCTTCCATAGCTGGCAGCCTTGTTGGTAGTTGTGAAGGTTGAGTCGTTGCAAGGACCTAGGCGAGGGCCGCTTGGAGAGTTGGATCCATTAGGATCTGGGAGAGCTCAGGGGGGAGACTTTGCATGTGCCTTGTAAAAGCCTCAAGCATAGTGGTAAGGGGAATAGGTGATGTTATTGTTGCTAAAGGGAGTGATGTGATTGGTGACATAGTAGTAGAAGAAGAAGGGGGAGTGATCATTCCAGAAGAGGAGTCGATGATTATTACTGATTCAGCATGAGGTGAAGGGGCCAGATGGATAGAAAAGTCCACCGCCGGTGGAGAAGTGGCGACCGCAGGAGGGGCAGGGAGAGCCAATGGAGGTTGCAATTCTATCGTACCCACTGCATGTTTAAGCCTTTTGGGAGATGAGCCTCCTGCTTCTTTCTTCGCTTGTTCCTTGGGATCTGGAGACTGTGTGGTCTCTGTTCCTTTCCTTTTCTAGGACCTGGTGACTGGAGGAGACTTGGAGGTCCCGCCAGTCGACGTGGTGGTAGCAACGTCCTCCATAGCACTCGACTCACTCTTGAGCCCCTCATAGGTTGGGACCACCCCTTGTCGCTTTAGATGTGCCACCTTCCCATCGATCCACTCCCTGGTACGAGTTAGAATTGGCTGGGTTATGGTGTCTAGGTCATTGACCTCCTATTCATCCTAGTCGATAGAGGGTATTGGTAGGTTGGCAACCATAGGGTACCTTGGGTGCATAATGGTGGACTCATCCTCCTCGACTTGGTCCGGTACCGGAAATGGTTGCACTCTTCTCAGGAACTGGATGGTCATGTGCATGTAGTGCCTTGTGCGCACCTCCTTGTCGTCCTGGCAGTCAGCCTAGAAACTTCAATGTGGTATTGGTGGACATATACTAGCCCTAGTGCTTTCCTGACGTGGCCATGTGGGTCCATTCGCAGGCGAGCAGTGTACGAGTCGAAATGGTATTCCTTGAGCTCCTTCTCAGAGTTACTGGCACATTAGGAAGTCTGTAATCGGTACATGCCCTGGCCGAGGGTCATGGGGTAGGAGATCCCCGCTATGTGTTTATTGCTAAAGATTGTCTGGATGTGTTGGAGTTGTCGAGAAAGCTCCAGGAGGATGATCCTGTCATTGGGGTAGCAAGGTAATCTATTCGGCCTTTCCATGAAACCCTGGGCCCAGATGTATGTAAACTTTGGGAACTAGATGAACAGAAAATTATATTGCTTTAGGAGCGCCCTGGCGTTGTGGGAGACCCTCCTCTCAAAATCTCCAGCGACCAACCAAATGATATGGCCAATGAAGGCGTCATTGACCCTACAGTATTCTTTCTTGAAATTTTGATATTGGAGTTGCGGATACTTGTCAAACAGTTTTAGTCCTCGCTTCTACCCCTGATCGGGTGCCACAAACAACTCACTGTATTGTCTTTGATTTGCTAGGTAGTAGACGAGGTAGGAGGTCATGTAGAATTTGGAGCTCATTTTCACGTTGATAAATTGCTCGTGGAAGCAGTTGCTTATAATTTCTCCCTAATAAAATGAGACCTTTGTTGTGACGTCCTCATTCCCCCGCAGGATCTGCTCAATGAAATAGGCCATCCATTCTTGGAAGTAGGCGGCCATTGGGAGACCCATAACCCTACTCAACATGGTCACCAGGTCACGATAGTCCTCGTGGAAATCACTACGAAAGAGTTCTTGGGGAACCTTCGTAGCGTTGTCCCATTTTTGTTTAAGCCAATGGAGGTTGATTGACTTCTTGCACCCTATTGGATTAGCATCCCACGCCGCTTGGCATTCTTCTAACGTGGGGACCTCTATCTATTGGAATGTGGGAATGTGGAATGTCTTGGTGATCCCTTCTGGCAACATGTCTGCAAGGATGTTTCCCTCCTTATCCACGATCGTTCTGCTATCTATCTTATAGGCTTCTTGGCAAGCCATGACTAATTCAAGTGCCATGAGAGAGGGAGGGAAACCGGCAGCCTTGGCTATTCCACTTTTCCGTATTAATCTGGCATTGTTTGTTGTCGGGTTGACCCTGACCCTCTGAGTGAATTCATCTATATCCACTTGGCCGATATTAGTATCTGAAATTTCCTTCTAGTTCGTTGTGACCTTTGAGTGGAGCGGCTCGCCCTAGAACTAATACTTCATTTGATCTTTGTCTTCCTTTCCTCGAGGGGTCCTTCCTGACTTCTTACCCTTGTCCTTCTCGGTGGATGCCCCTAAAGTTCTTGCACCCGATTCCATATATTCTACAAGCAAGGGCAAAGTCAACACAATAAAACATCAAAAGTGTTCATGTTAGTCCACAAAATTTACTTCAAATAATCAATCAAGCATATCATGGATTTTATCTCTAAATGTTATTCATCTTCATTTTAGGGCATTTGGGCATCCGGGCCCGGAGGGCCGAACTTCCCTGCTTGGAATGCTGTCTAGAAGGGAAAAGGCAACGGAAAGCTCCCAGAGACCTTCCTTGGCCAAATTTTAATGTTTCGAGAAACTCATGATGAAGAGGGCCAAAAATTAGCATGTGGGTCGAGGTTAGATTCCAGATTGGGGATCATTTGGATGGATTTGAGGGGCCTCAGAGGTTTCAGGCTGGAAAGCCGCCAGGCAATAGCATTTGGTGATGGCAGACAGCAGACAAAAATCTGGCGGCGGAAGTCCGAGGACCGGGGCCCGGAGGGCCAAAAGAAAGCCGATGCTAAGTCATTTTGTTTTCGAAGGCTCAGGCCGGTGACATCAGGAAGGCATTTGTACTTCGTCGTCCAGGATGGAAATCCTCACACGAAAGTCTGGGAGGAGAAGTCTGGTGAGGGAAGTCCGGCAGCATATTCTGCATTTGTGAATCTTGAAGGCATTCGGCAAGCTGGAGCCTGGAGGGAAAAGTTCTGTGTAGGATCCTTGTTTGGAACAGTGGGCAAGGATCAAAATCCTAGGACACAGGGCCTGGAGTGTTGATGGCCGCGAGGAATTCTAGCAAGAACCCACGGTAGATGGAAGCTCGGGGCCCGGTGACTGGGCAGATGGCGTGCAATTCCCCGACGGTGGGAGAGCGACGGACTTCTGAGAACGGAAGTCCAGAAACTGGGGCTCGAGAAGTCCAATGGATGTGGATGTGAAAACGCAAGACAACGACGGAGCGAAAGGTGAGGCCCAGAGCCCAGAAGGCATTGATGACTTTTCCGAAAGACCTCGACGTGGAAAATGACAGAAATCAGACCAAAGAAACCTGATGCCGGGATCCTAGAAGTTAGAATGCCGGACAGTGTTTGCTGTTAGCGACGGCAGGCGAGAGACGGACTTTCAAGATCAGAAGTCCAGACACCAAGGCCTGAAGGCGTCAGCGACATAAGAATTTTTATCACCAGTGGTTAACAGTGGAAAGGAGGGCGGAGCCGAGGGAGCAGGAAGCTAGGCGACATTTGCCTTTGGAGATGGCAAAACACAGGCGAAACTCCGGGGTCCAGAACCCAAGGGGACCAAAGGACACATGTTCATTTTCAAGTTTAGATAGTGAGGAACATGTTAGGGTCTAGAAGCCAGGAGGAAGGGGCAGGTTTGCAGTTGAAGTGCACAGAATGCAAGCGGAACCCCAAGCAGAGAAACCCAACAAACCAGGCCCGAAGAGGAGGATTACCGTCGGCGAGTGTTTGAAGTTTTTGAAATTTGATGGCGAAGGCAGGTTTCGGGCCCGGGGAGGACATTTTCCCTACACGAAGAACAGTCGTGATAGGGAGAAGTCTCGAATCGGCAAGGAGGGCATTTTAGGTGTTTTGCTTGGTTTTCTACCACATGGGTTTGGTGCGTAATTTAGTGTTCTACCTCTTTATGCCTTCATAATTTTTTCATTTATCTAGATCTTTGAAAATCATGAAAAACATGCACAGGAGGGCAACCAATGGCGTACCTCAAACATGCGGAGTGGGGAGATGTGGGATCCACCTACGTTCGTTGGAATGATGCTGACGGCAATGATCGTGACATTGTTAAAGGCGTGGGCTCCAAATGATAGCTTTTCTAACTTGCTCCAATCCTGTTTGTGAAAATGACTTGGCCAAATTGGGCATTTTATACCCCAACCGCCATGAATGCCTGCATTAAATGCTCATATGACCGTGAGAAAAGTTGGTGAATTTGAAGTCGGCGGCGACGGAGGGAAAATCGGGGCCCAGCGGCTGGGGAGATGCGACGTGACGGCCACCATTTTGAAGATTTTTTGTTGTTTGAATGACGGCGGCAGGGAGTGGTTCAAGGCCTGGAGGGTTGGATTCCGCCAGGGATCCGCCGTCAGGGACGTCAGAACTGTCACAGAATTTTGGGCATGGAATACCAGACGGCCGGGCCCGGAATGGCTGACAGCAAGCAGGTGGCCCCCAACCTTCGGACGGTGAAAAGACTAGCGAGACCCAGGGGCCGGGAAGACGCATGGAGTCCACTGTCGCGGACGGTGAGAAATGGATGGAACCCCAGAAGCAGAACTCCAGGGTTCGGGGTCTGGAGGGGCAAACACTGCCCAAAAGATTTTAACAAGTTTTTTGCAATAGCGAGAGGTGGATCAGACCCCGGGGTCCGGAAGGATGCCCAGTGGACGCTGTAGAAAATGGTAATCCCAGCGGGGAAATCCAGAGAGGGAAACCCGGATGCCCGGGCCCGGCAGAGCCTGGGGCCATTTTCAGGGCCAAATAGCCAAAGGGACCCCACGAGGCGTCGGTACGCAGCAAAACCAAAAGGGGAGGGCATGGTAGATTTATGGTGGCACTTTGGAGCAACATCGACCATCTGAAACATCATCAAAAAAAGAGGGGCACGCAAAATGAGGCAATCCCCAAAATGACCCGATAAGGTGGAAGAAAAGAGTGTCCCCATTCTGAACGGGGCGTGTGTGCTAAGGGCACAATAAATGTCGACTCCACTGGAGAATGCTCTCGAGCCTTCTAGGGATAAATATTCATTCAGGACCCAGAATCTCTGGTTTCGCAAACTAGGAGTGGCTTCCAAAGATGATTCTAGGAGGACGAGATCCTTAACTAGATCAACTTGCAGGACATCTCAGAAGTGTGTGTAGTGAGTTTATTCCTTTCTTTGGGATAGTGACCAGGGTTACCAATTCAACCGAGTGAGCTACATAAAACGCCTAACACGAAAAGTATCCTGGACATTGCCTCGCTGCCACTCAGGCGTCCATAGCCCCGACAAGGTTGTCGCTATAATCTCATGGATATTGCTCTACTGCCGGCCGGACGTCCATAGCCCCGGTAGAGTTATCCGAACACCCATATGGTCATTTGTTTCCTTTTTTTCAAAGTTCCTTTTTTCTCTTTTTGCTTTGATATTTCACTTCTCTTTATCCATTTATATCGACTGGGTAAGCATTGAAACCTACAATGGGTTTGAGATTGTAGTGGTCACTGGAGCAGCCTTGAGATTTTTCACTCACTAGGGTGTCATAACAACCATAGTATGGTCCTTTAGAAATTATTATTATATGCTTTGTGCGAGATTCGAGATGTGGGTAAGAAGATTCAGCTAAGGGTCAAGTTCTAAGCAGAGTTCAAACAAGGAAATCATTCATGGACAACTTTCAAAGATCGATAATCGAGAGTGAATGTTTATCCAAAGAACACAAAGAACGGATAGCAAAGTAAACCGCTTGTCAAGCCAGCATGACCACCGCAAAGGAGCGAAGAACAACTTTCAAAACCAAACTGCCAGGAGGGAGAAAACAAAAAGGGATGCAAACAAAATGCAAACAAGCAAGAAAGCAGCTACTCTAACCTATGTACAAGTATTCACAATGAAGAGCTCAAAGGAGCTCAAGCCTGGAAGTAATGCTTTAGGTACTGCCTGTTGACTGGCAATAGGAAGTTCTCACCAGTTAGGGTCTTTAAGCGGAAGGCATTATCTCCCAAAATTTTAGCTATTTGAAAGAGGCCAAGCCAAAACTTGTTGAATTTGTTGTGTCCCCCTTTCTTTTCATGGGCCTTGTCCCAATAAAAGACCAAATCTGTAATTCTAAAGGCCTTGATCTTGGCTCGGTGGTCGAACCATCTCTTAACTACACCCTAATGTTTGGCAAAAAAATTTATTGCACGATTTCAAACTTCCTCTAAATGCAAGAGCTTAGCTAACCGAGCTTCCCTACAATCTCCTCCCTCATAAAAATCGTTGATGAATTGAAGAGTAGGAATCTTTAGATGGATGGGGAATATAGGCTCTAGGCCATAGACAAGGTGGAACGGGGAATCGCCAAGGGCAGCCTTGTGGCGAGTGCGATCAGCCCAAAGGGTGAAGCAGAGCTGGGTATGCCAATCCTTGGGATTCCTATCTAGCAGCTTCTTGATCACAGTAATTAGATTTTTATTCGTGGACTCGGCAAGGCCATTGCCTTGAGGGTAGTAATTGGACGAGAATTTAAGGGCTATTCCATAGTTAAATGCATAACTAGCACATTTTAATGAAGCAAATACAGGTCCATTATCACATACCAAAGCATATGGACAACCAAAGCGATTTAAAATGAAACTTTCTAGGAAATTAGTAACTACTTCAGTTGTGCATTGCTTACGTACTATTGCTTTAGTCCATCTAGTACAATAATCAGTAGCAGTAAGAATGTACCTGTGTCCCACAAATGATGGAGGGCTTACCGAACCGATGAAGTTGAGACCCCATTGCACAAACGGCCTTACCTCTAGCACAGGCTGTAGTGGGACAACAACATTCTTCTCCCTAGTGGCAGCAGTCTGGTATGTGTGATAGGAGTGAACATGGCAATGGGCATCTTTGAAGACAGTTGGCCAATAATACCCTGCTCTCAATATTTGATGTGTTGTAGAAGAACTCGAACCAAGGCCCGTGCCAAATTTATTATGAAACTCTTTCAAGAACTGATTTGCTTCTTCCTTGCTAAGACACCTCAAATAAATGCCTTCATGGTTCTTCTTGTAGAGAATGGAACCCTGTAACATGTAGCCATTACTTTTCAATCTCAGGGCCCTCTTTTGGACTCCCTGTAGGTGTGGCAGGCACTTATGATTTAGTAGATAGTAGACGACATTCTGGTACCACTCTCCCAAGGAGACATCTTCAAGCTGGTACTGCTGCATAGTGAGTTCAGGTTCAGCTTCGACTACTATTTCGGTAATCGTGCAGGTGAGTGCCTACCCTCTCACCAGTTTCATCGGTTGGATCTCTATGTCATACTCTTGAAGTAGGGTGACCCACTTAGCTCTTTGTTTGCCCAATTCATTTTACATGAGTAGCATTTTTACTACTGGGTCGGGGACAATGGAAAACACCTTATTGCGTAGGATGTAGTGTCTAAATTTATTCACTCCTCTGACGAGAGCGTACGCTTGCTTTTCAATGTTGTGATAACGTAATTCAGCATCCTTGAGGGGAGCACTCATAAAGGTGATCGGATGCTCGTTTCCTTCATCGTCCTTTTGGGTCAACATGCTAGCATAGGAATGCTCTGAAGTAAATGAGTACATGTAGAATAGCTTCAGATAGTCCAGGCTAACTAACACAGGTGCCTCAGCAATAGCCCATTTGATTTCTTTGAAGGATTGTTTGGCGTCTTGTTTGAGCATGGCATTGAGAGGTTTGACAATCTCTGTGAATAACTGTGTGCAATTTTTTACATCATGGATTGTGGAAACAAAATGTTATTCCATAAATCATGTACACAATATCATGGACTATGGAAACAAAATGTTATTAATCTCTGTGAAACATGTGATGAATTTCTAGACAAATTTGATCTTTCCAAAGAAAGATTTTAATTCCTTCTTGCTGCCCGGGGGCTGAATTTTGAGTAAGGACTCGATGCGCTCAGGATCAATGGAGATTCCTTTCTCTGAAATGATGTGCCCGAGCAGCTTGCCTTCAGTCACTCTGAAAATTAACTTCTTGGGGTTGAGGGAAACCCCAAACTCTCTGCATCTCTGAAATACTTTGCATAAGTCAGAGACGTGATTGCCCTGCTTCTTAGAAAATACGGTCAAATCATCCATGTAGATGATTATGCACTTTCCAATTAGGTCCTTGAAGGTGATATCCATGGTGCATTGAAAAGTGGCACCAGCGTTGATGAGCCTGAAAGGCATTCTTCGGTATGCGAACGTCCCCCACTTAGTGGTGAACACCATCTTATGATGATCCTCATATTTTACCATTACCTGATTATATCTAGAGTACCCGTCAAGGAAAGACATCATCTGGGAGCCATTGACGATCTGCAACACCTCGTCCAATGAAGATACTAGATAATTGTCTTTCTCTGAGGCGCGATTCAGATTGAAAAAATCTACACACAATCTAATTTCTCCACTCTTTTTCCTAACCGAGACCAAGTTGGCCACCCACATGGAGTGCCTGACTAGAAAAATGATTCTTGCTGAGAGCAACTTTTGCACCTCCTTGTAAATGACAGGTTCCAGCAAGGCATTGATAGGGCGCTGCCGCTGGCGGAATGGCCTCACTTCGGTCTTGAGAGGGATGGTGTGTGTAATGACAGAGGTGTCATATGTTTTTAAATCTTCATAGCTCCATGCTACCACATCATGGTATCATCGCAATGCATCTGTGATTCCTCTTCTTTCCTCCGGCATGCACACCTTGCTGATAAAAACATTCTTGATCTCCTCAGTTGTCCCAAGGTTGTGTGCATCGCACTGGTTGCTTATGGCCTCCTTTTTCATTTGCTAATTTTGATCTCTGATCTGATCCATGTCAAATATGCATTCTAGCTGAACTATACCTCTGGGGATTGTGTTGGTTTTGAGGTTAATAACCCCCTCAATGTCCAGTTTAGTTTCCTGTGGATCAACTTCATCAATTATTTGAGCTGCGAAGACATCAGAACTTGTGATGAATTGAAGGATATGCCTATCATCATTGAAGACTTGCATGTGAGTAACATTATCTGGGAAGTTGATGGCGTGAATGTTAGCTCAACAGTGAATTTCTTGAGCCCAAATAAAGAGAGGGGTTGTATAGTGCTGGCTGCTTGAGCCAAGGCGTCAGCCGTATGATTTTGAGTATGGGGGATCAATTGTATGTTGAATGCATCTAAGCCCTCTAAGAGATCCCAAACCCTATGCCTATAATTTGTGAGTCTTCGATCATGACAAGACTACAACTTCCTGACCTGCTTAACTACGAGTGCGAAATCCCCGAAAACTTATAGCACTTTTACATTTTTCTTCAAGGCCATGAGAAGACCAAGGACTAAGGCCTCATATTTCGCTACGTTATTGGTACAATAAAACTGCAATCGGTGGGCAGCGATAAATGTTATACCCATTGGACTGATGAGTTCGAACCCAGCCCCAGCTCCTTGCCTAGACTTTGGTCTATCAAATCAGAGCGTCTAGCATGTGGAGGATTCCTTATCTTCATATCTGATTGAGCTTTCGTTCTCTTTCGGCTGAACAGCTGGTCTTGAAATCTTATGGGAGTTTTCTGGTTTGATGTAATGATCAACAGGTGGTTCTGCTGGTGTCTCCTTTGGTGTTTCTATCTTGGGGGCAGCTGATTTTCTAACATGCGCCACTGCTGCTTAACACAAGCAACAATCAAACTCAGAGTGAACAGCATTGTGAACCCTACACCAGTTCGGCAATAACAGATCCTGTAAATTCATTCAGGCCCCTAGGCTAAGTTGATCCTTTACGCATTTCTCCATGAATTCCTAGAAGCCATTGAGTAATCCCAAGTCGTCATCCTTATCAGGCTCATCATCGGCTTCTACCAATGTTTCTGTGTCTGGGGGCATTCATGTAGAATTGGTTGAACGACTACACAACACTAGCAACACTTCATCTACACATTCTTCCTAAATCCCGACCTCATTTTGGTAGGCAAAAGGGTGGTAATTCCCTAAATCGATCTCGGCGAACAACACCTTGCTGAGGTTATTGTATTCCATAATCATATACTTCATACAGGGTTCACGGTCGATACGGATCCGATTTGGTAGCCCCTTCCATAGTAGCCACATGTGAGAAAGGTTTGTGGCGGTGTATCCATTTAGTGCCTTAGTGAATTCCCTTCCCAAAATGATTCCATATGCATCGAGAATGTTAGCCACTTGAATATCGATGACCTGTTGTATTCGCGGGTCTATAGAAATCTACATCAGAATACGATTTATTTCACCAACGATGTTGATCTCTATTTTGTCCAGCTGGATGGCCTTTCTCTTTGAAGGCATGGGAGTGATGCCAAGAGCCTTGCATACTACCAAGGGCATGACATTGGCAGAAGCTCCTGAATCGAGCAGGCAGTTATGAAAGTTCTTCCCAAAGATCCTAATGGTGGTCAAGAAAGGGGGAGTTTCTAGTCTCCCTTAGAGGATGCCCATAGGTGTGTCCATGTGAGCTATTTGACCTTTGTTCCTATCATTGTCCATATCTTTGGTTTGCTTAAATTGTTGGCTCTTGGAAAACTACCTATTATCCCTTTTTGGCTCCTTTTCAATTTGCTTACTTGCTGACTGATTTACGGGAGCATCCTTCCTTTTCCAGGCATTATCCTATATCTCTGGTTTTTTCCTAGGCTCTTCAAAAGTTACCCTCTTAGCTGGGGTTTCTTATGTTGTACTAGAGGATGGAGTCCTATTAAGAACCCTAAAAAAGGCATGCCTCACGGCAGAAACTTTGAGTAATTCGAAGGCTGACTAGCTGATTTTTACCTTTTTAAACTCTTCTGCTACATATTCACCCATTTGCTCGATTTCTGAGCTAAAAGCTTGGCCTATAGTAGAACTAGGAGGTTAGACCTTCGTTTGACTAGACGAAGTTTGGGATTGGCTCTGAGGCTAATTTTGTGACTGGTTTTGAAACCCGTTCTTGTTGAGGTATTAGGCAGGTATATGAGGAAGCCTAGGGTTATTGCTGGCATTGGGATCAGGCGGGGTAGCGAAATTGTTTGGTGGGGTAGAAGTTGTAAAGGGTCCACCCGCTTGTCTATTCCTAAGGAAATAGGGACTTGACCATTGGTGGAACATGTGGACCTCATCTACAAATGATTCTTTTTCATCCACCAGACCGTTATCTACTGAATTAAAGAGTTGAGCCAAAGTTTGTTCATTGCTTACCTCTTGCACTTCTTCATCTTTAATAGGAGTAGACTCAAATTTAGGCTTGTTGTGGTCACCTTGTGGAAATGACGCTTGATTAACCACGAGACAGGAAGAATCGTATGGCTCAGATGGGACGATGTCCCTGTAGTTGGCATTGTTGACCGCATTTTGTACCTCCACCTGGAAGATTTCAGCAACTGTTTGGAACTCGAGATAATCTAACTCGGAATGTCTGCTAGTTTTGTGAAGTTGACACCATATGGACAAGGCCGCTTCGTCCAGATATACACCGCTAGATATTTTCTCATTGCTTGCTAGTTGATCGAAAGGTGTAGGTACTCCTCCATTATTGGGCCTGGTGTTCCATGTATGATTCTACCTCTGAGAAGGTCTCCTTTCTACATTCTGATTGGCGTTTTTCCCCCTATCATAATTCTGCCTGGAGGAAGTGCCTACTTCTCAATTATCTCTACTGTCCCCATTGTCTCGGTTGTCTCGGTTGAGATTGGCTTGGAAATTACACTGGGAGGCCTACAACTGGTTATTCTAATTCTTTAGGTGTGTCATTTATGTGGACATTTTCTTTATCATCTCAGTCAACTCCTCTAACTTGTCTTTCTCAGTCGCGATTCCAGGTGACAGCGCCGAATTTTGGAGAAAAGCAGGTAGGGCCGTCGGCTAATTCAGATAGGCTAAAGGGAAATCTGGTCTTGATAGATACAATGGTGCCTGGGGCTGTTAGGGGTACGCCTGCTATTGTGGAGCAGCCTCAGAGTAGTGGTACTGCTGCTGGGGCTACAAATAGGAAGGCGTAGGAGGTGTGTAATTCAATGGCTGCCCTGGATGTGGTACCATAGGCAACTGAGGCACTTGGTTCATAAGAGGGGTTTAGTGAGCAAACACCTGATTAAGCCCCTAAATCTGCATTGGGTGGGCGACCGGCCCCAAAGAAGGCAGTGGGTCAGAGATATTCTGCCGTAAGTCTGCACTGGTGATGATGGCCTCCGCATAGGCGGTCACCAGGGTAGTAGGCGGTGGGCGCATCATTTTCACCAAGGCTGACGTGAGGTTGTCCAACGCCGTGTAGTAGACCAGGAGAGCCGCTACATCATTATGGAGGTACAGGTCTTGAAGCCTTGTGTGAGCCCGATGGAAGCAATCATTGAAGGAGCCAATAGGTTCGTTGACCTCCCTTCTGACAGACATGAACTATTGGTAAAGGTCTGAGGGGTTGATGGGGATCTTGTATTTCTGCAGGAAGGCATTCTTCATCAGGTTCCACGAGGTGATAGATCCCCTTAGTAGATTAATGTACCAATAGAAGGCTTCTTCCCCCAATGAATGTGGAAAAAGGCGGCAAGCAACATCTTCGTGGTCAACTTGCATTTTGGTGATCGTTGTCTTGAATATTTTGATATGCTCCTCAGCTGTTCTTTGCAGATCACGCAGATGGAACTTCGAACAAAAGCCCTCCGGATTCTTGGGAATATCATTATAGACAGCAAAATGTATCGACGAAAGGTTATGTGCTAACCAAGCCATGGAGCGTGGCGGAAGTGGTACTTGCTACTGGAAAACGAGAATTTGGGGCTGTATTTGCAACACAACAACAATCTGGGGCTGCACTTGAGCTATGACTATCTAGACTATGCCTTGGGCTAGAAGGGTCGGGAGAGGAGCGAAACCCTGGCTGCTGGAGGTAGAAGGTGCAAATGCAGTTTGAGATGGTTGGGTGGAAGATGAAGGCCAGCCGAATGAAGGCGAGGATGGAATGGAGGAAGAGGAAGAGGTAATGCAACTTCCTTAAACTCGCTTCACCCTCGTGGGAGGCTATAATTCTTCAAATTCTCCCTTTTTTGGTGTTGATGGTAGAATCCATTGAAATCTCTCTAAGGAGAATGATCTGATTCGATCCAGCTTTGCTTTATCCCTTAACTGGGTATTTTTACTGTGGCCCTCCTTCTAGTGCCAATTCTGTTGATAGTGTTTTTATGCACTTCTCAACACAGGCAGTGCATAAGTGCACTACCTCTCTTGAAAGACAATCTTCCACAATCGGATTGCAGAACACTATCCCAAGGTCTCTTGGATGTCAGGTCATGATAGTGCTTAGATACCTTAATAGTTTGATGTGATTTGCTAGAATCACAAAGTGGTTTTATAGAAAATACAAAGCATGGACACAAAGCATGGAAGTTGGATCTTTGAAGTGGAGTTCTTAGGATAAAAAATATTATGCACCAGTTGTAGGTTCAAACAACAATCTTCGACTCCACTTATTTGTTGGATTTGCCTTTACAATGTGCAATGAACCTTAGCATAGGTCAGTTACTAAAAAAAAGGAAAAAGGCAAAGGGGAGGAAAAGTTCCTAAGTCTGAAGCTTGCTATGAATAGTGACAATGGAGTTCCTGCAATGGACAATTCCTCAAAACAATATCCCACTTAACTAGGGATTTCACAGTATCATAGAAATTGTGCTATCTTCTAAGGGTTGTAGATATTTCATCCTTCATCCACCACATACATGCATAAATCAAAGATAAATGTTTAGAGCAGCTTTAAAATCAAGTCCAGGCTAACTTTGCACAGCTATCTACCATCAGCAAACAGCAAAAAGTATGGACAAAGGGATCATCAACAAGGCAAGAATTTTCATAATCACCCAACAACATTCTTAAGATCTATCAAAAGAAATAAGACAGCTAACTAGAACAACAGTGAGATATAAGCTAAACATCTAACATTGGAGAATGAATCAAATAACATGAGAAAAACCAAGAAAATACACCAAGTCAATGCTTTTTTCTTATAAATTTTTGCAGCATGCCTTTACAACAACTCAACTCTCTCTTTGCAAATGAGAGGAGTGCCCTATTTATAGTTTCCCAAAAGTTAAATGAATGGACAAGATTCATTCTCATTGTGTGGCCAAGATTCATTACAAAATAGGGTTTCACCTACCCCCAAATAGATCACAATTAAAAATTACATTCCTGTCATTTCCCTATTTCGTCCTCTAGTGGATGTCACTATAGCTCTTTCGTCCTTTAGTGGATTGCTATTTTCTTTGCTGTAGCTACTCTTCAGAAGGGTCTTCATCTTTGGTTGGGCTGTCCTCCTACTCCTTGGAAGCTACGTGTTCTATGTACTTGAGGATGACGATCTGGAGCTTGTCAATTTTGATGATTTCACATCGCAATGCCTGGTAGCTCCATTCCTTAGCATTTTCTTCCAACCTTTTCCAATCTTCGTCATACTTTGAGCCTTGGTCCCTAACCAGCTCCGATTGGTCGAAGGCACGAGTAGCAAAACTCAGGAACTCCATTGCAATTTCTCAAGCTGTCCTGTCCTTCATCTTCTCCTAGAAGTATTGTTTGATTTTCTCTAGATCCATTTGCACAGTGGGCATATCATAGCTCGTCATCAACTTAAGATATCGGACACATTCCACCTGGATTTTCTTGATCCACTCAATATCAGGATTCACCCTCCTCAGGATTTGCTCCAACCTCTCCTTCTGGTTGTCGAGGTCTCTGTGCCACACATCCACTAGCCAATGATCTTCCTTTTTAAGATCTAGCCTCTCCTCCCACGTGGCCTCAGGCATTTAAAGGATAGCTTCAATCCTTGGGAAGGGGGAGTCGTAGGTTGTGGGGAAATTGGTGCAGAGCCTATTCATGCTCTACAGAGATTGTATCAAGTCTAAAAACTTGTTGGTCGTCCGCAGAGCCCTGCTGATTCCCATGTTTCTGATGTATGAAACCTGTCAGAACCAGTCTTCAATGGTTTTCTCCAAGTTCTTCCTTCTTTCCATTTTATTGATCTGTTCTTTGGAGAGAAACTATCGCGCGGCCATGGAGGTGGTGGGCAGGTCATCCACTGAGGACTATTGTTGTATGTAGTCTGTTAACGCTGCAACCTGCGCCTTGAGCTCATCCTTAGAGATTTTGTCCTACTTTATTAGGTGCACCACTGTGGCCACCGACTCCTCAAGGTGCTCAACCTTTTGCTCTCTGGTTGTTGTCCCCAAGTCAATGGTAGAGATGCTATAACTCACCCCTATTTGGCCAATTGTACGCATTACAATTTGCGTTGCTCAGGAGCCGGAAGCATCCATTGTTATCTTGGATCATACCTTGGGCTTCTTCTCCTTCTTCATTATGATCTAGGATCAAGCCAAGATGGCCTCCAACCTTGCCCTTGGGTCCTTCAGCACTTGGGTCATTTTCTCAAGTTGCCTTTCCAACCATTCGGGCATTGCAGACCTACCCTTGGGTGAATCATGACTACCTTTGCCCTTCTCAGTCAAAGGCAAGACTTCTGCCTACTTTTCTTTTTGGGGTTTTCCTTTCTTTTGAGCAACGTCCTCCTCCTCTTCGTTGGAGTCATGAACGAATACGAGGCGCTTGACGGGCAACCCAGTGGATGGTTGCCGGGTGGGGCTCTCTTCTTTTTCTGCCTCTTCTTCTTTCTTCTCCTCAGCAGCCTCAGCCTCGGGGCCTTTGATAACATGGGCTTCAGCCTCGGTTAAGTCCTTTGTCTGTTGCTCTTCTGGTGGCTTCCTTTCTTCACTATGTGGTGACTCTTCTTCCTCTACCCCAACAACCTTTAGCTGTCGCGCCACTTCCTCCTCAAGGTCCTGATCGAATGTCTGGATGATTTCCGTAGTACCCAAGCCACCCTCTTCATCTCCACTCTGAGAAGAGCCTATCTCCACCTACTCATAGACCACTCTGTCGATGGTTCGGTGCTCATACTTGAGGTGCTCATGATACTCATCAGCCTCCTCCTCAATAGACTTTGAGGCCTCCATTTCTCGTTCCTCCAACTCTTTTGATATTTTCATCATGGCTTCCATAGCTGGCGACCCTGTTGGCAGTTGTGAAGGCTGAGCCATTGCAAGAACCTAGGCGAGGGCCGCCTGGAGAGTTGGATCCATTAGATTCTGGGAGAGCTCAGGGGGGAGACTTTGCATGTGCCTTGTAAGAGCCTCAGGCATAGTGGTAATGGGAACAGGTGACGTTATTGTTGCTAGAGGGAGCGATGTGATTGGCGACATAGCAGCAGAAGAAGAAGGGGGTGTGGTCATGCCAGAAGAGGAGTCGATGATTATTACTGATTCAGCTGAAGGTGAAGGGGCCAGGTGGACAGAAATGTCCACCGCCGGTGGAGAAGCAGCGACCGCAGGAGGGGCAGGGAGAGCCAATGGAGGTTGTAATTCTATCGTACCCACTGCGTGTTTAAGCCTTTTGGGATATGAGCCTTCCGCTTGTTTCTTCGCTTGTTCCTTGGGATCTGGAGACTACGTGGTCTTTATTCCTTTCCTTTTCTGGGACCTGGTGATTGCAGGAGACTTGAAGGTCCCGCCAGTCGATGTGGTGGCAGCAACAACCTCCGTGGCACTCGGCTTGCTCTTGAGCCCCTCATAGATCAGTACCACCCTTTGTCGCTTCAGATGTGTCACCTGCCCATCGATCCACTCCCTGGTATGAGTTAGAATCAGCTGGGTTATTGTGTCTAGGTTATCGACCTCCTGTTCATCCCAGTCGATGGAGGGTATTGATAGGTTCGCAACCGCAGGGTACCTTTGGTGCATAATGGTGGACTCGTCCTCCTCGACTTGGTCCGGTACCAAAAATGGTTGCACTCTTATCAAGAACTGCACGGTCATGCGCATGTAGTGCCTTGCACACACCTCATTGTCATCCTAGCAATCGACCTAGAAATCTTCAATGTGGTATTGGTGGGCATATGCTAGCCCCAATGCTTTCCTGACGTGGCCATGTGGGTCCATTCGCGGGCGAGCAATGTACGAGTCGAAATGGTATTCCTTGAGCTCCTTCTTAAAGTTACTGGCATGTTGGGGAGTCTGTAATCGGTACATGCCCTAGTCGAGGGTCATGGGGTAGGAGATCCCTGCTATGTGTTTGTTGCTGAAGATTGCCTAGATGTTTTGGAGCTGTCGAGAAAGCTCCAAAAGGATGATCCTGTCATTGGGGTAGCGAGGTAATCTATTCAGCCTTTCTGTGAAAACCTGGGCCTAGATGTATGTAAACTTTGGGAACTGGATGAACAGAAAAGCATATTGCTTTAGGAGTGCCCTGGCATTGTGGGAGACCCTCCTCTCGAAATCTCTAGTGATCAACCTGATGATATGGCCAATGAAGGCATCATTGACCCTGCAGTATTCTTTCTTGAAATTCCGGTATTGGAGTTGCGGATACTTGTCAAATGGTTTTAGTCCTCACTTCTGCCCCTAATCAGGTGCCACAAACAACCCGTTGTATTGTCTTTGATCTGCCAAGGAATAGACGAGGTAGGAGTTCATGTAGAATTTGGAGCTCTTTTTCATGTTGATAAACTGCTCGTGGAAGCAGTTGCTTATAATTCCTCCCCAACAAAATGAGACCTTGGTTGTAACGTCCTCATTCCCCCGTAGGATCTGCTCAATGAAATAGGTCATCCATTCATGGAAGTAGGCAGCCGTTGGGAGACCCATAACCCTGCTCAACATGGTCACCAGGTCGTGGTAGTCCTCATGGAAATCGCTACAGAAGAGTTCTTGAGGAACCTTCACAGCGCTGCCCCATTTTTCTTTTAGCCAATGGAGGTTGATTGAATTCTTGCACCCTATTGGATTAGCATCCCACGTCGCTTGCCATTCTTCTAACTTAGGGACCTCCATCTGTTGGAACATGGGAATGTGGAATGTCTTGGTGATCCCTTCTAGCGACATGTCTGGAAGGATGTTTCCCTCTTTATCCACGATCGTTCTGCTATCTGTCTGATAGGCTTCTTGGCAAGCCATGACTAATTCGGGCGCTACGAGAGAGGGAGGGAAACCGGTGACCTTGGCTATTCCACTCCTCCATATTAATCTAGCGTTCTTTGTTGTTCAGTTGACCCTGACCCTCTGAGTGAATTCATCTATATCCACCTAGCCGATATTAGTATCTGAAATTTCCTTCTAGTTCGTTGTGACCTTTGAGTGGAGCGGCTCACCCTGGAATTGATACTTCATTTGATCTTTGTCTTCCTTTCCTTGAGGGGTCCTTCTTGACTTCTTACCCTTGTCCTTCTCAGTGGATGCCCCTAAAGTTCCTGCACCCAATTCCATATATTCTGCAAGCAAGGGAAAAGTATGCACAATAAAACATCAAAAGTGTTCATGTTAGTCCACAACATTTACTTCAAATAATCAATTAAGCATATCATGGATTTTATCTCTAGATGTTATTCATCTTCATTTTAGGGCATTTGGGCAATCCGGGCCTGGAGGGCCGGACTTCCCTGGAAGGAATGCTGTCTAGAAGGGAAAACGCAACAGAAAGTTCCCAAAGACCTTCCTTGGCAAAATTTTAATGTTCCCAGAAGCTCATGATGAAGAGGGCAAAAAATTAGCATGTGGGTCGAGGTTAGATTCCAGATTGGGGATCATTTGGATGGATTTAAGGGGCCTCAGAGGTTTCAAGCTTAAAAGCTGTCAGGCGATAGCATTTGGTGATGGTGGATAGCAGACGGAAATCCGGTGGTGGAAGTTCGAGGACCGGGGCCCAGAGGGCCAAAAGGTGGCCGATGCTAAGTCATTTTGTTTTTGAAGGCTCGGACCAGCGACATCGGGAAGGCATTTGAACTTCGCTATCCGGGATGGAAATCCTCACACGAAAGTCCGGGAGGAGAAGTCCGGTGAGGGAAATCGGGCACCATATTTTGCGTTTGTGAATCTTGACGGCATTCGGCAGGCTGGAGCCCGGAGGGAAAAGTTCCAAGCAGGATCCTTGTTTGGAAAGGTGGGCGAGGATCGGAATCCCAAGACATGGGGCCTAGAGTGTTGACAGCTGCGAGGAATTCTGGCAAGAACCCATGGCAGATGGAAGCTCGGGGCCCGGCGACTAGGCGGACGGGGTGCAATTTCCTCGACGGCGGGAGAGCAAAAGACTTTCGAGAACGGAAGTCCAGACACCAGGGCCCGAGAAGTCCAATGGACGCGGATGTGAAAATGCAAGACAATGGTAGAGCAGAAGGCAGGTCCCGAAGCCTGGAAGGCATTGATGACTTCGCCAAAAGACCTCGACATGGAAAACAGCAGAAATCAGACTAAAGAAACCCGATGCCGAATCCCGGAAGTCGGAACACCGAACGGTGTTCATTGTTAGCGACGGCGGGTGAGAGACGGACTTCCAAAATTGGAAGTGCAGACACCGAGGCCTGAAGGCATCAACGACGTAAGAATTTTTATTGCTAGTGGTTAACAGCGGAAAGGAGGGCAAAGCCCGGGGAGCGGGAAGCTGGGCGACGTTTGCCTTTGGAGATGGAAAAACACAGGCGAAACTCTGGGGACGGAGCTCCGGGGTCCGAAACCCAAGGGGACCAAACTACACGTTCATTTTCAAGTTTAGACGACAAGGAACATGTCATGGTCCGGAAGCCAGGAGGTAGGGGTAGGTTTGCAGTTGAAGCGCAACAGAATGCAAGCGGAACCCTGAGTAGGGAAACCTGACAAACCGGGCCTGAAGAGGAGGATTGTCATCGGTGAGTGTTTGAAGTTTTTGAAATTTGATGGCGAAGGCGAGTTTCAAGCCCGGGGAGGACATTTTCCCTGCGCGAAGAACAACCACGGTAGGGAGAAGTCCCGAATCTGCAAGGAGAGCATTTTAGGTGGTTTGCTTGGTTTTCTACCACATGGGTTTGGTGCGCAATTTAGTGTTCTACCTCTTTATGCCTTCTTCATGATTTGTTCATTTATCTAGATCTTTGAAAATCATGAAAAACATGCATTAGAGGGCAACCGATGGCATATCTCGAACATGCGAAGCAGGGAGATGTGGGGTCCACCTACGTTGGTCAGAATGATGCTGACGGTGATGATCGTGATGTTGTCGAAGGCGGTGGGCTCCAAATGATACCTTGTCCAATTCGCTCCAATCCTGTTTGTGAAAATGGCATGGCCGGATTGGGCATTTTATACCCCAACCACCATGAATTCCTGCATTAAATGCTCGTATGGTCGTGAGAAAAGTTGGTCAATTTGAAGTCGGCGGCGGCGGCGGGAAAACTGGGGCCTGGCGGCCAGGGAGATGTGATGTGATGGCCGCCATTTTGAAGATTTTTCATTGTTTGAACGACTGCGGCGGGGAGCAGTTCGGTGCCCAGAGGGCGGGATTCCGCCAGGGATCCGCCGTCAGGGACGGCGGAACCGTCACATAATTTTGGGCACAAAATTTCAGACTCTCGGGCCTGAAATGGCTGACGCCAAGCAGGTGGCCTCCAACCTTCGAACGGCGAAAAGACCGGCAGGACCCGAGGGCCAAGAAGACGCATGGAGTCCACCGTCGTGGATTCCCAGAAATGGACGGAACCCTAGAAGCAAAACTCCAGGGTTCGAGGTCTGGAGGGGCGGACGCTGCCCGGAAGATTTTAACAAGTTTTTTGCAACGGCGAGAGGTGGATTGAACCTTGGGGTTTGGAAGGATGCCTAGCGGACGCCATAGAAAATGGCAATCCTAGTGGGGAAATCCGGAGAGGGAAACCCGGACACCTAGGCTCGGCAGAGCCCGGGGCCATTTTTAGGGCCAAATAGCCAAAGGGACCCCGCGAGGCACCAGAATGCAGCAAAACCAAAAGGGGAGGGCATGGTCGATTTATGGTGGGACTTTGGAGCAACATCAACCATCCGAAACATCATCAAAAAAAGATGGGCACGCAAAACGAGGTGGCCCCCCAAACGACCGGACAAGGTGAAAGAAAAGAGGGTCCCTGTTCGGAATGGGGCGTGTGTGCTAAGGGCACAATAGGGGTAAGTAGAATGCAAATAGAAAACATCACATCATAATAAAATTTTGTAAACATATATGTATATCACAACATGATACATGTTACAATAGTTGCATGATTGAACCGAATCACAATATTAATATAGGTGCGCATGAAGAGGTGTATAATGATTGAATTGAACCACTATAGAAAAATAGGTGTGCATGAAGAGGTATATACTTATATATAGATGCATAATATTCACATGCTTGTTGCACTTGAAGTATCACAATTCAAAACTTGTCCAATTGATGTATATTTATATATGTACATGCATAATATTTACATGCTTGTTGCACTTGAAGTGTCACAATTTGAAACTTGACCAATTTACTCAAATAAAACCTTTCTTTCAGCTGAATAATCAAACCCTTTTGTTTTCATAAGTATGCACTTGTTCCTCTCTACTTTATTGTAACTCTCTATTGCCACTTGAACTGTGAATATGAACTTCTTGAAATGTACTTTGTGCATAATGTCTCCAAGCTTTGAATCATCTTGATCTTCGTATTTCAATCTATAAAATTCCTTTGTTGTTACATCCATTATTTCTTCTACTACCTTTTTGAAAGCAATAGCCCAAGTTGAATTTATATGATCTTGCAATTTGCATTGTAGGAGATATCTATAGTCACAATCAGGGGAACTTTTATCACAATTTTGGCAATACCAATTATCAATGTCATTTTTTTGCACCCTTTTTTTCCATTTTTTACCTTCAATCTCAATGGGGCAAGCATTGTAATAGAACTTCTTGTATTTGATGAAACATACTGTATCTTTAGTAAAACCCATGTATTTGTATTGCATTTGAAAATTTAACTATCTTTAATTTCTACTACAATTTTCAACATTAAAGGTTGTCTAGCAAACAAAATTTCCTTTGTCATAGAGTGGGAGGTAGAATTTTTCCCTTCTATATTCAACCAAGACATCAACTGTTCTAACTCTAGAAGACATAGATATACCAATAGTTGGGTGATAGTTATTGTTCCTAAATATTTTCTGCCATAGTCACTGACTCTTGCAACCTTTATAGCAAGAATTGGTAAATTTTTTGAGTGACACAATTCTTCAAGTTTCTCACCTTTGTTGTTGCAAAAATCACCCCACATTGTGAAGTGAATTTTACAAGCTGATATGTCCTTAAGCTAAGCAGTTTTTTTTTTAACTTGAGTTCCATTCTTTCTTAAAATTATAGTACATGGATTGATTGATAGGACAATACCAATGATATCAAAAATTGAATTACTTTGCATGTCCTTAAGTTCACTTATTGGTGTAAATTTCAGACTATTTTTCAATATTAATGTATCCTCCTCCATACATAAGTAAATAGTGGAAGCACTTTGCAAAAAAGATTCCCATAAAAAAAATTCCCATTCATTGTTTAAACTATTGAATTTTTTTTTTGCGGGTTTCAAAGTCCCATTGGAGATTGTAAAGACTCTTCCATTCTCAATACGATTATAAATTTTTTCTACAATTGCATTAAAACATGTGACCCTTATTTCACCACCACTATGGTGGAGCAAATCAAAGCTAAAGACTTTTTCATTTCCCTTTGTGTTATTAAAATGGTGGAGTTGTTGTTTCATAGTCACTCTAGCCTTTATTGTCCATCGGCTTTAGTAAGGGGTCAAAGTTGCAATAGGAATGACTCTTGGAATAGCTTCATTTCCTATAGTATTTTTACTATGGGATGTACTATTTTGAGACTCCATCCCTACATATATATTTTTTTGGTTGTTTTCATTACAGTTGGCAAGTATAATTTAATAATGAGATAAGTAACTTATATACTAACTAAAAATTCATGTATTATTATTCTATCAATTAGTAAAGAAACAATGCATAGATTTTTTCATATTTTTATGAGTTTAGTACTTAGTACTGATTTCGTTCGTAGTTAATAAACATCCATTTATGTATTTCGTATTCTATGAATTGAAAAGTATCTAAGAGAAATGTTTAAAAACGTAAATGTAAACATGTCGAGTTAACAAAAAATTTAAATTGTACTAATATGAGAAACTTAAATGAGAAATACCTCTACAAAGATTTTCTTGATAGTAACTATCCTCTACCATACACCTATTAACAACAATACACCATATTAAATTATAGTTCATAACTATTTCATTACTGTATATTTTGTACTAATTCATTTATTAAACTGTATTATTATTCACACAACTGAATAATTGTCCTTGTTGAAATATTTTTATTTTCTCCCACTAAATAAAAATAACTATGCACAAAATATATTCTAGAATATGTAATATTATTTATCAATATTACAATTAAATAATGTTGAACTATTATTAAATTGTGATATTTAAATTTTGGACATTTACATTAAATACAATCATCATTCCTAACTTTATTTTCATAACATTTGAAGTTAATAAGATTAATTATTTTATCCTATGAAGAAGTTTTTTTTAATAATATAAATTTACTTAAACTCAACACGAAGTATTGCCTTTAGTTAACTTGTTATGTCATGAATTTGAATTAAATTATTACAGATTTTACCACATTTGCAGAACCACGCTTGAATAAATCAGGGACTTAGTAAGTGTCAGCTGATGGGAAAATAATACAGAGTCATAACTGATATAATGTGTATTGGACGGTTGTAGATTAATTTGTATAAAATCATATCATAAATAACAATTTGTAAACCCTAATTTGATTACTATATTTTTTTACTATTTTATTTGCTACCAGTAAATAAAATAACTATTCATCAAATAAAATAAAATAACTATGCACAAAATATATTGTAATTCCAAAATATATTGTTAGGTTCCTTCTGTATACACCCAAGAGAGTGACAGATATATTTTTGAAAACACTTTTGGAGCTCACGAGCATCGACCTTGAAATGTGAGAAATATGTAGCTTTCTACGAATTTAAAACGACTTTTATAGTTTATATTTATTTATCGTCATTTCATACCATTTTTTTTTTTGTACCGCCCACTGCATTGGCTGATATCAAGATATGTAAAAAGCATCTGCATTTGGTTACTTTCTAATTACGCGGGATAAGCATCGACTTTCTAGAGGAAAGCAGCCATGCAAAGTGTAGTGAAATAGACCAGTGAAAGCAGAACAACAAACCAACATTAAAAATCTAATTGAAAGTGAGCGGGGAAACTTTGAAAGCAGAGGAGTTTCACACAAAATATATTGCAGAATTATAATACCCAAAGCAGTAATCTGAGATAGAAAAATCAAAACAATAAAAGGAAAGTGGGGGCATCATGTTCATATGCACGATGGGGCATCCCAATGTAGTGAGTGCAGAGCACCAAATTATTTCACATACAATACTATGCATTGGTCACTTGGTCCTTGTGATGCTTTTTTTGGAGCAATGATGCATCTGATATGTTTGCAGCACGGGATATATCAAGTAGTCTAAAATAATTGTGAAATTTAGCATCTACCTGCACTTACGATGGTGGACATTTGAAGCTAGAAAAGCTGCTCTAAGGAAGAAGCGAGAACAGGACCAAT
The DNA here is from genome assembly GCA_007258455.2 of Sequoia sempervirens. Taxonomy (NCBI): domain Eukaryota; kingdom Viridiplantae; phylum Streptophyta; class Pinopsida; order Cupressales; family Cupressaceae; genus Sequoia; species Sequoia sempervirens. Next base: position 60,454,133 of record VDFB02281492.1, read on the forward strand.
GGCATAATAGCAGGTATATTGTTAAAAACAATGTCAGGATTTTTCCTACATAGCATCAAAGAGAAAATGTCAAGTTTAAAATATTTATGTAAAATTTGGTTTCTGAATGATATGCCATACCTTGTTGAAGAGAGCAAGCTGCATAAATTCAGAGTTGAAATAAAATGAAACAACGGAAACAAGGAGATATCGTTCTTCGATGTGATTGCATACAGGTGGCGAGAAACACCTGTACGCAAATGAGGCGGTGTACGGCAGTTTGGGGGGAGCGGAGGCTGGTTATTATTTCACGCTATGTTCATAAATTTCTGCCAGCAAACATCCTGATGCGCTGACACGATAATGCATTTCTCAGTCCTCCGCCGATTTTGATTATAATAAATATTTCCAATCGTCCGAGAAATCCCAGGGCGTATTCACCCCTCTGCCAATCAATGTAAAGCTTACACCAACAAATATTTACCGACACGTAAAATATAACACATAATGGTAAGATATTTTATGTTCACGGACAAGTGCCGCAGCAGTGGTACACCTCTCGACATAATTAAGTAAACGATGAGACACTAGATTATTAAGTTTTCTTATTTTCTTATGTTTTTAAACATGATATTACTAGCAGTCGCATGCACAGGGATGCAACAATCTATCGATAGGGATCTTCCGCGAGAGGCTATCGGGATGGCAAAGAGGGCGGAACCTTTTTTTGGAACATAATGTGAAGTCTTAAGAAATGAGAATAGCTATAAATGGTTGTTTGGCAGGAGGAAAATAAAGTGTGTTGACTAGTGAATAGAACTCGATATGAAAATTGAGCAATGGAAGTGAAATATAAAACTGAAGGCCATGTTGAATGAAACTAATTAGTTAATAATTTTAGTTACAATAGCTATTAACTATTTATTTTATTTAATATTGTTAGAAATATAGGAAATTAATTGTCAACAAATAGAAGTTTTAAATTTTTTTATAAATGGAAACTGAAAAATTAAAGCAAATATATAATTTAAAATAATTGTTTTTTATAGCAACAATAATTTCTTGCCAAAAATTAAGCTATGAAATAATTTTGTCTCTATTTTAGTTTTGTAGTTATTAGTAGTAGATGTAGATGTATATTGTCTTTTTTTGTCGAGGTTATTCAATCAATTAATTATTTAATTTTGAAAAACATGGAAGATTTTTGTAAGAGTCATCACCCATGCATTTAATTACTAATATTGGATAAAGAAAGTACTCTTTAAAAAAAGATAGTGAATAACTGTTCGTATCACATTTTTTTCAACAAAGAAACACATTTAATATTAAATAATTATTGACATGAAATCAATTCCACCCCCATCAACTAACTCCAATGCATTAAATCCACCTTTATATCTGCCTCATTTAGGGAGGGGCAGTACATGACACAACACTCATCCAACTAACCACACATAATGTAGACACAAGGGATTAGTGAACCAATCATAAAATAAGAGAAGTATTTGTAACCTCATTTGTCTTTTGACAGAAATATAAATAAAAAATATATAACAAATCTAGAAAGGGTCAAACTAACATCTAAATGTTTTTCACTTTCTAAATTGGAGATCTCCTTTTGAATGCATTCAAAATGATCACTGAAACAACTTCTAAATAATGTTTCATATAGCCAAATATTATAGATAGCTTGAATATGAGAAGAATTGTATGTGCTTCAACATCATTGTTTGTTCCTTGAAAAATTTTAGATATGCACACTCAAGATGTTTTATTTGTTCTTTGATTAAACAACCAATATCAAAGAGGCCAAGGTTTTCTCTAGAAAACCCCATTAGAATTTTACTTGAAAAATGAATGACATGGTAGGAGCCATTTTTTATTATTCCATAAGAAAATTGAATATTGAACCCACTAAATGTCATAGATGAAAGATACATCTTAAAATTATTAATTGCAAACAACAATTGTCTAGTGTAAAATTACTATATGTGCGTTATTTCAAGGAAAGACAACGAAAGTCTCAAGTGTGTCTCTACCACTTGGTATGGCATAAGAGACATGTTGTTACAAAACATGTTTTCTACACATGTATCTATGTAAAAAAAATATATGGCATGAAAATCCAAAACACAAAACCCATGCTCGTTATCCACACTACCATATTGGCATCATGGAGCCTCAGGGACTCTAGCCAAACCCCTGAGCAAAAGCAACATGAAACGTCCACTGGAAATTTTGTGGATTTGCATTATACATTGCAAAATATCAAAGCTGGTCAAAATGCAAGGTTCCATATATGGTATGGCATGTTCAGGTGTTATTTTTGGGTATGGTGTCTTTCTCAAAAACAAGCATCATGATTTTGGGATTATCACATATGCTTTAGCCTAACACCTACAAAAAAAAAAGAGAGGTATGTCAGTGGATGAGAAAACAAGATTAGGAACGAAGCATCAAAAATTAGTAAGTATATAGCTAAAATCAATATACACAATCAGAAACTTGAAATAATGAATAATATTTATAGGTGCTTCACTGAATCTATTTATTGATAATGGAGAATTTTTTCACTTACATGCACTATTGGCAATGCTAAACAACTATAAGGAGCATTAGATTGATTTTTTGGAGCATCGAACAATTTGAAATATAGAATTTAGAATACATTATTTTTGTTGGATGAGTTTAAGTGCATTTCTGCCACTTGGTATGACATAAGAAACATGTTGTCACGAAGCATGTTTTCTACACACGTATCTATGCAAGAAAAGATATATGGCATGAAAATCCAAAACAAAAAACCCATGCTCGTTATCCACCCTACCATATTGGCATCATGGAGCCTCGAGGACCCTAGCCAAACCCCCGAGCAAAAGCAACATGAAAAATCCACATGAAAATTTGTGGAGTTGCATTATACATTGCAAAATATCAAAGATGGGCACAATGTAAGGTTTCCATATATGTTCTAGCATGTTGTGGTGTTTTTTATGGTATGGTGACTTTGTCAAAAACAAGCATCATGATTTTGGGATCAAGTCACGTATGTTTTAGTCTAGCACCTGCAAATAGAAGAGAGAGGTATGTCAGTGGACAAGAAAACAAGATCAGGAAGGAAGCATAAAAAATTAGTAAATATATAGAAAAAATCAATATGAACAATCAGAAACTTGTAACAATGAATAATATTTACAAGTGGCTCACCAAATCTATTTATTGATAATGGAGAAGTGAAGTTTTTCACTTACATGTACTGTTGGAAATGTTTGACAACTGTGAGGAGCATTGGATTGAGTTGTTGGAGCATCGAACAATTTGAAATAGATAGTTTCTCTACATCTATTCAATATCTACTAAGAAAGAACATACCTTGAACCTTGTATCAATATGTTTCATGATATTCTTGTTTTCCTGACCTACTTCAAGGTCGTTGGAACAAACTACTCAGGTCTGTGTATGCAAGGTCGCTAGTTTGATACTAGATTGTTTAGAAACCATTTTATGTGAGATTGAAAACTGTTGTTCTCCAGAATCTGTATATATATATATATATGTATGTGTATGTATGTGTCTATATATATACATACATACATATATATACACATATATATATATATATATGCATATATGCATAAATATATGTATGTGTGTTTTATTAATAGTTTTGTTATAATTTCCCCATTTCTCTATAATACTAAATGCCACATAATGCATCTCCTCTTATACAATTACTGTATTTATTACTAGACTACAAAGGACATGGGCACCAAAGTAAAATTAAAATTGTGGCAACTCAATGAATGTGCAAATGTATATATGCAAACACAAGAATAAATTATGTAGCCATTGACAATCTATAACATCCTATTTCTAAGGATTCAAAGTTAAATCAATTAGAAGGATACCAAGGGACTAATTGTACAAAATGTCTATAACATGAAAGATGCACAAAGTATTCAATATTGTAGTGTGGGAAAGTATACTGCAAAATATGAAAGAAAATATCTTGATTCAGTTGCATTTTCAGAATAGTCATTCTAGCATTATGGATTTTTGCTCCAAAATATGCAATAAAATATATTGATTCAGTTGCATTGTCAGAATAGCCATTTTTTGAATATCTTACACATACTGCATGATTAAATGCTCTCTGTTCTTAACAAATAGAAATTTCAAAAAAATAGTGTACCAGCTAAAGATATAAAGTTGAACATATCAAAGAACTATTACAATAACACTTAAAAGCCACCAAACACATTTTGTAGAGATTGTTCCATCATATGATTGTTGTCATAGAATTAAGAAAATAAGTATCATTATATATATATACATACAACTTAATGCAACTTAATCAAAGTATACTCTCCCCCACTATATATATATATATATATATACAACTTAATGCAACTTAATCAAAGTATACTCTCCCCCACTATGAAATTCAATTATCAATTTACTTCCACTACCCACATTTACTTTGTCTGCCTCCATCGCAGGGCAATAGCAGAATGCATTAACCCCCACGTGAGCAAACACTTACCATTCAGGTTCCTTGCACCAAGGACACCAACTCCACCACCACTAACCCATGTAATTACCAAGCGCCACATTGGCACAAAAAAACCTAGTCAAGTCACTACCGTAGGTTGTATTGTGTTAATATGTTCCATGGCATTCATTTTCCCTTATCTATTTGAGTATCAATAAGTTTCATGATATTCTTTTCCACTCATCTACTTGAAGTTGCTTGTAACATATTATTCTATTGTTCTTGTAACAAGGATTGTTTTTAAGTTTTAAAATTTTGGAATCTTTGCCATGGTTTTTTTTCCCTACTTGGAACATGTTATATGTATCAAAACAATATGTTTCATCGTATTCTTTCATACTTAGCTCTCTCAACAATAGAGCTAGAGAACAAAAGGAACAATAACCAAATAACAAAACACATGAACAATAAATAGTCTACTATGAAACCAATAGCACAATGGCTCTTTCAACAATGCAACTTAATGAATATAGTTTATGGCACATTTTGCAACACACCAGTGTTAAAATCCTCTGACCTACTATGAAAAAGGAACAATAACCAGAGAAAACAATACATGAACAATTAATCAATCATTTATCCAAAAGCAGAATGAAGCTTTGTGGATGGCTCTCGAGTTCAAAAGATGAGGAAAAATGAATATCGTGGAATATATCAATACAAGGTTCAAGCTATGTGCTTTGGTAACAAATGTTGAAGACAAGTAGAGAAATTGTATAAGAGGTGTTAGAGTGATTCATTTATTATTCATGTCTTTCACTTTGTGCTTATTATTCCTTGTTATATGGTTGTATCTTTGATGTTATACACATTTTGGAGAGTTTAAAGAAATTATACCTATGTATGGATGAAGAAATTATTACTTTTGGCATTATAGCCATTAACATAGGAGCAACTGCAAATTAAGATAGTAGTGAAAGCATATACATATTTATATATAGAGGGTTAACATGAAAGGATAATTATTTTGGAGATAAGAGTAGTTTTCTAGGTGTGAAGTTTTATTGTAATAGCTCTTTTACAATTTCTCTATTCATCTAGGTTGACTGCAAAAGAGCACAACTCAAACTTTGAATTGACAGCTCAACTCTTACAAAAATTGCTTATCTTCTATTAATATGTTTAATGTGGGTTTTAAGAAATAAGAGAGAGAATATCATGAAACATATTAATACAAAACAAGCAATCCATGCAATAGTTTGCATTTAGCTATCAATTATTTGTTTGCAATTTCCACTGGGGTTTCCATAAAAGGAAAGTATAGAAACATGGGAAAATCCAATGTTAACAACAAAATATATTTATTATAGTCAAGTGCATGTAACAATCTATGCATAAATGTATATATATAGCAACAAATATATAGAGGCTATCTAGCCATGGAAGGAGGAAAAATTTGAATGTATAAATCAGGAGAATATAAATATATAAAACAAACCTTATTTAAACTTATAGCTATGGCCATCTTTGTGGCATGAATTTTCCAACATATGGGCTGCATTTTTGCTTGTCGATCTATCTTTACATTAAGCCCAACATGATATTACTACAAAGCAACATTTTATTTTATTATATCAAAATACATGTCTGAAATTAGATAAGTATGGAATGGGGAAAACACATTGCGAAATGGCTTACTACAACAATAGGGTCAAAGACTGTGCAACCTATGGGGATGGATAGCTGTAGAGCTCTCCAAATCGGCACCCAATGTAGGTGGATGGCATTTTCTTTTAGTAGTATGTTATGAAAAAACATCATAGTGTGTCATTTCACAACAAAATCAAAGCAATTGACATCTTTATATTAGAGCAATGAATATTACGTCTACTCATTTCCATGGCAATGTGCAACAATGGCAAGATGTATCAACAATTAGATGAGTGAGAACTTACCATTCTATGTCTGTTGGACCACATACGATCACCAAGCCATGTAGCCAATAAATTCCATGTTCATTTTGAACATGCTTGAGAAACCCATGACAAATAGCATGGAATTTTATCATATATCACAGGAAAGAAAAGCAATGTAGACAAAACTATATATTTGTGAATGCAATATAAACGAACAGTGAAACAATGAAATAATGAAAAATAATTTTGTACACAAATATTTGCAGCTATTTGAATCAAATAAAGCTAATAGAAAACCTAATAGGAAGATATTAAAATCTGTGGGAGTAAAGCACAGAGGGAAAATGTGAAAACTCAACATATATAGGTAGTGACAATAGAAAACACAACATGGTTGTAGGATTTTAAACTTATTAGTCAAATGGAAGAAATTCTTTTTTAGAATGCATCTATAGTATATGCATAGATAGTTAAATATACTGGAATGTTCTAAACATGTTTTTGACATATAGAACTTTCAACTTCTAGTTATTGTTGGTTCCAATCCTTGTGCATCTTTCACAGTTGAAGTTGTTTATATTTTCATATGTATCAATTTGTAACAACCACAACTATATGTTTACACCACTGCATGTTAAAATTAGTTGAAAGAGAATTGTAGGTATGCTAATAAATAATTGGCATCATGGAATTTAAAAACACTTAAAAAAAGATGGAAAAATGGAATATACAGAAGAGTGTGTTGTTTTGAATGCCATATAATGAAAGTATCACACAAAAAAATCTTAGAACAAGAAGTCAGAAGATTAATACAATAGAATGATCAAAACATGTCATTGGCATGTACAAGTTGTGCCCTCTAGTTATTGTTGTGTAGTATCTTTGTGCATCTTTGGCATTATACCCATTTTGCACAAATTATTACTTGGCATTTTAAAAAAAAAAATCAACATAGGAATGCTTGGAAAGATGATGGTAGACAGGTTGAGGCAAATGTTAGAACATTTGTCTCGGACCCTTTTTATAAGTCAGGGTATAGGTTGGGAGAAAAAGCATCTGGTTAGGGTTGTAGTTGTTCTAGGCATGTGTCTTCACTATGACATCGAGCAGTGTATTTGTTGTTGTTAAGCCTAGAGTATCTCTAAAATGAGAAAACTAGATCAATACAAAGTATTTCAATTGATTTAACTCAAGAAATAGCTAGAAAAGTCAACCCTTACCTCTCTTTGTTTCCTATGTTTATTGTTGCTTTATCCAATGTTAAGCCTTGTGGTTTATGTACTATGATTCCTCATTCCATAGTGAGTGGAATCTATGTTTGACTACCCTAAGTTATAGCTATGATAGGGATATCTCTTGGATTTTTTGGGTCCATGGTGGACCAATGTAATTTTGGAAGCAAACAACAACATAGTCAAGCAGGTTTGGCAGTTTACAGTGTGCATCATACACAATAGCAATAACAACACCAAGGGATCCATTAACGAGGCCAGCTTGAATCCACAAATTTGTTGTTAGCATTACCTGTTCACCAACACAAAGTAGAAATTTTGGGAGAAGCTAGTCATCATCTCCATGATTAGATGCCTATTGCTGGGCTACTTGAGCAATGCTAATGGCTATGGGTAGATTTAATTGTTTGATCATTTTTTTGTTGTGGAATACAACCAAGTCATTCATGGCAAACAAATGTGTAGCAACATCAAATTGTTCTCTCTCTATGTCTAAGATAACTTCTTCTTCTTTTTCATAAGCTCTTCCCAGTCATCATGGAGAGCCTCGCCATTTCTTATATGGAGAAGGATTTCCTGGAACTTTTTTTGTGAAGGGCTATCTCATGTTTGGCAGAAAATAGTATCCAACGTTATTGAGACCGTGAAAGTGTGCCACAAGGCTACAACCAATGAGCATGAAGCATAAATAGGGGTATCCATGATAGGTGGAAACTAGGAAAGATCACCAACAAGGATGATAGAAACACCTCCAAATGGCTCCCTCTGGTTATTTGGGAATGCTTGGCGCAACCGACTATCTATTTTGAGTAGCAACTTTGGGCCTAGAAAACTCATTTCATCTATCAAAATGTATTGAATATACTTAAACTGTTCTTGGAATAATGTCAATTATTTCCCTTGCAAAGGATTCAAATCCTTTATGGGGATCCGAAGTGTTATATGGATTGTGAAGGCACATATGTTTTATGCAGCAACACCTATAGGAGCCAATGTGAGCAAGCAATTATTGGATCCAATAAAAGAGGTGTTTATTTGTTTGTTAAATATAATTTATCAAAAAGGATCTGTCAGTTCCAATTGTCCCTTGAATGATCATGTGGAGAGGGGATTTGGGTGAAGGTTGCATGCAATGGGACTAGATTATTTGAAAAGTCAATTATTTTTTTGGTGAAAGTTGATGAGATGACATATCTACAGGAAAAAAATGTACCCTAGCTTGATCACATTGTGCCTTGGTTGATTGGATGAATTGCAAAGAAATATTATGAAGTTTTTTATGTACATGGTTTGTATTCCATGGATGGTTCATATCAAAATCCCACCTACCCAATAGTTGAAGCTGATTTATACTAAAGTTAGTAGTAGCACCAAGCCCAGAGAAAATTTCCCATTCATATTCATCCATAGAAGGTCGATGGTTCAAATCATCAATATCACTATCATGTTCTTCTTCAATCATGGATGCAACTAGAAGTCTATCCAAGGATGATAACCGGTTTTTTTTTAAAACTTTCCAATTTTGTATTATCTCTTGTTTGAGAAGACCTATATCTATTTGTATGTTCTGAAAAGGTTTGTATACCATAAGTTTAGTCCAAGAAAATGTCTCAAATATCTTTGTATCTTCAATGGGAACAGTCTTGAACAATGGGTAGACAAGGACAACTGTAGGTCGGTGCCTTGGTTTCCATTTAGCCTTTTTGTGATTCTTTGAATGCCTTTGCATATAGTAGTGAATATAATTTGTTGGTAGCTCTTCATCATAATCATCTTTGTTTACACAAAACCATGTCTTTTTTCCAACATTCAAATAGACATACCGTCAGCTTGAAGTGAGAAGAGGCAATTTTTGCAACATATGGCACGTCTCCTATGCAGAGATGTCACACTCCACAAGAATATTCATCATGAATTTTTGATATGCAACCAGTGCTTTATCCTCAACTATATTTGTATTTTCAAGTCTTTTCAACATATCAAGATAATTTTCTAATTTTTTCTCATATTTAGTTGCATATTTAGAAATATAATTTAAAACAATTTTCCTAGAAACAACTGGCTAGAAATCAACATTGTCATGCTAAATTTCAAGCATGGTTGGGCTATGAATATTTAGGTGATCATCATTTCTTGTTGGCTTGTAGGATTTTTTTGACTTAGCATCAGATGTCAATGTAGAGGTAAGTTGTTGCCAAGGTGCTTTATATTGACATTGTAATTGCTCTCCTTTTCTCCTTAAACAAGTATATTTAGAGAATTTTTTTGTGTCTTTGAACTATGTTTAGAAACTCTTCATAATCTATGATTGGATCATTGGAAAGGATTTGGATTGTGGTAAGAAAGCACGGGTTTTCTTCAGAAAAATGATACATTCTAAGCAACCTCTACACAGGGCAACGTGGATTCCAAGTTGAAATGTATCTATCAAAAAAGTTCCTTGCCATGGCAACATCGTGGTCATTGGACCAATCAAGAGTGTCCATGTCGGGAGCTTCTAGAAACCATAAAAAACCATGCACGTGTGTAGAGCCATGATGTTTCCATTCATATCTATACCAATAATATTTTTCATGCAAAAGCTTTTCGATCACCTCCTCATGAAAAATTGAGAATCTATGATGCAAATATAAAGATGTTATATGTGGGTTCTGAACAACACTATCTATGAGTTTCTTTGTTGAAGGCTCCATTGCTAAACAAGCTACAGAAGAGAAAACATTTTGTAGGTCAGCCCATTTGGTGTTTGCACAACTCAAAGTGAAAAAAAGGGTAGGTATGCCAAGTTTTTTTATCATAGCAGTTATTTGGGCCCAGAAAGAGTTCCAAAAAGAGCAAGTATTAGACAATGATGCACCAAAACACATCAACTACTCGGCTATTTAGCAATCAGGAGCTGCTTGAAGCTGTTGCCACAAAATAGACAATGACTTGGGGATTTTGTCCTCTAGATCCACTCAAACAAAGATAGAAATAGTTTGTTGGCTGCAATGTCTCATTATCAAGTTGTAGAGAAAATATCTAAACCTAGCATGATTTCCAAATCTATGGTTAAAATATCTCATTAGGTCAAGGGCATATTCATGCAAGTGAATTTTAACATTTCTTGGTTGAAGGGAGAGTGCTGCTATAGTGGGGAACAATGTTGGAAAGGCCATTGAAAATAAACCTTCAGTGTTGTATTCACTAATAGGAGAAAAGATAATTTCAGGACAAGACAAGATATTCTACTCTTTTTTTTTCAATTTGTAACACATGTTTAATTACTTGTAGCTCTTGCCTAGCATTTGGTAAGGAAGGAATAAATGATGAATAGTTTGTAGAGCCATTTCCTTCTTGACCAACATATGTTGAGTTGGTTGATGGCATTAGCTTTTCATCAGAAACTTGGTCTATTGTATGCAAGAAATTGGAAACATTAACAAAAACATCAGGTAACATATTAAGAGCCTCAACATCAATCTCAACAGCATTGTAGTATTTGTCATATTGAATTTTGCTATGCTCGAGATACCCTGAGGGAAGCTATAATGTGACCACTATATTTAAATTTCCCTCCTCTGGCATGGGACACCTATAAAACTAGGGCCACCCTAGCAATAAGTATTTCTTCAACCTGTGTTAACTTTTTGAGTAAAAATGGCCATGGGCCTGGGTCCATGCCATTTGCAGAGCTAAAGCGATGGGTTCCTTTTTCAAAACAACACCTTACACTTGTGGCTACTGACACTAACATTTGAGTGTGCATACCTATGTAGCTCTCTCTACATATTTGGCAAATAGAAAGACTAGAAAATGCATCTATACAATGTCAAAACTACTTCACCACAACAAGATAGCTATCGTTGAATATTTCTTTGAGGTGTTGTTGTTGTGTTGGTTTAGCAGCAGAGTTGCTTTAAGATTGTATATAAGGGGTGGCATCTTCCATTGAAAATGGGTGTTGCAAGGGAGGATTGTTAGCAGTCTAACATGTAGGTGTGGTTTTTGCAGTTATCCTTTGCTGCAAGTATTTTTTATGATGCTTCATGGATATTTCCTCTTTATGTCATGCCTGCAGTACAAATAGTTTCATTGTTTTTTACCCTTTGTAAATTCAGCAATTGATTGAAATATGCAACTTGAATGTACTTGGATAGCCTATGAGTATTCATACAAGCTCAAGCACATTAGGATATATGAATATACATGTATAACCATAGATATATTTAAAGTAGCAATTACACATAAACATATAACAAAATATATATGTGTCTCCATCTGTATATAAATCTATATCTATGAATTATCAGAAAAGGAATACCATAGTTTCAACTTTACATATACATTTATATATACACATACATATACATATACATATACATATACATATACATATACATATACATATACATATACATATACATATACATACACATATGCATACACATATGCATATGCATATGCATATACACATACATATATATACATAAATATACATATACATGCATATACATACAAATACATATAGGAGTTGGAAACCTCAGTACATGAGAGCTAGATTGTAAGTGTTTGATTTCGTGAGGCTTAATGCATTTTATCATTGTTTCACAATAGGAGCAGGTAAAGTAAATGCAAGTGGGTGAAGTAAATGAAATATTTAATGTTGCAGTGAGAGAAACTATACTTTGATTAAGTTGCATTGTCGAAAGAGTCATTGTGCTATTGATTTCATAGCAAGCGGGAAAAATCTGTTTCCTTCATATTTGATCTAACATATTACAATATTTGTTTTTGCATATACATAGACATACACATGCATATACATATGCATATACATATACATATATATATATATATATATATATATATATATATATATATATATATATATATATATATATATATATATATATATATATATATATATATATATATATATATATATATATATATATATATATGCATACATGCATGCATATGCATTCATATACATATACATACACATACATACACATACATATACATATATATACATAGATATATATACACATATACATACATATACATATACATATACATACACATATACACATACATATATATACATACATATACATGAAAGGGATGCTTTTATATGCTGGAAAATAGGAATGCATATCTACTTCCACATTTATATGCTTTTTCAAGATGACCCATGTGTATATACACCTTAAAGCCAAGAAAATAGGAAACAACAATGCCAAATTTGTAATAGGTATAATTGTTATCTCCTAGAAATGCACCCTATGCAAAGTTATAAAACTAAGCTTTCTGGAGAAACATGGGATCACTTCAAGGTTGTGGGTCACCTAAAGTTGAAATGAACCTCCGGATAAAGCTGGCTCCTAGCTAGTTATCACTCTAAAACTACTAACTTTTTGAGGGAAAATGGGAGAAAGATTGCATAAAATGAAAACTACCTTCTAAGGTGATACACCAGAATATTACTTGCATAATGAAATTTAGAAAAAAAATTAACGCTAGGCTTCAACTGATGAAACTAAGTCTGCACAATTTATTTCTATGTGTTTTTGCATGTTTTTGCATAACTGCTTCACTAAGAGAACTGAACACAAAAATACTAGCTAAATGGAAGGTTAACTTCATAATCTGCAAGCAAAAATGTATTTTTGACACAAATAGTAACCTACTTAAACACACTATTTGCAGAAAGGTATAATTTATGAGACCAAGCTAGAAGGAAATCATTAATGGTTTTCACAAAAAGCTTAATCGAATCATTTAACATACACAAAGCTACAAAGAATAAAAAGACAAGAATTTTATTACCAGTAGTAACCAAGGTATCATTTGTTTTTCATATCCAAAGTGAGTTACAAAGAATGCTAGTATAAGAAAGAATTGTAAAAGTCACTAACTTCTGAGAAGCATTATCAGAACTTTCTAAATTGAGTTACAAAAATGGCTAAGTAGCCAAACTCTAAGTTTCTCCACCAAATAAGGTTCTAGAAAATTTATTTTCGTAAGCACCCATAAAGCCAAAAAAATAAGACCTAAATCCTCACCAAAATAACTCTCCATGGTTGAAAAAGTCAAGATGATCTTATCAAACCATAAAAGGTCCCTAAATATGCTCCAAATGTCTTCAAACTAACTTCAAATAACCCTATATACTCTCCATATGTTGGAAAACAAAACTTATTTTACCAAGATTTTCTCATATTCATAAATACAAATATATCCCTCCCTCCATATGTTGAAAATTTCATGACTTAAACATACAGGCATATGAATTTATTTTCATTTAGAAGTAATACTTGAATTAAATGATTTATAGATCATCATTTAAATTCAAGCATTTTACAATATGGAGAAAATGCAAAATTAAAACTACATGCATCGGCCATACATAAAATGTTAATAAGTCAAAAATGACTTAAAATGCTTAAGTCTAGGTCCTTGGGAGATTAGTTTGTATTGTATTTTTTATAAAATAAAGGAAAAAATGCCTATTCTATCGACCACATACACTAGGGTTTTAACCCTAAGGTAGAAGAAAAAAAATGAAAGTTTATTCACATTTTATTTCATCTGAAGCTTGTTGAAGAAGCCAAGTCCGTCGCTATGAGGATTTGGAATTTGCATAGGTTCATTCATGGCAGAAAAAATTGTAGAAACATAGGAATTTCCTTCACATTTTTGACAGAGAATCTTAGGTGACCTTTTCCTTCATACATATTTTATCTTTAATTTCATTTTCAGGAGGAAAAGAAACTCAAAACAGAGCTATTTTGTGGGATATTTTTGATACTTTCATGTATGAATCTATGCTTTCTCGTTTCTTTTGCATTTCTGAAAGTAATGGCCATGGGCTTGTTCTGGATATTCACTTTTATCTGATTCAAAACTCTTCCTATATTTTGTTTACTATAGCTCTCCATTTTCTATTCTCTATCAATACTTTCATTGTCCTAGGCTTCCATTTTTGCTTCTTATCAAGCATTAAGAATAAATCTCTGGCAGAAACTTTAGAGAGAAAAACACCAGCCAATCTGGGTAAGTGACTTTTATCACTCTATTGCATTTTCATGTGGTCCTTCACTTAAGTTGATAGTGCTATGAGATTACTTCACTTCCTATAGTCTACATGGCACGACCTGTAGCATAATGTTTTGAGAAAACCCCAGGTCACAAGTTTCTTTATTTTGACTATGGTTGTGTGTTTCACAAATTGTCTATAAGAAACATAGGGAAATAGTTATGGCTCATTAAATTATGGCTATAAGATCAATACCACATGATTATACCTGATATAGTGTCAACATATATGACTCACTATTCATAATCCAATGTCACAGCTAATCTGCCTTTTTTTTGTTATTTTACTTTATGACTGCAACAGGATTTTTCACTTGTGTAGAAACAGTAGCTTACTGAGATATCACTTGTCTTGATGACTGTTCTTAACCCAGGTTTTCTACTTCTTGCATTTCCATATTGATGGAAAAAATAATGAAACAAAAAACATTATGTACATTTTATGAAAGAAAATAGAGAAATTTCTATATATGTTGAATCATTGGCCATGGCCAAGCTTGCAATTTTCTGGGTACCATTCATGTCTTATCCTTTCATAGGACTATTATGCACTTTGTTTTCAATTAATTTTTCCATCGTTGCATTTCATTGTACAGTAATTTTCCTTACTTTTGGAGATGACTGTCCATATGAAGACTAAGTGTTATGACTACTCTCTTTTTTATAAGTTTGTCCTTTTAATCTTGCAGATGCTCCTTCTTGTATGATTTATGCCACTATTCTCATGATTATTGATTTGTTCTATAGTATTCATGTAATCTCAAGGTTGAATATGTGGACTACACATTTATCATCAGTCATCTATTATAAACTATGCTTTAAGACTATCTTTTATGTTTAGTGTTCATAGATTCTTCCCTTTATGACTGTCATTCAACCTTTCACAGGATTTATCATCCCTTACTTAACCTCTACTCTACCATGTCCGAAGAACACTATCACTACCTTTCCCTTAAGGTGATCAATGACTGCTATCTATTCATAGATCAGGTAATTGCTCATTGTGAGACACTTGTAGCACTGCCATGAATATTGCACAATTTCATTCGTTATGGATATGCTCTTGAATCTAAACTCTAATCACATGGTGTGTGATTGCTCCCCTACCTAAAAAACTATCATTTCTACCTCTCATAGTATTTGACTATCTCTTGGACAACCATCATGTTTCCCATTCTCGACTGTACCTTGATAGTTTGTTTCAATACAAAGAAATTGTATGTATCCTCCATGTTTTATCAGAGTAAGCATGTCATTTATGACTGTGAATAAAATATCATAATTATGAATAATCTATGTTTGCTTGAGAAAATCATAAGGAAAATAATTACTCTCCATGTTCAATTAAAGCACAATAATGCAACATCTTGGGCTCAACCCTTGTGGGAGCCACATTAAAACCCACATGTTGAATTAAAACATGATTACACCTGTAGCTACACATGAAGCAAACAAGTTAGAAAAATGCTTGTCTTTTGTGTGTATGTTGATTAGATGGTTTTCTCGAACACCTAAGGCATTCATTGATCTTTGATACACATGGAGATGAGTTAATACATGCATAGGTAGATGACATAAATGATCATGTATGGTAATGACCTTTCATTGCTTAGAGTATAGCTCTAATACATTGCTTGACTACTGTAGGAACAGGAGCACAAGGAAACTAGGAATGACAAACAATGAGGACAACATCAAAGCAAGACAAACACTAACTAATCATTTAGGCAATGACTAGTCATCCCTCTTACATGCGCATTTACCTTCGTTTATTTATTCATGTATTAATTTGTCTTTATTTGTATCAAGGAAAAGTCAGTCTCACGGCTTGTTGTGTGAGACACATGTATCTTATTACATTCAATAAAGATTACATATTTAGAAAGATTATAAAAATATTTTATGTCACATTCACTTGTATGAATGTAATACTTTTGTATTCTTGTAATCTTGTAAAGTTGTTTCATTTGTATAATTGAATGTAACATAGAAGGTTTAAAATGTACCATTCATTTTGGAACATAGGTAGCTCATCCTGATTGAGCCTGTAGGTGAAACTCTGGTAACAATAATAAAAAGGAAAATTATACTTACGGGATCAAGATCTGAAGGCTAGTTGTTCATGTCCTCAAAGTCAAACTCTGCAGTGGCACCAGTGGATGCTACTAGCAAATCAATATTGGAGGGCTATGCAAACCCATCTACAAAGCCTATTTCTGTAGACATAGTTTTGGGGACTTATTTGCAGGGACAAAATGGTGCAATTTAAGTTCACTAATTAATAGCTCCATTTGACAATAAAAATAAAATATTATTGTATTGCAACATTCCAATGATAATTGGTAGACAACTTAGAAATATCAATCTATAACCATTCCACTTTTGATACTATCCAAACAACATGAGATACAAGAAGAAGAATAGAAATTATCCACTTTTAATATTGTGCAAACACTAGGGGATACATCAACAAGAATAAAAATGATAAATTCAAATGCATATACCTCTATATGTATCTCTCTATCTTTCAAGTTGCTTATATGTCTATCCATGCAATTTTTTATTATTTTTATATATGTCTATTTATGAATTTTTTTAATTTTTTCTATGTTACGGCAACAATGATATGATGCAATAATCTGTTGAAAATGCATATAACATCATAGGCTTTATTGGAAATTCTAGCTACATTGCTTGGTATTCAATACTATGGATAAAACATTTATGCAAAACACCCATGCAAAATGACTTACAGATTCCACATCACAACAGTTTGGGGAACCTCAATTCTCTTTTAGAAGAGACCTGAGGGCGATGATCCTTACAATAGTGCTATATGCTAGGAACACCACAATGGCTCTTTCAACAATGTAACTTAATCAATATATTTTCTTGCCTTACAAAATAAAACCAAAAACAATTAGCAATTTGTTATAGGGAGCTTCAAACAAATGAGGGAAAAATAATATCATGAAACATATTGGTACAAGGCAATCAATATATGTAATAGTTGTAAGCGCTATTAGGATGATACTCAAGAATCAAAAATATGTCATGCTTGAGTGTTTTCCTAATATTTCTTTTACAATTTTCTTATTTTTCTATAATATTTAATGCCAAACAATGGAGCTTGAATGTAGAATATATGCATGTACATATGTGTACAAATAATTAAGTACATATATGCATTTAATTTCCCCTTTCTCTGCACATTTATAAACACACACATATAACCAGATATATATATCCATATGTACATATCTATATATCTATTTATATACACACCAGTATATCTAAGTAGATGTGTATAGCATATTTGTTTCTCACTATCTAACTCTTGTGCTTTAAATTTGTGAAGGCAAAAAACATCCAAATTCATTTTCCCCTCAATTAAGTGGTTGGGAACACTAAAAATTCAAACCTTTTTGGTTGCTTATAATATACTGCCTACTCTGAA
Organism: Sequoia sempervirens; assembly: GCA_007258455.2. NCBI lineage: Eukaryota > Viridiplantae > Streptophyta > Pinopsida > Cupressales > Cupressaceae > Sequoia > Sequoia sempervirens. The sequence continues at coordinate 60,472,289 of VDFB02281492.1, forward strand.
GTTTGACATTATTATAGGCAACAAAAGTTTTGAATTTGAAGCCTTCTCAGCCAGTCAACTGAGGGAAAATCGAGTCTGGATGATTACTTACATTTTCAAATGACCCACAGGGGTCCTAGATTCTATATATGGATATATATGTCTGCATATATGTATATTTTAAAATATGAAATAGAAAATTCAATATATATATACACACCAATTGTAGTGCAATGGCACAACAGTAAGTAAATGCAATATTCAATGTTGCAGTGGGGGAAAGTATACTACAAAATATGTAAGAAAATATATTGATTCAGTTACATTCTTAGAAGAACCATTTTGGCATTATGAATATGTTACACATACTACATAATAAAATGTTGTCTTCTTAGAAAATAGAAACTTCAAACAAATAGCCTATCAACTAAAGATATAAATTTGAATAGATAAAAGAACTATAAGAATAGCACTTAAAAGCCACCAAACTATTTTTTCCCTCCATGCTTATACAAATATCTTTTAAAATTTTCAAATCAATTATGTAAGCCCAACTCTGTATGACAATACTAATTTTCTCTAGGCTATGACAACAATTATACGATGCAACAATCTTCGCAAAATGTGTATAACACCACAGACTTAATTATGAATTTGAGCTACATTGCCTGGTATTAAATATTATAGCAAAAAACATTTATGCAAAGCACCCATGTAAAATGACTTGCAGCAAATAGTTCTTATTTTAACACCTCTTATACAATTGCTCTATTTGTCTTCAATATTTATTAACAAAGAACATAGCTCAAATCCTATATGAATATGTTTCATGATATTATTTTTTCCCTGATCGACTTGAAGCTCCCTACAACAAACTGCCAAGGTCTGTTGCCTCCATGCTCATGTTTGGTTTTGTGACGATTGCCATATAGAAGTCAAAGAATGCAACCATCGCTATCTTTTGTGGTTAAAGATGCAAGACCATTCAACCAACTATTACATAGATTTCTTGTGTTTTGTGAATATTTTTTATGATATTCTTTCCTCCCGTTTCAAAGCTCTATTTAATATTGGGTTTTAGTATTCTCTAATTTTTTGTGGTTCTTGATTGTTTTCCTAATAGTTCTTTTACAATTTTCCTATTTCTCTATAATATTTGGTGCCAAATAATGGAGCTTAAATTTAGAATCTATGTATGTATATATGTAACCATCCAGCCAACCTTTGGTGTATTGCTTTTGATGGAGTTGCCACTAGTTTGCTACAAATTCCAGTAAAAGACTTGTACATGTTGCAGGGCAGCTCTGAGTCTACAAAAAATCTCGTTGTTGTTATCAAAGGCCTTGTTTGTAAACCATACATCTTTATTGAGTGTGATATATCAATATGTTTCATTATATTCTTTCTTCCTGATCTGTTTCAATTTGACCATCATACATTGGCTGCTACAAATACACAACATATTCTATTCTTCCAACTACAATTCTCCATGTGCATAGAGCTATCTTTTTAGCTTGTTAAATCAACTATATGAAGCCAGTTCTTTATGATAATGCCTAATTTCTTTAGGTTATCACAATAATTATATGATGTGATCCTAAATATTTTTATGTAAAAAATACCTTGCCCATTTCTTTAAACGTATACACAGATAACAAAATCTCAAACATATTGATACAAGATTCAAGCTACATCCTTTGCTAGTAAATATTGAAGATAAATAGAGAATTGTATAAAAGGTATTAGACCTTATGATGAAAATTATCTATAGGAATATCTACCTGTAATTCTATCACTATCTAGACAAGCAATAACAACAATTTCTATGTAACAATTGCTTTCTCAATTGAAAATTCAAGCTACTTTATTTTCCACTAAATATTATAGAGAGAATAGGGAAATTGTAAAACAACTATTAAGAAAACACTTAAAAATAATAGGTAAATTATAGATGATTAGAAACACACACTAAACATATTCGTACAAGAAAAGTAGGTTGTGTAAGACTTGGTTTGTCAATTCAAAATTCAAGCCATGTTCTTTTGCACCAAACCCATATTAAATAGAACTCATAAAGCTAATGAGTAGGAATAATCTGCACAAAAATATGCACATTATGTGAAAGGTGGACAACAGGAATAAGAATATCATGCAACATATTGGTGCAAAACAAGCATTCTATGTAACAATTGCAAGAGCTATTAGGATGATACTTAAGAATTAGATGTATGTCGTTCTCCAATTTTTTCCTTATAGTTCTTTTACAATTTTCCTATTTTTCTATAATATTTAATATCAAATAATGGAGCTCAAATTTACAATATATGCATGTATATATATATAAACATACATACATAAATATACATATGTAAAAACATATATATACTCTATGCATCTTTGGTGTTATACACATTTTGTACAATTAGTCCCTTGGTATCTTTCTAATTGATCAATCTAACTTCAAATTCTTACAAAAATGATGATATAGATAGTGAGCACCTACATAATTTATTCTTGTGTTTGCATATATACAATTGCACATTTATTGAGATTTCATGGTTTTGATTTCACTTTGGTGCCCACGATCTTTGTAGTCTGCTAACAAATAGACTAATTGTATAAAACAAGCTGCATTATCTGGCATTCTATATTATAGAGAAATGGGGAAATTGTAAGCAGCTATTAGTAAAACATACATACATATTTCTATGCATATATACATATCTATACACACACACACACATATATATCTATATATACATACATACATGTATATATATATATATATACATACACACATACATACATGTATATATATATATATATATATATATATATATATATATATATATATATATATATATATATATATATATATATATATATACATGTATACAAGCTTAATTGAGAATCCAAGATACATTGTTGTTATTCTAATACCTCTTTTATAATATCTCTATTTCTCTATAATAATTAGTACAAGGTGAAGCAACTCAAATTTTCAATGAAGTTTCTAGGGTTATACTCTTTTTTACATGGGTTTTTTGCATAGATGATTAATTTATTGTTAATGTCTTCTTATTATATGTTTCTATCTTTGACGTTATACTCATTTTGAAGACTTCATAGAGATTATCGATCTTTGTGGGTGCAAGAATTGTAGTTAAATCTTCTTTCTTTTGTGACAAATTGCAAAAGAGCTATAACCATAACCATATTTTTTGACAAAAGAAACAAGATTTAACTACAGTTTCTTCTATGGTAACAGGTATAAGACCAAAGATGCACATAGATAACTACAAACAATAAACCAAGAATGGAAAAACTAGAAACCCTAACTATATTTTTTGATGAAGCAAAGAATATTTAACTGCAGTTTCTCCATATATATAGGCTTAGTCAAGAATCCAAGCTACATTACTATTATTCTAATACCTCTTTTACAATATCTCTATTTCTCTATGATATTTAGTGTAGGGTGATGTAGCTTGAATTTTCAATGAAGTTTATGGGGTTATACTTTATTTTACATGGGTGTTTTGCATAGATGATTAATTTATTGTTAATGTCTTCTTGTTATATGTTTATATCTTTGACGTTATACCCAGTTTGGAGACTTCAAAGAGATTAGATCGCTTTTTGTGGATGTAGGAATTGTAGTTAAACCTTCTTTCTTCTATGAAAAATTGCAAAACAGCTATTACACAAAACTAAAAAAGACACAAAAACAAAAAATTACTAACCAAAACCATATTTTTTGATGAAAGAAACAAGATTTAACTATAGTTGCTCCTATGGTAACAGGTATAAGGCCAAAGATGCACAGATATAACTACAAACAATAAACCAAAAATAGTAAAAATACAAACCCTAACCATATTTTTTGACAAAGCAAAGAAGATTTAACTACAATTTCTCCATCCATACAAAACCATAACGCCAGACATCCATGGAAAATGACTTACAGATTCTAGACAAAAATAGTTTTAACATAAACAATAAATAACCCATTTATACAAAACAAACAAGCAAAATGACCTACAAATTTCCTAGAACGATAGTTTTAAAACCCTCCAATTTTCCATAAAACAGTGTTGAACCCAAGGATTTTTATAATAGTCTACTATCAAATAAACCAGGGAACTACAACCAATAATTTTTAGAATAGTCGACTATGAAACCAACACCACAATGGCCCTTTTGACAATACAACTTAATCAATATACTTCCTCAAACATTATGCAGAAAATACGAGCTACGTTGGTTGGAATTAAATATTATACAGAAACAAAGAAATTACAAAACAACTATTAGACGAAAAATCCTATGCATGGTTTGGATGATGAAAATCTCGTCAAAAACTTCAAACAAATAACAAACCCTCTACATCCCCATATATATACAATCATTTGTATCTTAATCTACAATTGGGAAATAAAATTACCAACTCTAACCATATTTTTTGATGGAAGAAACAAGATTTAACTACGATTGCTCCTATGGTAATGGGTATAAGGCCAAAGATGCACACAGATAACTACAAACAATAAACTAGGAATGAAAAAATTACAAACCCTCACCATATTTTTTGACTAAACAAAAAAGATTTAACTGCAATTTCTCCATCCACAGAAAACCATAAGGCCACACATCCATGCAGAATAGCTTACAGATTTCGGACAACAATAGTTTTAACATAAACAATAAAGAAACAATTTATACAAAACACCCATGTAGAATGACTTACATATTGTAGAGAACGGTAGTTTTAAAACCCTCCAATCTACCACAAAAATAGTAGAACCCGATGATTTTTACAATATTCTCCTATTAAAAAAACTAGGCAACCGTAGATGATGATTTTTAGAATAGTCTGCTATCAAACCAACACCACAATGGCTCTTTTGACAATGCAACTTAATCAATATACTTCCTCACACATTACACAACACATCAGTGTTCAAACCCCTAAACTTGCTATCAAAATGGACAATAGGCAGAGAACAAAACATATAAACAATAAATTAATCATTTATGCAAAATACCCATGCAAAACAACTTATAGATTTCGCAGCACAATAGTTTTAAAACCATCTAAACTGCTAAAAATGGAGCTGAATGTGATGAATTTAAGAATAGTCTGCTATCAAACCAACACCACAATGGTTCTTTTGACAATACAAATTCATCAAAGTATACTTTCCCACATGCCAACATTCAATATTCCATTTACTTTTCTCTGCCACCATCGTGCAATGACAAGATGCATTGACGCTTGCGCCAACAAAAACTTGCCATTCCCATTCCCCGTATCTAGGACACAATCTCCACCACCACCAACCCATGTAATTTCCAGGGTCCACATCGTCAACAAAAAACCCGGTGACCTCCACACTGGCCGGGACACCCCTAACGCCAGGAAATCCAATTCATGGTTGGGCTAATGAAATTCTTAGCGAAAACTTCAAACAAAATAGCCTATCTGCTGAATATGTATGATCTACATGTCAAATAACAAGTTCTTTGATTTAAAGAAATATTTCCAAGATCCTTTTCATTCTTAGCACTTTACCAATATTAGATTCATGCATATTCTTTTGCATATGAAAATCTTCATATTTTAGTTATGTAATGTTGGCATTATCAAGATAGAATGGATAAGATCATTACAGAAAATCTTCTATGGCTGAGGGAAGTCATGGTTTCAAGTTTTCTTATGGCCCTAGATGATAATAGTTTTTTGTAAGGATTATCTTGTAATATGTTTTATGGTGTTACACTACAACTTTATTTGTATTGGATTATCTCAAATTATTCTTCTACATTATTGGTCAAATGGAAAATCATTTTTTGGAGCTTATATATATATGTGCATGTGTGTGTGTGTGTATGTGTGTATATATGTATATATGTGTATATGTATATGTATGTATATATGTATGTATGTATGTATTATATATATGTATTTATTATATATATATGTATTTATTATCTTTTTGTTTTTATTATCTTATTAATAGTTTTAAGTTTGGCTTGTTTCTACTGGTTATTTTAGATCTTTCCTATAGATATAGTAGGTACAAATCTCTAAAAAAATCTATTCTTCATGCCTAATTTTAAAACTGGCATTTTTTAGATTTTTTATTTATTATATATAGTTATAATCAATATGAGATAATTAAATAAGCCCTTTAATTTCTATTATGAAACATAAAATCACGCTCTTATGTATTATGTGTATTTCGATAGAAAATTTCTAACCACATGTCATTTCCAAGATTTTATGTTGTGGTTATGTTGATCGTTTATTAATTTTCTTGAGTCCTTTGTTATCCTCATGAATTATTTCTAAATTGAGTTTGGTTTGTAATTAAGATTTATTTGTGAATTAAGTGAACTTATTTATTTTATATGAGTAGCAAGGTATTGAATGATGGGACTATAGTTATGGTCTTGATTAGTAAATATCTAGCTCCCTATTGAATAAATTGGTTCCACATGTGCATTCATGCATGTGGTAGTACAAGGTGGTGAATTTATTGCTATGAAAACATAGATGTTGGAAGGTTGTTGGTTAATAGATCATATATTAACATCTATATGGTCTCACATGGAGTTTTTGGTTCTTTGTAAAGGGTGCAAGGTTAAAGGAAATGAAATGTAGCTTTTAGTTGGCTTTGGGCTAGTGAGGGTACATATTTTATAATTATTATTATATTCTTAGTTATGTTGATGTGTGTTTTATTCACTTCTCAACACAGGTAATGCATAGGTGCATCACCCTCTTGAAAGAAAATCTTCCACAATCAAATTGTAGAACACTATCCCAAGGTCTCTAATGTCAATTCTTGATAGTGCTTGGAATACCTCAATTGTTTCAAGTAATTTCTTGGAATCACAAGGTGGACTTACGGATGAGTTACAAAGCGTGGGAAGTTGGGTTTACAAATGGAGTTCTTAGGATGTGGAAATTATTGTTCAGTTGTTGCAGGTTCAAAAAAACAATCTAGGACTCCACCTTTATCAACAGATATGTATTTACAATGTGCAATGAACCTTAGCTTAGGTCACTATTAAAAAGAAAATTCGAAAGGCAGGGAAGAGAGAAAGTTATTAGACCCGAAACTAAGAATGAACAGTGACCATGGAGGCTGCTACAGTTAAAAAAATTCCTAAACTAGGTTTTTCTTGGCCAAGAGGAACCTATAGTTACACAAAACTAGTGCAATCTTCTAAGGACTTCAGATTTTCAAATTGCACACACACATCATGAACATGCATGTAGTACCCCTCCATTTTGCTTATGTTTTCTGTTAGCATGTTTTCACTTTGATAGACTTTGGTACTTTGTTTTGGATATTTTGATTGTTGTCTTTTGAGCGACAGTGGATTCGTTTTGTGATATGATGAAACATTGTATGGTGATAATTAATTTCTGATATGCTTTATGTTAGCATAGATGTTTCCTTCAGATGTTATTGCTATATATATGTTTATGGTAGATTAATTGTAATTTAATTTGTTAGTTTGATGTAATGTGTATTGGTGTGGAGAACGGGGTTGCATCACTCGCTTGTGAGTGCCCTGTGATTTCTGTGATTTTCTCTGCACGGTGTGCTTGTATAATGGATTATATTTATATGTAATTTGTTTGGTAGCAGGATTGTAGGTACATGACACTGACTCCACGTGGTTACTCAGGTCTAAGCATGTCAAGACTCAACGGAAATGTTGATTGGGAGGTAGTAACAAGGTTTATCCTAGTCTAGTCTTAAACCCAATGAAAGTATGTCGTCAGTTAAGTTTGTTGTCTTTGTTTGTCTCGTATGTGCCTGATTGGATTAATTGTTTTGAAAGGAAAATTTTGTTAATTTAATGATAGATTAATATTCTTTAATTTACTATTTATTTAAATTAATTTTAAATGTTGAAAATAAAGTTTTACATTTTATTTAATTAATTAATTAGTTTATTTGGTTAAGTAATTTAATCTTGAGGTTAAAATTATTTAATTAAATTAAAGTTATTTTAATTGTGTTAATAGATTTAATTTAAATTAAATTGTTTTGTGGGAAATGGTATTTTAACTGTTAAATAAATAAAATTAAATAACGAAAAAGGAAATTGTATTTTAAAATTTGAATTCTTTAAATCTAAAAATGCATTCAATTTTTGATAAGGAAGAAAGAAAAGATTGGCGTGAGGTTGTTAGAAGATATTTTCTTCTCGACATGTGTGGTAGTTAAATTAATTGCTTCTTGTTGAGGATTCTCTCGGAAGATTTTTATGGATTTGGGGAAAATAGAAGATTACTTCACGGGAAATAAAAAGGACAGATTTTTGCTTTAAACATTTTGGGAATTGGAATTGTTCATGAACTTTGTTTGGGATTTTTGCATAATTTTCTGGAAGAGGATTACGAAAAGAATTTTTGTTAAGTATCTATGTTCTTTTTGGAAAGTGGTGGTTGAAAAGCTTTGGAAGTTGCACCCAACAGGAAAAGCCTCTCTTCTACAGACAATTTTCAAGCTATAGGAAATAGGTTCCTCACTGGTTATTTATTTAATTTATTTCTTTTGAAAAGTTTGTCTGTGAAAAGGATTAGTATTGTGAGATTTTGTTAAAATTGTTAAAAATGTGTTTGTTTGAGGAAATTGTTTGTGTTTTAAATCTCTGTTCTTCTTAGAAATTTAATCTGTAGATAATTTGTTATCTCTTTGTTAAAAACTTCCTGTAGGAAATAGTTTGAGTAAAAATTTGTGAAGGAAATCATTTATTTGGAAAATGAAATTGAAACCTCTAGGAATAAATTAGAATTTGTTGGGGAAAAATTTTTGTGCGTACTGTTAAATTTCTTAACTTCCCATTGAAGAACCCTACTGAAAATCTATTCCTGACTTAAATGTTTGAAATTTATTTAATTATGAAAATATATAAATATATATATATATATTAAAATTTATATATACATATATTTATGCACTCATATATAAGTTAGATTGTGAAAGTGTACGCTTTTTTTATTATATGGGTATTTTCAAAATCGCCGTACAGGCGAGTTAAGGGTTTTGTTTTTTATTAAAAAGGAAAAAAAATGGATTTGGATTTTTGTATTCCGTAGGATTTGACCCACAAAATTTCCTTAGCCTTGTAAGTCAATGGGATGGGGGTTGTGGCTACTTCCACAGCCGTTGCCCCTAAGGGAGGCGATGGTGGGAGCAGTCCCAGCTCACCGCCCACCACACAGGCCGACCCATGTAAGGAGCCCTCACCTATTAACAACAATGTCGCCGGCCCGACTGTGTAGTCACGACCCTAAATGAAATTAAAATAAAATGCTTTCCATGTTTTAAATTATGAACTTTTAAATATATTCAGATTTTAAATGAATTTTATTTTATATATATATAATTTGTTATTTGTTTAATTTGATATTCAAATAATATTTTATTTAATAGGTGCATGGAATGCATGTGAATAAGTATTCTTTAAAATATTATTTAAAAATAGAATTTAGTATATTTATTTTTATGCGAAATTGAGAAAGTTAAAATTAGATTATTTTGATAATAAACTTTAACCAAGTTGATTTATTTTCATGCAAATTTTATTTGTCTTGACTGGATTTAGTAAATCCTAATGTAGATTCCTAATGTTTCGATTTTGCTTTAAATTATATTTCTTTTTATTGGGAAAATTGGGAATGTATTAGATGTACAAGTCTTCTAGATAAGTTGTATAATGTGGGAGTTGTTAATGTTTAAATAGAATTCTTGAGTTGACTAAGGTTGTGTACATAGTTTTCCATGGTGTTTAGACACCTAGTTTTATGAAATTAGACTTGATGTTCGTTATGAAATGTGTAGAATTATATGTTGAATTATTGTGCACTTTGTTTACCTTAGTTAGGGAACTTAGATTCCTTATGTTATTTTTAGGGGAGTGGCTCTGTGTGAGAGACAACACACAAAGTGGTGCCTGGGTAACTCATGTAGAGTTAGTAAGTCAGTGGAAACTAAACAAAACATTAAATAGATTAAAATATTTAATTAGAGTAGTAACCCTCACTTATAGACTCAAGGGCTAATTCAATCTTGAGTATAAGTTGAGAAGGCCTGTAATGGAAAATTGATATCTTGTTACTTTAAAAGATATTCGATTCCACAACAGTTTGCATGTGGGGCCGGGTTTCGTAAGAGGTTACCAGTTCAACCCATGTTGGGGGCCGGAACCTAGGAAGAAACACCAGGGTAACCTATGCAACATTGTGATGACACTCCACCTAAAATAACAGTTTACCTTGTGAACTTAGTATATTTGATTATCCTTATTTTGGAAGCATTGTAACCAATAAGTTAAGTATGTACTTGTGTCTAGGGTTTGTAGGTTATGTCTAGGGAACCTTATTACTATCTGCTAGCACGGGGGGTGGACCTATGGGTACCACATGGTTGGGTTGAACGTGCACCTTACTCCATTGGGTCCCTAGTCTATGATCATGGCAACGAGAGCTTCATGGATGGAGAACTCGTATTTGGATAAATGTGTACTTCCTTAATTGTATAATTGGAAATCTAGTATTTGTAACATTCCTCAATTATTTATGAGGTGAACATTTGTAATATGTAATTGTAAACTATTATTTGATTTACCTCATCTGGAGAATGAGTATTGTAATGTCATTTCAATTGCAATGTAAGAATCTTATTTGAACTTTATACTATCATGGATGGAATTCAAATGTTATGCAATGTTTACTTTTAAGTTTATGTTAACTAAATACATGCAATGCTAAATACTAAAGTCATCTATGGGATTCTCAAGTAGTTTGTCATCACGTAACTTAGAGAATGTTTGCAACTAATAAAGATAATATTAACACTTAAAAAAAAAAAATTCACTTTCGTTGATAATTGCAACATTCCTTAGGTTACAAGACAAGGCATTACAGATTGGTATCGGAGCCAAGTTCTAACACTCGACACTATGGGTAATTGCGAGCCCATTAGGTTGACCTAGTACGTAGTATCATTATCTATTAGCCTTGGTTGATTAGTATCTGAGACTCATTGTTGTTTATGTGTAGGATCATGCCTAGGCGACGTGGTAGAGGTCAAGGTGGAGGCCGAGGGCCAATCCCTCAGGTTACTCCCCCTCTGAGCCCTCATCAGAGTGATCAGGTAGATCAGTTGGGTCCACAATTGGACGAGAGGAATGAGGGACAGATTCTGGAATAGTCAGGACTAGAGGGATGACAGTTACTCCCTTTACTAGAGGAGGTCCTAGCTCGACTTGGACCTAGACAAGAAGTGGAACAACGGGATTTGTTGAGGGCACACCCTCCTACATTTGATGGATCCGGGGGTGGTTTAGAAGCAAAACCTGGTTGATTGACTTAGGGTGATGCTTTGCGATGCATTCTTATGGTAGCAACACACGTGCTTGTTGTGCCATAATGCATCTTAGAGGATTTTCCTCTACTTGGTGGCGTCTAGAGGAGCAAAAGCTCCACCTAGATATTGGAGTAGTCTCATGGGATATGTTCTTGGAGAGGTTTAGAGCACACTTCTTGTCTGAGCATTGGAGGCAGTGACATGCGGATTAGTTTCATGACCTATGTCAGTTGGCTATGTCTGTAGAGTAGTTTGAGCGCAAGTTCTATGAGCTCAAACAATATGCAGGGATTTTAGATGATGAGGTGATGTTAGTTTAGCACTTCATCAGGGGCTTAAATTCCCATATTAGCGGTGGAGTCAGAGTCTTTGAGCCAAAGACTATGGAAGTTGTTGTGGAGAAGGCATGTATCATGGAAGAGAATCTTGTTATGGCCTTGGGTAGACACACAGGAGTATAGATAGGTAGTGCTCCTATAGAAGGTTTTGTTCCATGGGGTGGACAGGTACAGATAGGGGGTTCCTCTAGGAACCAACAGACACCCTCTAAGGGTGGGTAGCAGTAGTAGCAACAACATACACCTCAAAATAATAATAATCCACAACCACAGCAAGGTAATATCCCGCAATCAGGGAAGAACCACAACTGTTGGTGCAACAAGCGCAATAGATAGGATCAACCTACTCAGAGTGCACAGTCTACTATCAGTAGAGGTATTTTCCAGCAATCCAATGCACCTTCGGGTGGCAGAGGATTCGATAGAGGCACTGGTTGTTACTCGTGTAGTCAGCAGGGACACATTGCTAGGCAGTGTCCAATGAGAGGTTCCTTAGGTTTTGGGCCATGACCTATAGCTTATGTGCCTACAGTCGGTGATGCAGGACAATCTCATATAGTTTATGCTATTTTTAATAACCGCCAAGTTGATCACCAGAACACAGTGGTTGATACTTCAGGTAAGTTACAAGGTGTTAGTGTTTCTATTCTTTTTGATTCTGGAGCTACCGACTCCTTTATTTCACCAATTATCATTGAACGATGTGGTCTTGTGGTAGTAAAGCAAGGCAGTAAGTGGTAGGTAGAATTCACCTCTAGGTGAAAGTAGTAGTAGAGAACCTAGTGCCGAATTGTGAACTTAAGATTGGAATGTTAACCACCTTAGTGGATCTACATGTTACACCTTTAGGATCGTATGACATAGTTTTAGGTATGGATTGGTTAGAATCTCAACATGCTATGATTGACTGTCGACTTAAGACAGTTAGTTGCATTAATGATTTAGGTGCGAAAGTAGAAATCATAGGTGTTCAAAGACCTATATCTTTGTAGATGATATCTGCTATGCAATTAAAGAGATGTCTTCGTCAGGGTTGTCAACAGTTTGCAACAACAGTTACTGATTTGGAAGAAGGTGAGAGTCGAGAGATATCTCTTGATGATCACCCTATTCTTAGGGAATTTGCTGACATCTTTCCTGATGATATACCTGGAATGCCACCGAAAAGAGATATTGATTTCAGAGTTGACCTAGTTCCTGGAGTAGAGCCTATATCTCAAGCTCCATATAGAATGACTACTCACGAGTTAGAGGAGCTTCATATCTAGTTAGAGGAACTATTAGAAAAGGGTTTTATTCATCCAAGTGTTTCTCCTTGAGGAGCACCTATCATCTTCGTAAAGAAGAAGGATGGGTCACTTAGATTGTGCATTGACTATTGTCAATTGAACAAGGTAACGATTAAGAATCGGTATCCATTGCCTAGAATCGATGATCTTTTTTATCAGATCAAGGGAGCTAATGTGTTCTCTAAAATCAATTTGAAATTTGGTTACCATCAATTGTGAATTGTTGAAGCAAACATTCATAAAACTGCATTCCAAACTCGTTATGGGAACTACGAATTCATAGTAGTATTGTTTGGGTTAATGAACGCACCATCAGTATTCATGAGTTTAATGAATGGTGCTTTTTGTGCATACCTTGATCACTTTGTCCTTGTATTTCTCAATGATATTTTGATATATTCGAGAAACATGAAGGAGCATGAAGAACACTTGAGACAGGTATTGCAATGCTTAAGGGAAAATCAATTGTATGTGAACCTGAAGAAGTGTGACTTCTTCCAAACTAAGGTAAAATACCTTTGACATGTGATTTCTGGAAAAGGTATTGTTGTGGATCCTTCAAATATTCAAGCTATTGTTGATTGGCCTATGCCTACTAATGTAGGTGAAGTACGTAGTTTCATGGGTCTAGCTGGTTACTATAGACGGTTTGTTCAGGGATTTTCTAGGATTGGGCATCCTATTACTTCTCTTCAGAGAAAAGAGAAGAAATTTGTCTAGACAGAGCAGTGTCAGTTGGCTTTTGAGACACTTAAAGGAAAGTTGACTAATGCGCCTATATTGATTATTCCCGATCCTACTAAGGATTTTGTAGTTTGCACGGATGCATCCTTAGAGGGTTTGGGAGCAGTTCTGATGCAAGATGGGCTTGTGATTGCTTATGAGTCTCGCAAACTCAAGGATCACGAATTAAACTATCCCACTCATGATTTGGAACTTGCTGTAGTTGTGCATGCATTAGTTCGATGGAGGCATTTCTTATTGGGTCACCATTTTGAACTTCACACTAATCACCATAGTCTACAATACATTTTTACACAACCTAACTTGAATGCTAGACAGAGACGGTGGATGGAGTTCTTGTGTGAATACGATTTTGAAGTGAAATATGTTCAAGGAAAAGAGAATGTTGTGGCTGACACTCTTAGTCATCGTCGACATGAGATCTCTGCTACTACTCTTGAAGTAGATTTGAGGGGTCAAATTTTAGCAGCACTTCCTACTAATAGATTCTATTAGGAAGTGAAGTCAGAGATTGAATCTGGTAGACCTTTAGAAGGTCGATTTGCAGGGTATATCCTTGAACTAGATGGTATATTACGACATTTAGATCATATTTATGTACCACACCTTGAGGGTCTTTGTACATTAATTATGACTGAAGCACATCGAGCTCCATACTTAGCTCATCTAGGTGTTAAGAAAATGCATGCTAATCTTTGGCAATTGTATTTCTGGCCTGGTATGAAATGTGATATTGCTAACTATGTATTGAGATGTCTTGAATACCAGCAAGTCAAAGCTGAGCATCAACATCCCGCTAGATTATTACAGCCACATCTCATTCCTAAATGGAAATGGGATATTATATCTTTTGACTTTATTGTTGGGTTACCTACGTCATCACGTTCACATGATGCCATTATGGTAACTGTTGATAGATTGACTAAGGTAGCTTATTTTTTGCTAGTATGGTCATCTTACAATGCTTCATCCGTAGCTAGGATATTTATGGAGGACATAGTTAGATTGCATGGGATTCCTTGTAGGATTATATCTGATAGAGATCCCATATTTACATCAGCCTTATGGACTTCATTACAACATGCTCTAGGTACACAGTTGAACTTTAGTTCAGCATATCATCCTCAAACAGATGGACAAATGGAGAGAGTTAATCAAATATTAGAGGATATGCTTAGGATGTACGTAATGGACCAACAATCACGTTGGGAGGATTATCTGTACTTAGTAGAATTTTCTTACAATAACAGATATCAGAGTTCCATAGGTATGCCACCATTTCAGGCATTATATGGATGTCCTTTTCGAACTCCATTAAGTTGGGATCGATTAGAGGATAGAGTGTTACTTGGTCCTAAGATGCTTCAAGACATGGAGCAATAGGTTGATCGTATTAGAGAAGATTTGATAGCAGCACGAGATAGGCAAAAGAAGTATGTTGATGCGCATAGAATAGACTGACAATTTGTAGTTGGTGATAGAGTGTTTCTTCGAGTGTGACTGTGAAAGAGTCCAATCTATTATGGAAAAGGCTCTAAGCTTGTGCCTCATTTTGTTGGGCCATTTGACATCCTAGAGAGGATTGGTCCTATGGCGTATTGACTCACCTTACCACCTAGTTTGTCATGTATTCATGATGTTTTCCATGTATCAGTACTTAGACCATATCATCCTAACATTTCTCATGTACTTGATTGGAATGTGTTACAGGTAGAGGACGGGCAACTGATTTTGGAGCCCGTGTCCATTCTATAGGGACGGACGCTCGGTCTTAGGGGTCGAGACGTTGACCAGGTGAGGGTCCAATGGGATCCTAACCATGAGGCTTCTGCTAATTGGGAGGATACGACATGCATGAGGGAACTTTATCCCTATCTATTTGCAGGATTTTAGGAGCAAGCCTGATCCTAGGGGGGAGGATGTAGTACCCCTCCATTTTTCTTATGTTTTTTGTTAGCATGTTTTCACTTTAATAGACTTTGGTACTTTGTTTTGGATATTTTGATCACTGTCTTTTGAGCGACAGTGGATTCGTTTTGTGATATGATAAACATTGTATGGTGATAATTAATTTCTGATATGATTTATGTTAGTGTAGATGTTTACTTTAGATGTTATTGCTATATATATATGTTTATGGTAGATTAATTGTACAATTTAATTTGTTAGTTTGATGTGATGTGTATTGGTGTGGAGAACGGAGTTGCATCACTCGCTTGCGAGTGCCCTATGATTTCCATGATTTTCTCCACACGGTGTGCTTATATAATGGATTATATTTATATGTATGTTATTTGTTTGGTTGTAGGATTGTAGGTACATGACACAGACTCCACCTAGTTACTCAGGTCTGAGCATGTCAAGACTCAACAGAAATGTTGATTGGGAGGTAGTAACAAGGTTTATCCTAGTCTAGTCTTAAACCTAGTCAAAGTATCTCATCAGTTAAGTTTGGTGTCTTTGTTTGTTTCATATGTGTCTGATTGGATTAATTGTTTTGAAAGGAAAATTTTGTTAATTTAATGATAGATTAATATTCTTTAATTTACTATTTATTTAAATTAATTTTAAATGTTGAAAATAAAGTTTTACAATTTATTTAATTAATTAATTAGTTTATTTGGTTAAGTAATTTAATCTTGAGGTTAAAAATATTTAATTAAATAGATTAATTAATTAAATTAAAGTTACTTTAATTGTGTGAATAGATTTAATTTAAATTATTTTTTTTGGTGGGAAATGGTATTTTAATTGTTAAATAAATAAAATTAAATAAGGAAAAGGGAAATTGTATTTTAAATTTTGAATTCTTTAAATCTAAAAATGCATTCAATTTTTGATAAGGAAGAAAGAAAAGATTGTCGTGAGGTTGTTAGAAGATATTTTCTTCTCGACATGTGTGGTAGTTAAATTAATTGCTTCTTGTTGAGGATTCTCTCAGAAATTTTTTATGGATTTAGGGAAAATAGAAGATTACTTCATGGGAAATAAAAAGGACAGATTTTTACTTTAAAAATTTTGGGAATTGGAATTGTTTGCAAACTTTGTTTGGGATTTTGGCATAATTTTGTGAAAGAGGATTACGAATAGAAATTTTGTTTAGTATCTGTGTTCTTTTTGGAAAGTGGTGGTTGAAAAGCTCTGGAAATTGCACCCAATAGGAAAATCCTCTCTTCTACAGACAATTTTCAAGCTACAGGAAACAAGTTCCTCAATTGTTATTTATTTAATTTATTTCTTTTGAAAAGTTTGTCTGTGAAAAGGATTAGTATTGTGAGGTTTTGTTAAAATTGTTAAAAACGTGTTTGTTTGAGAAAATTGTTTGTGTTTTAAATCTCTGTTCTTCTCGGAAATTTAATCTGTAGATGATTTGTTATCTCTTTGTTAAAAACTTCCTGTAGGAAATAGTTTGAGTAAAAATTTGTGAAGGAAATCATTTATTTGGAAAATGAAATTGAAACCTCTTGGAATAAATTAGAATTTGTTGGGGAAAATTTTTTGTGCGTACTATTAAATTTCTCAACTTCCCATTGAAGAATCCTATTGAAAATCTATTCCTGACTTAAATGTTTGACATTTATTTAATTATGAAAATATATAAATATATATATATATATAATATATATGTATATAAATTTATATATACATATATTTATGCACTCATATATAATTTGGATTGTGAAAGTGTACGTTTTTTTTTTATTATATGGGTATTTTCAAAATCGTCGTACAGGCGAGTTAAGGGTTTCATTTTTTATTAAAAAGGAAAAAAATAGATTTGGATTTTTGTATTCCATAGGGTTTGACCCACAGAATTTCCTTAGCCCTGTAAGTGAATGGGATGGGGGTTGTGGCTGCTTCCACAACCGCTGCCTCTAAGGGAGGCGACGGGGGGAGCAGTCCCAGCTCACCGCCCACCACACAGGTCGTCCCATGTAAGGAGTCGTCCTTTGTTAACAATAATGTCGTCGGCCCGACTATGTAGTCACGGCCCTAAATGAAATTAAAATAAAATGCTTTCCATGTTTTAAATTATGAACTTTTAAATATATTCGGATTTTAAATGAATTTTATTATATATATATATAATTTGTTATTTGTTTAATTTGATATTCAAATAATATTTTATTTAATAGGTGCATGGAATGCATGTGAATAAATATTCTTTAAAATAGGATTTAAAAAGAGAATTTAGTATATTTATTTTTATGCGAAATTGAGAAAATTAAAATTAGATTATTTTGATAATAAATTTTAACCAAGTTGATTTATTTTCATGCAAATTTTATTTGTCTTGACTGGATTTAGTAAATCCTAATGCAGATTCCTAATGTTTCAATTTTTCTTTAAATTGTGTTTCTTTTTATTGGGAAAATTGGGAATGTATTAGATGTACAAGTCTTCTAGATAAGTTGTATAATGTGGGAGTTGTTATTGTTTAAATAGAATTCTTATGTTGACTAAGGTTGTGTACATGGTTTTGCATGGTGTTTAGACACCCGGTTTTATGAACATAGACTTGATGTTCATTATGAAATGTGTAGAATTATATGTTGAATTCTTGTGCACCCTGTTTACCTTAGTTAGGGAACTTAGATTCCTTATGTTATTTTTAGGGGAGTGGCTCTGTGTGAGGGCCTACACACCAAGTGGTGCCTGGGTAACTCATGTAGAGTTAGTAATTCAGTGGAAACTCAAAAAAACATTAGATAGATTAAAATATTTAATTATATTAATAAACCTCACTTATAGACTCAAGGGCTAATTCAGTCTTGAGTATAAGTTGAGAAGGCCTGGAATGGACAATCGATATCTTGTTACTTTAAAAGATATTCGATTATGCAACAATTTCATGTGGGGCTGGGTTTCGTAAGAGGTTACCAGTTCAACCCATGTTGGGGGCCGGAACCTAGGAAGAAACACCAGGGTAACCTATGCAACATTGTGATGACACTCCACCTAAAATAACAGTTTACCTTGTGAACTTAGTATATTTGATTATCCTTATTTTGGAAGCATTGTAACCAATAAGTTATGTATGTACTTATGTCTAGGGTTTGTAGGTTATGTCTAGGGAACCTTATTACTATCTGCTAGCACGGGGGGTGGACCTACGGGTACCACATGGTTGGGTGGAACGTGCACCTTACTCCGTTGGGTCCCTAGTCTATGATCATGACAATGAGAGCTTCATGGATGGAGAACTCATATTTGGATAAATGTGTACTTCCTTAATTGTATCATTGGAAATCTAGTATTTGTAACATTCCTCAATTATTTATGAGGTGAACATTTGTAATATGTAATTGTAAACTATTATTTGATTTACCTCATCTGGAGAATGAGTATTGTAATGTCATTTCAATTGCAATGTAAGAATCTTATTTGAACTTTATACTAAGAATCTTATTTGAACTTTATACTATCATGGATGGAATTCAAATGTTATGCAATGTTTACTTTTAAGTTTATGTTAACTAAATACATGCAATGCTAAATACTAAAGTCGTCTATGGGATTCTCAAGTATTGTTTCATCGCATAACTTAGAGAATGTTTGCAACTAATAAAGATAATATTAACACTTAAAAAAAATTTTATTTCACTTTCATTGACAATTGCAACATTCCTTAGGTTACAAGATGGGGCATTACAATGCAATTAAGCTAGTTGTAGCAATGAAGTAAAGAAGCTCATACTAGCTTTACAAAGTGATTCATCATCAACAAACCACAAAAAGCATGAGCTGGAAATTCATCAAATACTATAATAGCAATCACCATTATCACTTCCACTCAGGAAACTAACAACTAAAACTAACATATGAAAAAACTCAAAAGGAACACCCATAAATCATGCAATGCTACTTTATACCATTGTAGAATGCCTTTACTTTAGTTCTCCAACCATTTACAAATGAGGGGAAAGCCCCTATTTATAGTTTTCCAAAGCCCAAATGAATGGCTAGGATTGAACTACATTGTGTGGCTCAAATTTAATTACATTAGGGTTTCACCTACTCCCCATTATCCAACAATTTAAAATACATCTTTTGTCCTTTTCCTATTTTGTCTTGTAGTGCCCAAGTGTTGTAGCAATTTTCTCCTCTTATTGATTGTCGTTATGTTGTAGCTGAAATTTTTCAAAAGTTGCCTTTTTTTTGACGAACTTGCAGTAATCTTCATTAGATCTAAAAACAGGCCCCATTTACAAATTTGCACCATCGTGGGATAGTTTAGCTACCCCCATATTTAATGGGACAGTCTTTGATGAATCACGATTGTTTGATAAGAGACATAATAGTCCCTCCTTGCCTTTGATTCCCTATGCAACCATCAGACTTCCTGGCATTGATTAATCCTTGTCTGACATGCAACCATCTACTTGTCAATCTTCCTGATGAATTAACCATTGTTTGGCTACCTTTAAGTGTATCATTTGTACATTAAATTATTTGCTTTGTTCGGCCCTATAGGTGATCCTTGACCATCATCTTCTATGCAAATTTGGTAGGAAGCATGTAGATCCTTCATTTATATTGTGCCTTTCATGATCTCTCCTTCTCCATCCTAATATTTCTTCAATGTGGACCACCTTCCTGATGGCAAGGAGGAATAATCATTCCTTAGTGACCCCTCCTTTCAGCACACTCCACTTTATAGTTGAATCCCTACATAAAATAATAGATCAAATTAGAAACTTGTAAATAATTCATTTTTCATATGGAGCCTTCAAAATCCTATGACATGATGGTTATCTATTTTTTGATTACTTATTTTGAATAGTGATACCAATTTAATTTTCATCCCAGCTATAGAAGTGGTACTAGGTTACTTGAAACATGCATATCACTAGTTGTGAATCCTCGGATACAAAGCCCTCCCACAATGAACTAGATAATTTAGAGTGTAGGATTCATGGAAGCCTGAGCAAGTGGGTGATAACCAGCGAAAGGTTTCCATGAGGAAGTTGTTAGAAAATAGCTCAAGGGATCATGGGCCCCATAAAATTGGTTTCCATTTTGGATGAAAGGGAAGTCGACGTTGTATGGCCCTTCCCTAGTTTGATGTCAATGAGAGGTGATGGCATCACCCTCAAGAGTGTAGACAGAGGAATGACTGCAAGCTCCCCCCATCATTGGGTAGCGTGAAAAGAAACTCACAAGTGGGCACAGTGGGAGAGCTGCCACTTACAACTGATGTCTCTTGCCACTCATCCACTCGCATTAGGAGGGACGATGCCTGACTTGTCATTATGTTGAGTCTTTAAGTAGTTTGCAAATGTTCATGTGTGACAGTTAGCTACATCGACTTGTTATCAACTCCTCACTCATTTATTTATTTGAGTCACCCTAAGTGTTCTTCATGTAGTCACATTCTACTCATGATCCGAAGTTTGTGGCTGATGGAGCCTGTTGTACATTTTCCAATTCAGTATAAGGCTACCTTCACACTCAATCTATTCTCTCCCATTTTCTACGTTTATTGTACATAGGATGCCGATCCACTGCATCTGAGCTTATGGAGGTATTTCAATAGTCATGCTCAAAGGTCATTAGTTTGTGATCTTAAACTCGCATATCAAATGAAATATAAAGAGGGATTTCCCACACATTCCATTTGTTATTGCACTAGTTGGCCAGCTCCGCAAAGGTGTTGATATTCCTACCCTTTAAAATCCAATAGGAGCATATTACTTTGAATCACCACCACCCTTGATTTCCTTGGACCGATTTCAATAGGCCTCATGAAAATTTTGTGAACAAAGAAACATGAATGCCACTTGAGGATATGAAGTGCGACAAAGAGAATGTTGTTTTGAGGGACATCCATACAAATCATGGACCCTACAAAGGGAAATGTTGTCTCTATGAATAACGACAGCAATGCTTGAGAGGTAGTACAAGAGCGATTTCATGATTAAGGATGCATCTTGGGAATTTTGCATCATCATTTATTGAAGGATGGTCCTCATGCAACCAAACTTTTCCTTTATTTGTTATGTGGGTATGTGTAGGATCATCATGGAAAAAATAGGCCCTTAAGTGGCAAAAAATTTAGAAAAATCAGAGTTAGGCAACTTGACATAAAAATCCGAATAAGTGATCTATATTATTTCAAAAATGTCTAAGAATAGAATCTGTAGCAAATTGAATGTAGTTTCTAAACTACTAGGTTTGTTTAAAAAAAAATCTATTTGGTGAAAATTTGAAATTTCAATGCAGTGGTACTTAAATTTCAAGGAAAAAATAAGAAATAGGTGTCTGTCTGACCACCCTAACCACAATAAAATGATAATAATTTTTTATAATATTTTAGATATATGTAGAGGACTCATGCCCCGATGTGATGCATGTTTTTTTGTAATTTTTTTCCTAGTAAATAATTAATTATGGTTTTTTTATTACAACTTTTTAAAAAATATAAAAACTCGTATGTTTGACCACCTTAACTTGGTCCAAACTTCATGAAATTCAATTTTTCTTTTTTTAATCCTATAGTATGTGAAGTATAAAATGTGACGCATGTTTTGGATTCAAAAAATGTGATACCATTTGAAAGTTGTAGATGTTTTCCAATCAACCTATCAATCAGGACTTTAGTCATAATTTCAATAGAAAATGAATAATAATTACTTATTAAATTCAAAGTAAAGCATAATTTATATCGGTGGAAAGTTGAGAATCTCCTTTAAAAACCCTTTTCATTTCATCAAATTTGGGTAACAAATAGTCATCAGCCACATAACCATCATATTGCCACTTTTTGGCCCATCATGATCCTGCACATACCCATGTACCTTTCTTATCCTAACAGCCTCAATAACCATCATCAAGAATTATTGACAATCCTTTTATTCTTCATGGAGGTAGGAAGATGGTGCAACACTACCATGTAGGATTAGGACCATGAGCAGCCATCATCACAAATCCATTGTAACAATAGCATGGAAATATTATCCAATAGCAACATGGAACCCACAAGGTGAACATCTGTTGAAAATCAAGTTATCACACCTGCTATCAATTACGATGGCTAACTTCTCCATTTCAGTAATCACTTCAAATATGGGGAGATACGCCCTCAAATTATGATACTCCACACATCACCCCACTTATTAAATCACATTACACATTGTGCTACCAAGGATGTAGCTTCCAAAAAATAAGATGGGCCATCGTGTGGATGTGAATAATGTGGATCCTGCAATGTGGAGATTCGTGCAAGCTATGTCGTCAAGAACGCAAACGAATGGAAAACTATCCACATCATGGCACACGGGAACCAATTGATGTCTCGTGCCAACATATTCACCTTGCAATTGAACATTCTATTTTTTAATTTTGTTCACACCATTTGCGACTAATCCAATCTGGGCTAATGATGCCCCCCCTTGGTGTTGTTCATTCATCACCCTTCTCTTCGTGAGCGATCATGCTGCAAGTTATACACCGATGGAGAACAATGGAAGGAACATCACTTCCCCTAGGATGATTTCTATGTTATAATTCAAGTTGTGATACTTTTTTACCGGCACTAGATCCTCCCATAAGACACACTAATCACTAGTTTAGGGACGTCGCCATTTCTAGCACTCGGTTCAAACATTACAATTAAAAAAATGTTCACAATTTGAAGATAGAAACATCGCATCAAACTTTCGGGAGGCACAGTCAATGTTCTTGGGAGCCAATTATAGCAACCCATTATTATCAATGATGCTCCTAAATGTTTATCCCCCTAAGTCTCAAAATTTGCATTTGATCACCTTGCGCAGATCCAGGATGTTGAGAGCGACATGCGTATTTTTCCCAATGTATGCCCACCCCATACCCATTGAAGAGCATTGTTAACTCATAATGTATGGGGAACCTTTGAAAAGGATAGCCATGGAGAATGCAGGCTCCATAGAGGAAGAAGCCACCGAATGGGGGAGTGCATGCCATAGCAATAGAAAATTCATTTGGCAATGGTCATTGAATACTACAATCCCACAGTCAAAACCTGCAAGTGCCATGGGTGTCGCTATTAGTAATGCAGGAAGAATTAGGTGGGAATACATGGTGAGATGGCCACTCAAAAAATTATGTCATTGAGAACATAGATCCCCATGTACTAGCTCCCACAGGTTTGCCTCCGTAAAGCGTTTGATTGACAATGATTCCTTGCATTCCCCACATGATCAAGTGCTTAGATAGTCAATCCCTTGATTCACGACCCACGAGCCCCATAGAGAAGTGGTTTGTTAAAACATCCCATTTTCTCATCTCGGTAAGGCATCCTCCTACATTCACTTGGTTGGATAGAGCATCTTGTGAACCTAGTTGACTTCTAGCAGACTTATCATAGGAATGATGAGTAGTAGCCTCGTTGTAGAGGATTGTTGAAACCGAGCTAATGGAATGGAAAAGATGCACGGTTGTTTGACAGCATTTCCAAAGATAAGATGCACAATAGTGATAGGTGTTTAAATTGAATATTTGAATTCAAATAGAGAAATGAGCCCCCCATTATCAAATGCTCTCCCTATCAAAAGAAAGGACTCATTGAGGATATGAAGCACACTTACGAACAGAGGGACAATTAATGCTCATTGGTCAAATCTTCTCTTCATCACACATAACACGATTATTGCAAACCCAAAAATAGTGCATATAGTGAAGTCAAGCAATGAAATCTATGTTAGCAGATCCTACATGAATGAAATCCTGTAGATGTAGGGGAGTGAAGCGTTGAGGCAAAGAGGATGTTGGGAAGCAACATAAAGTCAGTGAAGGCCTGCACAACAATGCTTTTTTTAGTGGTTAATATTTGCCAATTGGCTAATAGTTTGAGCTACTATAATGTGCCTTGAATTGCCACATTTAAAAAAAAAATTTATAGTCTTATTTAAATCGCAAAATAATTTATTTTATTAAAAAATTTAACTCAAAAATTTGCCACAATATTTGATACATGATTAAATTAGATTCGCCTAAATTTTATAAATTATAGTAGAAATCTATATTAATTCGCCAATAGTATATCATAATTATTAGGTGCTTTAGGACCATATTTGTAATCTTTATTTTTCACCGTTGATTTATAATATAATCTAATGGCCCTTTTTGTATTCCATGAGGTAAAATGTACCCATGATCTATAATGCTCATGGGCCCCACAATTTTGGGTCTCATGAGCATTATAAATTGTGGGTAAAATTTACCTTACAAAGTACAACAAGTGTCATTAGACCAATGATCTAAAAGAAATTTTGAGCCCCATGAGAATTGAAAATCATGTGTACATTTTACCTTTTAGAATACAATGAAGGCCATAACATTATATTTTCAAACAATGGTGGAAAGTAATTATATATTCTACCCCTTCAATCCATCGATAATTTCCACCCTTGGGCCCCTACTTTTCTATGAGAATTATTTTTAGATTGGATAGATTCACCATCATAATTAATAGGTTTTCCTATTATTCTTCAAGATTTTCCCAAATTTTCTATAAAATTTTAGTGATGTAAAAAAAATTGCCAATAAAATTAATATGTTTTCCTCAAAAAATGAAAGATTTGCCAAGATTTTATATCTTTTTTGAGGGTGGTTTCTTAAAGTTATCATTGCTGCACAATGGGTCCCACATTGATGATATTCATGGGAATTTGGAGGATGTTGATCTTCACCCACTCAAAAATGGGATTGTGTCCCATTGGCATTTCTCTGTGTTGATGTGAGATGATTTTCAATCAATTTGAGATCAACATGGTTGACCCCATAGCCCACCAAAATCATTCATTCAATAAAGCCCGTGGGAAGCCATTTGGGGAATGTCATCAAGAGACGAGCGAGAGATAGGCAGAATCCCGTATTTTGCGTACCACACGGATGACTATCATTTGCGCTAGCTTAGAATTCCTTTGCTTGTAACGTGAAGAGATCTAATGTGCAGTGTTGTGGGAAATCCATTGGGGACCATTATGAATTGATGCGAAGACACCCCCAATAAGGTCGTGCGAGAACAACTGAGTGAGTGACTGGCGTAGTGAATAAGTGATCGTGGGAAAATTGTGCGAGTGCGTCGCATATGATTTACATTCTACAATAGCGAGATGACGGATAGTAGCCACCATGGAAAATCTCACAGAGGTTGGCGATGCCAATGGTCATGAAGTGGGGAGTTAGTGGAGCTTCATCATTCAGAAATGGCATTGGGGTGATGGACTCCTGCAGGCAACAACCCGCAAGGGCGGGCCCACTGGTGGGTTTTAACTCAAAAGCTCACCCACGAACTTAAGTTTTTTTTAGGAAAAGGTACCAGTGGGACCTAAACCATGAGGTGAAGTGAAAGCTAAGACATTTAGAGAACAGTGCTCAGGTGAAGGAAAGCCATGAAAAATCCCATGATCGTCTCAAATTTAAACAATTTTGAAGTGCGTCAGGTTAGGTTTGTTTCAGA
Organism: Sequoia sempervirens; assembly: GCA_007258455.2. Lineage (NCBI taxonomy): Eukaryota > Viridiplantae > Streptophyta > Pinopsida > Cupressales > Cupressaceae > Sequoia > Sequoia sempervirens. Next base: position 60,498,477 of record VDFB02281492.1, read on the forward strand.
AATGGCAAAGATGGGACGACAAGGCCAAATGCGAAACCCAACATGCAGAAAATGGTCAAGGGTTAGCCACTACAAAAGTGGCAAAATGGGGATGAAAATCTACACAGGGTGACCTGTAACAGTGGGTCCACAATGGGTGAAAGACGCAGCAGCAGAAATGGGGTGGGGTCTGCACATTGGGCAACTATTAAGGCTTCGCCGCAGGCAATTGGTGGAGTTCAATGGCGAATGGTAGGAGGAGACCCACAAATGTGGGTCTACAAGGGCCAACAAACATTGGGAAAAAAGCTAAGGGAAACCTGTAGGGGTGAATGACTTGATCAACTTCAGTTGGGTGAGCTGGGCCAATATGAAATTGATCATTTTAAGGCTTATGGCCAACCTAGGTTTGGAAACTGGGGCCCACAAAATGAGACAGGAACAAAGTAACCCATTGAGAGAAAAAAAAGGGGGTCCCTACCTACGACAGGGCATGTGCGCAAAACATGCACAACAAGTTGTTGGGTTGATTCTTGTCATGATAATTATTTTGTTTTCAGTGTTTCATTATGCATAATAAGGCATGTTATTAGGGGGACAAATTTTTACTTCCCTAGCATATAGTAGGTAAATGGATACATGGTTCTATGTAGTACTAGTAGTTACGTGTAGTGACATGGAATGATGAACCAATAGGCAAAGGGGAACTCCAAATGGAAGGGATGTGTACACACTTAGGAGGAATCAAGAATATAATAGGCACATATTTGCACATAAGGAATGATAAGTTGTATTTTAAGTGTTATATGGAACATCAATGTCACCATTGACCATAGTAACTAACAATGCCATGTGCAGATTTGGTTATATGTCATAGAAGATACAAACAACATTGTTACATACTGACATATTATTGGAATGATAAGCCATATTTTGAGTGTTATGTGTAACATTTATGACACCATTGTTCGCAATGGTGGACAATGTATTTCCCCTATGTGTAGATATGTATGTATGTCATAGTAGATACAAACACAATTGATACATAGTGATTTGTATGTGTTGTATAGAACATTGATGCAACCATTGATCAAGATGGGAAAATGCACAAAATATAAAAATTCATAGTAACAAACCCATGCAAAACCATTGCCACAAAATGCAAAACATAAATATAGCAATATTGGTTTTAACAAACAATATAGTCTTTTCTAAACAACACCTTATAAAACATTGAAACAATATAGCTTTTTCAATAGCACCTTATCAAAAATGAAACAATATAGCGTAAGGTAGATAACAACAATCAACAATGCCTTATGGAAAGAAACATAAATTGTATAACATTAACTATTTTATTGTATTGCAAGCATAGCCACAAAACGAAAGCCATAAATTCATAGTAACAAACCTATGGAAAAATATAGATTGTTCAACAGTACCATATCAAGAATGGAACAATATATTAACATAAACTATATAACATTAACTATTTTATTGCATTGCAACCACAACGACAAAATGGAAGCCATAAATCAAACAATATTGATTTCAACAGTGAGCCAGATGGAAAAACTCACAAAACACAAAAATTCACAACAACAAACCCATGCAGGGGGTAAGGTATGTACACCTCATATTGTGTATGGCCTAACGGTGGAGAACTTGTACTCTTGAAAGAGAGGTCACAAGTTCAAATCCTGCAGGGGGTAAGGTATGTACACCTCATATTGTGGAGCACGAGTTAGGTGCCTCCCTCAGATTAGGAGTATGAGGAGTCCCATATATACTATAAGCTGTCTGTAGACCCAAAAACAGATTGCCCAGTATTCGTGGACTATAAAAGAATATTATTATTATTATTATTATTATTATTATTATTATGTGAAAACTGTATTCTAAGTGTTTTATGGAATATTGATGCCACCATTAATTACAGGAATGGACAAAACATTATCTCAAAAATCTAATATAATTATGTGAAATATTAGAGTATAATTCAAATGTCAAATAATTGTATTTACATAAGTCATGCACAACCTTAAGAATAAAGAGATAATTGCATCCATACAATTCTATTGAAGATTGATACAAAAATTTGAAACTATATTTTTTAATTTTCTGTCTAATCATTTGAACTAATTTTGTAGTCAATGATTATTCTCAAAGGTCATTTACAAAAAAATACTTCCTCAAAATACCCATTATGCAATTTGGAAACTCAACAATTTCAATATCATAACAGAAAGTCAAACAATTATCAATGTTGGGACTACTGAAAACAAAAATAAGAGTAGTTGATAGAGCCTTGGTGAGAACCCTATGGCGAGGCTGACCTCATAGAAGATCTAATGCTATGAAAATATCCACAATACTCATGAACATAAGCTGAGATTAAAGATCATTCACTAAGATGTATTATTATCTTATGTGAAACAGGATTGTTTGTCTCGAGTATGTTCAACAAAAATCTGAAGGAAATGTGAAGCTTAGTGCAATGAATATGTGCCATTAGTAGACAATATGTAAATTAGGGAAAATAGAGAGTTCTATAATTTATAACAAATAATATGCAATGCATGTACAATAAAAGGCATTAAATAAATAAGATGTAGGCATACCTTCTAGGTGCAATGGGATGTAGCATGAACAGAAGAAAAGAAGACCTGCTCTCCACCCTACCATATTGGGCCATGCAGCCTCATGGCTGTCACCAAACTCCTAAGAAATAACATGCACTTCCCACCACTAAGATCAATGGTGAAACCAGTGTTTCTGCACCTGAGAATTTTTACTTAATATTTGTTATTTTTGTATATTTGATTGTGTTTGATTTTTTCCATCCACAAACAAAAACACAATCAAATATTCAACAACAATAAATCTTAAGTATTATGGATTGTGGAAATATCATAGCATTAACCTAAAAATTTTATTTAGTTGGAATAAATGTTTTACATTTTTAAAAGTATATATAGTTGTATTATTTATGAAAAATAATTTGACATGTAGTTGTGAAATAAGAGATGGAATAAAGGACAGGGTTGGGGCCCTAGCTCAGTTGGCTAAATCTTTCCTGTTGCAGGAGGTTGGTCATGAGATCTAGTCTCCCCCACCCCCGTGGTACCGGAGGGCGTGTCGCGCCAGCGCCGCTGGTCACGTTAAAAATTTTACCAGGCGCACTACAGTTTATATGGGGTCGTGCTACCCGATTCCTGCAGCCTAAAAAAAAAAAGAGATGGAATAAAGGACATATAGCCTTACCTTCTATATAAATAGAATGTAGTTGCAACTTGTACACAATTTCAAACATGTGATGGAAAAACTATTTAGTATTATGGAGATGTGCATTTATAGTTTAGAATGTTTGCAATCTAAAATGGTTTCAATTAGATATAGTTAGACACAAGGAAAATTTGAAGTTCATTTGAACGAACATGTGTCATTGGTAGACAATATCTAAATAAGGAAATATAAACAACTCTATAGTTTATAAAAAAAAAATATAATGCATCTGTAATAGAAGAGATCACATTAACAAGATGTAGACATACCTTGTGCAAAGAGCACTTGAGAGATAGTATACTTACAATTATAACTCCCATATAATTTTGTTATGGCACCTAACAATTTTATTTAGTTGAAATCAGTGTTATCCATTTTTAAAAGCATATATAGTTGAAACATTTGTGACAAAGAATTTGAGATGCAGTTGTGAAATAAGAGATGGAATAAAGGAGATATAGCCTTACCTTGTATATAAATGGAATGTAGTTGCAACTCGGAAACCATGGAAAACTTGTGATCATGAAGCTATTAATTATTGTCAAGATCTGCAATTACAGCTAAAATTTTTTGCAATCTAAATTCATTACAATTTCATATAGTTAGACACAAATGGTTCAAATGAAATAGCACTGGAAACGGTATCATTGACCAAAGAAGAGGAAGGTATTGAGAGATAAACTATAAATGGTGGGAATTCTAAATGCATTGAAATGAAGAGGGAAAGGAGCAGTGGTATAGTTACCGTAAAGAATAGAAACATTTCATCATGATGGGAATGTATTCTAGAGTATCTATCAAAAGAGAAAGGTGGATCTATACGTATTCCTATTATTGATTTTACATGAGAGAGAGTTGTGAATGTTAGTCCTTTCCTTTCTTTAGTTACAATATCTATTGTATCTCTCTCTAGTGTCAAGCCTTGATATTTATGTATTGTTATTGCCCAAGCCATTGTCCAGGGGAGCTTCCTTCGGCTACCCCATGTGATTAAGGGAATGGAGATGGAATTGGGATTGTCTTGATCCCATGTTGGGCTAATGTAGTTTGGGAAGTGAACAATATATTCAGGTGGTTGAGGTGGTTTAGCACCCCTAGCATATATGATAGCCTTCACTAAACTCAATGATACATTAACCAAGCCATCTCCCACCCAAAGATTTGTTGTCAAAATTACTTGTTGGAAAATTGTAAGTAATAGCTCTACTTGAAGTTGTTCATCATCACCATAATCAATTGTGTTTTACTGAGTAGTTTCAGCAACACTAATTGCAATGGGAACATTTAACTACTAAGGGATTTTTCTATTATGCAAGGAAACCAACCTATTTGTTGGGAATAAGTGAATAGCTTCATCAAACTCTTGGTTTTTCTTAGCTAAAAGCATGGCATTTGTTCTATTCATAAGAGCTTTCCAATCATACTAGGATGCCTAACAATTTCTAATATTCAAAAGGAGTGTACGAAACTACTTTTGTGTATCAGATTGTCCATGCTAGTGGAAGACAATGTTAAGCATGACAACAATATTAAAAGTGTGCCAAAGATCCAAGGTTGTGTAGTGAGAAGCATAGATAGGCCTATCCAAATCAAGTGGAAACTATGCTAGGTCACCCATGAGTATAACAGAGGTACCACCAAATGGCTGCATATGTCTAGTAGGAAACACTTGTTGTAATCGACTATCTATTTTAAGCAACAACTTGGGCCCCAAGAAGCTCATTTCATCAATTAAGATGTACTTAATATGTTTGAAGTCCTCTTGAAATATGGTCAATGGCTGTCCTTTTAATGGATTTGTATCTCTAATTCATATCCAAAGAGTTGTATGCACTTTAGAGGCACAAATATTGTAAGTGGCCACACCCATTGGCACCAAATCAAGCAAAGGATTCATTCTTTGATTCGACAATGTATTTAGTGCTCTTCATATCTTGTCTATAAGAAAAAATTTACTTGTACCAGCAGTTCCTTGAATGATCATACGCAATGGTGATGATGAAGATGGGCCAAGATGGTGTTCAATGATACTTAGAGCAAGCTTTCCTTAGGAGATAGTTGATGAAAAAGTGTAGGTGCAACCCGCAGGCAAAGAGTGTCTTTAGTTGTATGCAATTTACTTGTTGAAATGAAATATTCATCAACACTATGCAGATTCTCTGTAACATGGTGTGCATCCCACTTGTGATTTAGATTGAATTCCCATCTACCCAATAGTTGTAGCTGGTCAAAGCAAACAGTATTTGTAGCACCAAGGTGAGAAAGAAACTCCCATTCATATTCATATGTGGGAGGCAAAGATCGAGAGCTATCAGTATCACTATCACCTTCCTCTTCATTGGTGGGGGGATCAATAACTCTATTAACATGCCAAGGGTGATAACTAGCAACATTAAATAGCCTCCAATCTGTGTTATGCTTTCTCTCGTGAGGCCTATGTCTACTTCAACATTTTAGAAATGCTTGTAGAGTACCAATTTGGACCAAAAAATTGTTTCAAAGGTATCACTATGCTCCAAGGAGGTAGAATTGAATAGCGGGAAAACAATTATGATAGGAAGTTGTGGTCATAAATGCCAACCCTCACCTTTGCAATTTTTTTGATATGTATACAATTGTGCAGATTGAATAAGGGTATACTCTCCATTTCAATTGTTGTTTGCATGTAACAATGGATATAACCACTTGCAAGCTCATCACCATTATCAACTATTTTCAAATGGTGGAATGTCTTCCTACTAATGTTCAAGGACAAGAAATTTTGGCTTGAGATGACAAGGGGAAACTTTTGCAGCATATGGCATGTTTCTTGTGCATTAATGTCACAATTTGCAACCAAATTCATCATGAATTTTTGATAGGAAAGAAACACTTTATCCCCAGATGAATTTTTATTTGCAAGCCTCTGCAAGATATCAATATAGCTTTTAGATTACAAGCATCTCAGGTTTGTGGATATTAACACGCTCATCATTTCTTGTTGGCTTATAGGATTTTTTTAATTCACTATCAATTACCAATGTTGATGATGGTTGTGCATTGCATGGAGCTTTGTAGCGACATTGTAATTGGTGGCCTTTTTCCTCAGGAAAGAGTAATGAGTACACTTGGTATTCATTTGTACCATGCTCAATAGTTGTTTGTAATCCACCATTGGATCCATGCAAGAAATTTGTGGATTGTTAAGAAAGCACGAGTCCTCCAAAGACAAGTGGTGGACTCTTGATATTAGTTGATCTGGGGAACGAGGGTTTCATGTTGAAACATAGCAATCAAAGAATTTTTTTTTCCTATTGAAGCTCATGTGGGTTGGACCAATCAAGCATGTCCATATTTGGGGCACCTAGAAGCCATAAGAAACTATGCACGTGTTTTGACCCACAGTGTTTCCACTCATACCTATAATAGTAGTCCTTTGTGTGGAAAATCCTCTTAATAACCTCTTCATGGAAAATGGTGAACCACAAGTGCATGTGCAAGGATGTTATGTGTGGGTTATGTATGACATTTTCTGTGAAATTTCTTTGAGAGTATGGCATATGCGGTTGGGCATGAGGATCAATTACCTTGTGCAAATCAGAACATTTTGTGTCTGTAGAGCTCAAAGTGAAGAAGAGAGTCATTGTGCCAAGTTCGTGGATCATTACTGCAAGCTCTTGCCATCACTTGCTCCAATATGAGTGTGTCCCTTGCAAAGATGCACCAAATAAAACAAGTTGGTTTGCTATATGGGTGTCTGGTGTATCCCAAAGCAATTTTCACAAAGCAACAACATACTTTGGGATCCTTTCTTCCAAGTTTGTTTTCATAAAAATAGAAGCTAACTTTTGGCTTCAATGTCTCATTATCAAATTATAAAGGTAATATCTAAATTTCACATGCCTCCCAAATCTATTATCATAGTAGCTCATCAAGTGTAATGCATATTCATGTAAGTGAATTTGTATGCTTCTTGATTGTAGGGGAATTTTTGTTCTACTGGGGAACAAGGTTGGGAAAGCCATGCTTAATAACCCTTTTATATTATATTCATTGATAGGGTTAGAATTTATCTCAGGCCAAGGAAAAGTATCTTGACTAATGTCTACAATTTTCAAGGAATCTCTAATTGCCTATAATTCCTAGGGAGGGTTGGGAATCAATGGAATAAATTATGAAAAGTCCTCAAGCTCGGCTTCCTCATCAACAACACTTTCTGGAGTTTCCACTGGTTCAGTTGTGTTATGTGTTGGTTCTTTCATTATGTGTAGAAGATCAGAGATGTCAACACTTATAGCAAGAAACAAATTTAAAGCATCAAAATAAATTGCAACATCACTATAGTATGGATCATTCTTAATTTTATATATTAATGCAGCCATGACATTATGTTTGTCAACATAGCAATCATAGTTCATCCCCTAAATGCCAGTTCTTCAAACAATCACCACTTCAAGATCATGTAGGTGACACGATAACAAAGTTGCAATGGCCATGATGTTTTAAGGGAAGCATATAGTATGGCCACTATATTTGTATTGGCCTCCTCTAGTATGGGCCACTTGCAAAACTAGAGAAACTATAGCTATAAGCATTTCTTCAACTTCAGTAAGCTTTGCAAGGACAGCAGGTTGCGGTCCTGGATCCATCTTGTTTACTAAATTGAATCTATGGATGCCCTTTTCAAAGCACAATGTAGGAATACAATGCTCACGCTTGATGCTTTCACTTCCATGCTAGCATAGCTTTCCTTTCAAACACTACAAACTTTCAAATCAGACAAAACATCAATGCGTCGACGAAAGGACTACATTGCAGTGTGAAAAATAATCTCCAAACATGCTGCTAGAGCAATGGGGTGCTAATGATGTGGATGACAAGCCATGCCTGTCAAGGATTTGTTGAGGTCTATAGCCACCTATTGTTGAGGCACCTTCAATGGGAAGGTTTTGTGGAAGCTGGCAAGGGATGGGGGTACAGGACTATAGAAATGAGCATGTTCTTCCAACAATCCTGATAGCAATTTTAGTGCATCCGCTTAGTCAGGCAGGGCCAAGTTAGGATGATCTATAGTGGCTCTTTGTTGCAAGTATTTGGCTCAATGACTCGTACAAATATGGTCTCTATGCCGCACTTAATAAAGTTGGTTTCTTTGGAGTTTTTCTTCCTTTTTATAGTCCACACTTGATATAGGGCTAGAACTTGAACAAGGCTTGGAACCCTACAATCATAATATGAGGAAAATAATAAAATTCTTGCAAATACCAACTTAAAGGACAATGGCATAACTAAAGAGATCAATTCAATCGAATATGAAATAAAATAGCCAAAGGTAGATAGAAACACTCAATAATGCCCTATGGAAAACAATATAAACTTTATAACATTAACTATTTTACTGTGTTACAACCACAAACACAAAACGGAAGCCATAAATGAAACAATACTGGTTTCAACAATTTCCCAGATGGAAAACTCACAAAATAGAAGAATCCACAGTAGCAAAACCATGCAAAAAAATAAAGAAAACCCACACACACAATAATTCTTTTTTTCAACAATTCCTTATGGAGAACAACCAAATAATACACATATTCATATGTATATGTAAATGTATCTATACATATGCAATTCATTTTCGATGGAGAGTGTAAGGAAGGGAAGGTACAATGCATTTTTTGAAGGAGAATGTAATGTCATTGTTGCTAATGCTTATGCATCATTCCTTCCTTCCTTTCACCCTCTATCTAAAATAAATTCACTTCCTTCATTGTATATGCCTATATGCATATGCATATATTATGATGGAGATGATAAATTGCTTGCAAACTCCAACTTAAAGAGGAATAGTGCTGCCAAAGAACAAATAGGTAATATAAAATGAAACACAACAAAGGAACGCCTGCTCTCCACCCTACCATATTGGGTCATGGGGCCCCATGGGCTCTCACCAAACCCCCAAGCAAGAACATACATTGTCTGCCACTATGATCAATGGTGAAACTAGTGTTGCTTATTACGCCAATTTATAACCTTTAATTATAATAGTTCCTTTTTTAGCCTAGAAGGAATAATATCCAAGTTTTCACAAATGGAATCATGCATTAGATGCATATGTAGGAATTTTCTACTTATAAATATAAAACCATGCACCAAAATAAAAAATAAAAAATAAAAAAATTGCATGACACAAATTCTTTTTTCAACAGTGCCTTATCGAGAACAACCAAAGCATACATGTATATGCATATGTATATGTAAATGTGTTTATTCATATGCAATGTATTTTTGATGGAGACTATAATTAATGGAAGGTACAATGCACTCTTTAAAGGAGACTGTAACATTGATGCTTCCTATGGTTATGCATCATGCCTTCCTCCATTCTAGTGTCCATCTAGAAAAACTTCACATTTTTTATGGCGCATGCATATATACATATACATATGCATATGCATATGTTATGATGAATACAATAAAGTTCTTGCAAACACCAACTTAAAGACCCACACTATAGCTAAACAAAAATTAGCAAATACAAAATGGAACACAACAAATCAAGGCCTACTCTCCACCCTACCATATTGGTCATGGAGCTCCATGGGATCTCAATAAACCCCCGAGCAAGAACATACATTTTCCACCACTTTGATCAATGGTGAAACCAATCTTTCTTATCAAACTTAATATATAGCCTATCATTCCAACAACTCCTTTTTTAGGCTAAAAGAACTAATAACTAAAAAGGTACACTTAACTTGAAATAGCCATATATCGGTGAACATTTTTTTTTGCAAGAACATATGTAGGGATTGCATGCACTAGATGTGTTTGTAGGAATCTATTGCACTCATATATATTGTTGAAGAACCCAGTTTAACTTAAGAAACCAATTCAAGTGAGGAAATTGTTGTTACACCTTGTTTAGATACCAATAGAATTTTAGGTGTGTTGATGGCTATAATTTTATTAGTGTTGTATATTTCCTGTATACGTTTTGGTTGGGATTCTTGTCCCTAAAATTCCATTGGTATGTAAACAAGGTGAACAACAATTTTCTCACTTGAATTAGGCTCTTCAGTTGAACTGGGTTGTCCACCAATAGCATAGATCCGCCTTTGTCTTTTGCTAGATACTCTGTAATACATGCCAAAAAATACAGTCTAGCATCATGCATTGGATGTATATGTAGGAATTTGTTGCTTGGAAATATACACACTAAAAAAGTACATGTAGAAATGTATGTACATGGCATTAGATGTAGACAATATATATATATATATATGAATGGAAAATTATAGATATACATGTACATACTGATACATGTTTTGAATAGGGAAATCAAACTTCAACCTTCAAAGAAGCTCACAATCCGGGTTTACAGCTTTGATAGCAAGTAAAGCCACAAAAGAACACCCAATAATGTCTTATTGAAAATTTTGAAGACTTTCGCCACCTCTTATGACATTTTAAATGGAAGGTGTTGGTACAACCATTGCCACTACATGGATACCATACAACAATTAATTTTGATGCTAAGAGGGTAGCTTATTTTGTGTTTATTGCATGGGGTAATGAATGCAAAAGAAATAAAAAATTCTTGGTAATTGCAACATTAATTAGAGTGATGGATATTGTATGTCCCCTATGTACAAATATCATTGAATGTCATAGCAGATGCAAACAACATTGATTCCATAAGGCATTGTTGACTGTTGTTCTCTAGCTTAGGGTATCCTATTTCATTTTTTATAAGAGAGCATTGAGAAGGCAATATTGTTTCATTTTCAACAAGGTACTGTTGATAAAAGACTATATTTTTGCATAGCTTTGTTACTATTATTTTTTGTTTGATGCCAACATTGATTGCAGTAATGGAAAATGTATTTTCCCTATGTGTAAATATGTATGTAATTCATAGTAGATGCAAACAACATTCATACACAATGATCCCTATTTTTATTTTCTCTGTATATTCTTGGAATGATAAGTTGTATTTTAAGTGTTATATGGAAGATTGATGCCACCATTGATCTAAATTTAGGAACTCACATATAGTAGCAATATACTCTACACTCAGCCAACACGAGAAGATTAAAACTATAGACATCAAAGGAAAAAATTGTGGGAACCTCCAGATGTGTGGTTTCCCCTTATTGTGTGAACTTTCGTTGGAATTTTTGTCAGCCTTCCCATTTTTTTAGCCTTCTAACACCTGGGTTCCGGTTGGAAAAAAGGTGGCAGAATTTTTCTAAATTTCAAGTTAAAATCATTTGGTTCATTGATAGAGAAGGATAGGAAAATTAAACATTGGTTGGCATCAGCAATAATTGTTGTATGGTTCCTCTATGGTGGCAATATTTCCAAAGTAATAAAATAGTCCATGTTCTTCTTGAAGCACAGTTGTTATTTGTCTAAAATTCAATAAGGGTTTGTTACAATGGGAAGTTGTATATTAAGTGTTAGATGAAAGATTGATGAAATCCTTATTGAGGCCTAGACAAATAACAACTATCCTTGAAGCCATACAAAAATAGAAAACAACAAATTATCGTGAAGAACATGAACTATCTTATCACTTTCCAACCATTTCCACTAGACATAAACCATAGATCAAATAATTTATTCAAGGCCACAAAACAACAATCAGCATAAAGAAATGTCTCTATGGAGAATAGCATAAACTTTTGTATTACTTTAGCAAGAAGAACAATTTCAATAAATGCACTATGATGTTCTTAAATAGGAAAATGACAACCATCAATCAAAACATATGTACCAATTCTTTGTCAATTGTTGCAACAATTTTGGATGAATGGATAGTTGGCCAAGCCATGCCAAGCAGCAATATTTTTTTGTGGAGAAGTTTAAGTATAGGCCTACAAAAAAAAATTATTATCTTATGAAAAGAATAAGCATAGGAAGGAGTATATATGAATGTTGTCTTCATTTGATTTCACATATATACATATCTACACATAGGGATGAATGTTGTCCATCTCTCATTTCACAAGCATACATATCTGCACATAGGGAAAGTAAAATGAGCAACAAAAAAAGAAGTCCTACTCTTCACCCTACCTTATTGGGTCATGGAACCACATAGGCTCTCGCCAAACCCGCAAGCAAGAACAAACATTGTCCACCATTGTGATGAATAGTGAAACTAATATTCCTTATTACACTTAATATAAATCCTATTATTGTAAGGATGCCTCTTTGAGGATGACACAAATAACAAATATCTTTGCAAAACAATAAACATGGGGAGGAGTATATATGAATATTGTCTACATCTAATTTCACATACATACATATATGCGTAGAAGAAAAGAAGAATTAAACACTACAAAAGAATCACATACTTTTTTGTGTGTATATATTTCCAAGCAACATATTCCTACATATACATCCAATGCATGCAATACATATATTTGGAGCTGCAAAACAAAATCTACATTGATATATATGTATCCAAAGTTAACTGCACATATATACACATTATTAATTGTTGTTGAATAGCTGCAAAAATATTATTTCATTTATGATTTCCATGTAGTGGAAATGGGTGCAAAGCAATAAAAGAGTCTACATATACTCTTAGAAAGGAAGATCTATACAGATATATATGCATCTAAAGTTATATGTAGACAACACACATATATATCCATAGGCGGACTTCAAACATATGAATGTTGTCTGCATCAAATGTCAAAAATGCACAAATCTACACATAGGAGATATAAAATTAAACACAACAAAATGAGGCATGCTCTCCACCCTACCATATTGGGTCATGGAGCCTCATTAGCTCTCAACAAACCCCTGAGCAAGAACATATATCATCCACCACTATTATCAATGGTGAAATCAATGTGCCTTATTACACTTACTATACAACCTATCATTCTAACAACTCCTTTTGTGAGGCTGGAAGAAATAATAATTGAAAAGGTACATTTAACTTCAAATTCCCCAAACAATAAACATGGCGAGCAGTATATATGAATGTTTTCTACATCTAATTTCACATGTACATACATACATATCTACACACAACAAAAGAGAAATGAAACACAACAAAAGAAATGCAAAATTTTTTGTGTTTCTTTATTTGCAAGGAAAAAATTTGTACATATGCATCCAATACATGCAATACATATATATGTAGCTCCAAAACAAAATGTACATTGATATATATATATATATATATATATATATAACGTTAGATGCACATATATACGCATTGTTGATTTTTTTTTAATATATTTGAACATATTATATCATTTATGGTTTGCATGTAGTGGTGATAGTTGCAAAGCAAAAAAATAGTTCACATATATAGACACAATAAGCACTAAAATAGTACACATATATGGCCACAATAATATTAAGCATTCTAAAGTTACCAAAGCAATTAAACAATTTATGTTATTTACAAAAAGGCATTGTTGACTATTGTTCTATAGCTTCAGGGTATAGCCAAAGATAGACAACAACTGTTAACAATGCCTTGTAGAAAACAACATAAACTATATAGTGTTGCAACCATCACCACAAAACAAAATCCTTAAATGAAACAATGATGGTTTCAACAAAGACCTAGAAAGTTATTTTTTCAATAGTGACCTATCAATAGATGCAAGAAAAAATATAGATAAGTTTAAATCTAGATACATATGTTTGTTGCTTGAGAAAACAAAATAAACATCACTTCTCACATATTATGATGGAAACATTGCTTCATGTATGGGTTGCATATATTGGAGATGGTTGCAATAATAGGTTGCATTCAAAACTCAGCACAATAATTGAGCATCTTATGTTATTTTAAATAAGGCATTGTTTAGTGTAGAGTTGTAGCTTGAGTTGCACAACATAAATAGATATCCACACCTATACTTGTCAATGCATGTACGAATATATATGTGTGTGTGTGTGTGTGTGTGTGTGTGTGTGTGTGTGTGTGTGTGTGTGTGTATGTATGTATGTATGTATTTATGTATGTATAAGTTTAAATGCAATTACATGTATCAACAAGTATAAATGTAGACATATATTAGTGTAGGTAGACACAAGATAAATCACTAAAGTATTGTGCAGTACGTAGACCACAATCATGATTGAGCATCACATAGGGAATATTATAACAAAAATGAAGTTATATGCAACTCCAATAAAATTAAATAAACATAAATAGCTACACATAGGCTACTCCCAAATGGCTAGCAAACAAAAAGGTGAAGGAAACATAAATACCTCAAATATAAATAAGTCATACTATTAATTACAAGGGTTGCTAATTCAAAAAAACATTTTTCGCAGTTCATTGGATGCACATGGAAAAGTGCCAATACAATTGTTAGCAGCAAAAAGTAAATAAGGAATAGACTTATGGGATTAGCACCCAAGGGTTTTCTAGTAGCTTGGGGAGAGCTAGAGTCCACCGAAATCTATGGGGTTGCTCTTTAAAAAGGTAAGATTTGCAACACCAATGGCTGGCTACAAGCTCCATGTGACAACAACACAAGGGCCGAAGATTCAATTAAAGGAACAAAGGTTGATGAGCTCCATTCCCAATTTTTTTTATTTTAAATTTTTTCTTTCAAATTTTCTGTGGAGAAATTAACAATATGACTGAAAACAAATAATATTAAAAAGACACATTTAGAAAACTCTTTGTAAATCATTTTGAAAACAGTCTATGTTCTTGCAAAACAACCAACCAAGAACATACATTGTCCATCATTGTGATCAATGGTGGCATCAATGTTTTATATAACAATTAAACTATAGCTTATCATTCCAAGAATTTCCCAATAAAATAAACATAGGAATTAGTATTTATCAATGTTTTTTGAATCTACTATGACATACATATCTGCACATAAGTAAAATACATTGTCCATCATTGCGATCAATGGTGGCATCAATGTTCCATACAATACTTAAAATACAAATTATCATTCCAAGGATGTCTTAGTATGTATCAATATTGTTTACATCTAGTATGACATACATACATATCTGCACATAGGAGAAATAAAGTGAAACACAACAAAACAAGGCATTGTCCATCACTGCGATCAATAGTGACATCAATAGTCCATACAACATTTAAAATGCAGCCTATCATTCCCTATGTGCAGATATGTATGTATTTGTTGTTTTGTGGTGATGGCTACTGTAATTGAGGTTTATTTCTAGGGATTTAGATTAATTCAATTAAATCAAAGTAAAATGACAAAAACCCAAAGTTCTATGGAGCACAAAGGAAATCAAATAATAGAAGAGTTATACCTGTTTCTTGAGATTTCCATGATTACCTCCATAGCACCTTCTTACTTGCTGGATAGTGTGGCCCTCAAATTCGTTGTGTGAGAGAAATCTGAAAATTGTCTAAGTCCTACAACAAGCCTTGAAGCATTTACTTGAAAGTCTAAATGCCTATGTCTAAAAGCCTAAGATTGACAATGCCTATGCCTAAAACAATACCATGACTTGATCAAATGATTATAACAAATATTGAAATTGCATATGAAAAACTAAGTGTGAAAGTAAATTCCTATAATGCCTATGCCAAATGTTAGTATGTGTGTGTGTGTGTCTGCGTAATCGAAAGATGAGAGGGAAATGCCATTTTATAGAAAATTCCATTTCGAACGAACGGGTGAGATTAATTGATGATGAGAACCTAGAATGAGCGGCCCGGATTAAGCCTGAGAATCCCTATTTAGGGTTAGGGAAAAATCCTTAATCGAATGGTCAGAATAAAATCTCAGATAATCGGATCGACGGTGGAGAATAAATGAGGAAATTAATTAGAAAATAAAGATTTTCAAAAAATCAAGAAGATAAGATTGCCTAATTTGCAAGATTCGAAAAATCAAGAAGATAAGATTTAGACTGAAGATCAGATTTGAAAAATCAAGAATCTGCCCGATTACTTGATTTTTGGAAGATTAATTACCAATTTGAATTAAATTAATTCAAATTATGGATTTTGAGAGATAATAAATAATCTTTTCAGATTATTTATCAAAAAGGACTGATAGTTAAGATTGAAATGACATTTTAAATAATTTAATTTATTTAAAATGAGAAGAATATTAAATTGGCAATTAAATAATTAAATTTAATTATTTAATTTAGCAGATTAGACTAATTAATTAAATAAATTAATCAATTTATTTAATTAAGACAGTTAGTGATGTATTAAATAAATAAATGTAATTCATTTATTTAATAATCAGGAAGAATTAAATGCAGAAAGGGAAATTAAATAAATTAAGAAATTTATTTAATTAAAGAAAGACTTAGACAATTAATGACGTATTTAATAAATAAATAAAATTTATTTATTTAATAATCATGAAGAATAAAAAGGACATGAATTAATTAAACAATTATGAATTATTTAATCAATAGTCGAATGTGGACCAAGGACATAATTCAATGTCATAATTATGCTAGGACGAAAGTGGTAAAAATGAAGCTTGCAGGCCTAGGTCATTTTTAGGTGTCTACATTTTGCCCCTCTTTGTCATAATGTCGCTTGTCGCATTGTGACAAAGAAAATAAGTCAAAGTCATGCCCCAGTAAATGTATGGAGTATTATTGCCCCCTCGGGAAATTTTCAAATTTTGGGTCAGCGACAAAATAAAAAATAAAAAAATTGCAAAGGGTCCCAATAAATCAATTTAATGACCAGAAAATAAATGGCACAGTTGGTTTTGGATTCAGAAATGTTTAAGGCAGTCAACGGGGAATTCAAACATGTTGAAATGAGCTTCCAGTATTGACCTTGTTTCAAAAATGTCATTTTGACCTTATAAATAGGTTGACAAAGGGGTTAAAGTCAATTCACTTTTATTGTTTACCTTGCAAAATTTGAGAGCTCAGATGGAAAGGTGCAGTAGCGAGGATGGTTATTCCAGTGTCAGAGCACCGAGGGGAGATCGTGAGGACCTTCAGACGGCCAAAGGGCTCAGAGCCGACAGTATGTACCCTTAACTTACTTTGTCATTTTATCATTTTGCGTGCCATTTTTAGCTTTCTAGGATAGTCAACATCTGTGCCGCGACACATATGCGTTCGCGTAAGCCGCAATCGCTTTCGTGTTCGACGCATTTGATGCGTCGTGACACAAGTGTCAAGACAAAAATAGTTTGCACTGGTGGTTTATGCCGCATTTGACAAATCATGCCATGCAAGTGACTTATCGAGTCGTATTTGACCATTGGAATGCCGCAATCATCAATTAGCGACGCAATCAATGTTTTGAGCGACGCAACTACCAAGGTGTGTCGCATATGTCTAGTTGCGATGCAATCGCAAAATTTCGTGATGCAAGTGTCATAGTGAGACACAATTGACAAATTGTGACGCATTTGATGTTTTGAACGACGCAGTTGACTTTTCGTGATGCAATTGTCTGATTGCGATGTAATTGCCTGTATCTTGACTAGTATTGATTTTGATGTTTGTGTATCCTTATATGCTTTTCATGATGTTGACAGTTGTCCAAAAAGTGCTGATGCATTGTCCATCTTTTTGCAAAGGCAGCTTGCCCCTATTTATACGAGAGAGAGTAGACCAACCACCTTTCAGTTCACCGATCAGCTGGGCCTGTGGGAGCGGCGATGACTGATGCGATTGGGTTTATTCTATGTTGCATTCATGCCTGCCATTTAGGCGAACATGGGTCTGCTAACTACGCTTTGTGAGTGGTGGCACTCAGAGACCTGCTCGTTCCACCTGTCGACGAGTGAGGCTACCATCACCTTAGAGGATGTCTATCATATTTTGCGAGTGTCGATTCATGGGGAGCGGATCGTTTACAACCCTCGGCACGGCGAGCAGACCTTCCATGCCTACTATCAAGATCAGGGTGCAGGACTGGGGATTCAGGGCTATGAGATCCGATGGGAGTTCATGGCAGATCACTATGGGTGCTTCAATGCCTTCCTGGCAACTCTGATTGCTGGCATTTTGATTCTTGACCACCGGGGACATGGATCTCCTATTGGTTGGGGAGACATCTTGGTTGGCATGAGACGGGATAGGACAATTTACGCTTGGGGTCCCTATTTGCTAGGGATGCTTTACCATCAGCTACACAATGTTGCATACAGGAGAGGAGAGAGTATCTCCTACGGGACCACATTGATGATGATCTGGGTGTGGGAGCACATTGCCATCTTCCGCCCTCCCATTGAGAAACCATAGCTGGCCCAGGGTTTTCCCTACGCTTACTATTATGCAGGTGCATTACAGCAGACCCATATGGGTGAGACAGGGTGGTGGCGGCATAGGATCAATAGTATGGTGACATTCATCTGGAGGCCGTACAAAGATTGTGAGGCATGGGATGATGAGGATGAGCACCTGAGTTTCTGCAGATAGTATAGATATCTGATTGGTAAGATAGTGTAGACGTCACTGATCATTGAGATGTACCTCCCACAGTGTGTCCTTAGGCAGTTTGGGGAGCAACAAGATGTACCTGCAGGGACAGCAGAGTACGCCAGGTCTTCTAGAGAATATGCATGGGGGCCAGCTATTCATGTAGCATTCACAGAGTAGTAGATCGATGGGCTAGTAGCCCAGGCATGGGGATGGAGAGGTGGCGTAGCTAATCCTGGGATGACACCAACTTATGATTTATGGTGGTAGGCACACAAACCAGTGCCACTGACAGATCCTGACAGGCCAGCGCCAGTAGACAGACGATCCGTTATTCTGTGGCTGCCATGAGCCAGGTGAGGTGGTAGAGGCTGAGATGGAGGTGGAGGGAGAGGCAGAGGCAGGGGCAGAGATGGAGGGAGGGGTGTGGATGATGGAGGAGATGGAGGCAGGGGTGGAGACAGAGGTAGAGGAGGGGATGGTGGTAGAGGAGGGGATGGTGGTAGAGGTGGAGCCAGAGGTGGGGATGATGGCGGAGGCAAGACGGCTAGAGACAGGGCTATAGGGTGCGACAACGCGTGGTGAGGGTGGCACTAGATGCTATCCCTGAGGTTGGTGAGGAGGGTGAGGGTGAGGAGCAGCCCAGATAAGAGGGAGAGGGCGAAGAGAGGCATGAGGAGGAGGTGGAGGCGAAGAGACATGAGGAGATAGAGGCGGAGAGGCACGAGGAGAGGCAGGAGGAGGCTGAGGTTAAAGGATAGGAGGATGTGGAGGTGGTAGGGCAGGATGAGGAGGTGGAGGCTGATAATGATGACAAGGAGGATGATGCCATAGATGAGGCCGAGAGACTTCTCAGATGGCAGATGGTAGAGGAGGAGGAGGAGATACCGTCCACTTCAGGGTTTCCGCCGGATGCCACAGTAGATCAGAGGGTGGCCAACCTACAGTGGAGGCTGGATGAGAGCACAACATAGGTTAGATCATTACAGTCAACTCTGGAGGTAGCAAGGGTAGAGCAAGATCAGGTAGTGATCCACCAGCAGGATGCAACCTAGTGGTGTACAGAGTTTGCCGCATTATGCACAGGGCCTATGGGAGACATGGCTTGTGAACTTGTCAGAGTGAGCACTAGACTAGGGCAGTATAGGACCCTTTATGAGTAGGTAGTGCCACCAGAGCAGCGGGATCCTACCTTGTCCTAGTCACAGTTGAGGATAGGCAGTGGACACAGGTCAAGTAGTGGGAGTGGTACCAGGAGTCATACCAGTGTCGGAGGGTCTACCTTGATAGGACACACTTTAGGTCACAGGTCACATCATTCGCACAGGCACACTCCGGGTCACAGCCATGGGTCGACTGGTTCAGCATAGAGATCAGTATAGGGTCAGCCACCAGTGACAGATCTGTCCCCCTCTCAGAGTCCAGCAGTAGTGACTTCACAGGTGTTCTATACCGTTGAGATGACACCTGCCTTCTCAGTTCTGACAGTGGCACAGGAAAAGGTTATTATAGGACCACCTATTGTTTCAGCGCCCATGATAGAGCTTTAGCCGCCACATTCTTTGCCTCGAGGGGATGATGAGAGTCTACCCTAGGGGCATTTTATTATTATGACACACTATGTATATCATTTGAGCCTGCGAGCTCCATTTTTGGGATATCCCATGACTTTATCCTATGACATTGTACATTTTTGAGATGATACTATATGATGGTGCAGTTTTGATGCGACTTACATGTGTTATGTGATGTTCTTTGATTTAATGCTTTACTATATGTATGATGGTGTATGATGCTTAATTTATGATGCCATGTATGTCCTATGATGCCTATTCTTGATTTTGATGCCATGATGATGCAATGCTTATTTATATGATTATGTATATGATTTTAATGTTGTGGATGATGTATGTATGGGCCTAATGAAATGTATATGATTTAATGCCATGGATAATATATGTATGGACCTAATGTGATGTTTATATGATCATGTATGCATTTATGTTTTTGAATGTCACAGGATATTATCGTGAGATGGACGAGAGAAGACAATGAGGCTAATGAGAGAAGATGACCAGATCAAAGAAGAGAAGATGACCAAACTAATAAAAATGCATGTTAATTCCTAGACCAAATCCTTCAAAACTTTACCATAGGACATTAGTATTTATTGCTCTTAATCATCATTGGGTAGACTATCATAATGGCCAAGAAACACCATGATATGACATAGATCAAGGTGTGCAAGGTCTTACCATTACATAAGACAAATAGTCACAGACAAGGATGATCATGACTCATACTAGGAGCGTGCTTGTCCCAATCTTTTTGTCATAATCAACCACAAGCAGAAAAAGACAAGGACAAATCATGAAACGTCATTGCTTCTCTAAATCATGTTTCCAGGACATCCTTGAGAAACTAGTGACATGATTGCCAAAATACAAAAATAAAAACCCTACCATAATATGTCATTGCTTTTCTAAATTCGAGAATTAGGACCTCGTTGAGAAGCTAGTAGTCATGCGTGTCAATTGTAATGCTACATCGCTGCTTCTCTAAATCCTGCTTAGTGGGATCTCACTGAAAAACTAATAACATGATAAAAGATCCAAAAAACAATTGTCAAGTGTTTGCCGAGTGCGTATGGATATCCATTGTTCTGATGCCAAGATGCCACGTTTGATAATGTCGAGATGTCGAAATGTTTAAAGTTTTGATTGACCTTGGAAAATGTCGAGAATTAGTGAATTCAGGAAGGACACATCCTGAATGGTGCCGATGTCGAGAGGATTTGATCCCTAATGGTCGTAAGGGGTCCCTTGAAATAATGACGATGCCTAGGAAGGACACATCCTAAGGCATAAATGACAGAGTTTGTTCTCCAGAAGGACACATTTGAAGAATAATGATGTCATGAAGAGTGCTCTTTTATATGTCAAGAGGATCACTCAAAAATGCGGAATGACGATGACAATTCCTAGGAAGGACACATCCTAAGGTGTAAATGATAGAGGTTATTGTTCAGAAGGACTCATCTAAAGACTAACCAAAATTTGACAGTTTGACCAGTTTATGATGATTTGACTTGCTTTGACCGAGTTTGACTTGTGTTTGACTATATGCCGATATTGCCTTGATGATGCGAGTGATGTGCTAATGAGATTTCCATGTTGAATAAATAATTGTCTTTCTTTGCTTTAGGAGTTTTCCCATGTTGAAATTGATTGAAGACTTTTGACGTGCATGCCAGTGTAGTGTCATGAACCCTAATGGACTGACCTAGTGCAGCCTCGGGGGCTCATCCACAGATAGCCTTGCCTACGTCATAAACTTAGAGACCTCATAGTTCAACACGACCAATGACTTTGTCTTGATGAGCAAAGATTGTGTCATGATTTTATTTTGACAAACCTAAAAGGACTGACCTAATGTCTCGGGGACTCAAAATGCGAGTCTTGCTTACGTAGCAAGTGCGCAGAGACAACGTAATTCGACAGATGACAAGGACTGATTGATTTGATTGACTTTGACAAGAGATGGCATTGTGTCTGTGCTTTTCGAGCAGTCTGATGTTTTTTGTTTGTGGTTTTCTTTAGGACGTTTTATGATTTTTAGGTCTTTTTTTAGGACATTTTGCGATGTTTTTGGTCTTTGTTCCAGACATTTTGTGATGTTTTTTATCTTTTTTCAGGACTTTTTGCCAATGTTTTTGTCTTTTTTCAGGACTTTTTATGATGTTTTTGTCTTTTTTTGAGACTTTTTATGATGTTTTTGTCTTTTTTCAGGACTTTTTATGATGTTTTTATCTTTTTTCAGGACTTTTTGCCAATTGTCAAGATCTGTGTGACATCCACTACAGTTTCATGATAAACATTTTGCCCCTAGTCAGGTCTAAGACTTAGCCATTTGCAAGGAATATGGACGGGATGCTGTTGACTTGCGAGACGGACAGTCGTTAGGACTTGATGTCAATCATTTATCTACTATGATAGGTAGGGTAGGATGTGATGGAGATTTGTAGAATAATGGGGAACATACCCTTCATCCTAGGCCAAGTTAGAAAAAGTGACAGTAGATGGTAGAGCAATGATTGATTACGCATGGTGCCTGTTTGCCAGGTTTTCACTATTTGAACGAATCATTCTTCTCTTTACTATTTTCTTGACTTTTTGATTTTTTTTTTTTTTTTGGTGTCACTAAGATGCCTATTTGCCAGGTTTTCATCAAGGTGACGATTTTTATCATTTTTCAATTTTTTTGTATTTTATGGCTTCTAGCTCCATCCTCTGATGCTATGCGTAGAACTTTCATAGGTGTAAATTGTTGATGGGCTCTGTCAATTGTTCCCCATTTGGAGTTTCCAATTCATAAGCTCCAGAACCAAAATAAGATATGATAATATAGGGACCCAGCCAGTTTGGTTCAAATTTTCTTGGCTTTTCTCTATCAGCTTGGTTCTTGGGGTTCTGCATGAGAACCAGGTCGCCAATGTCAAACTTTCTAACCATAACCTTTTTATTGTAGCTGTGACAAAGATGGTTCTGATATGCTCGGAGGTGCTTCAGTGAGTTTTTCCATCTTTCTTCTAGCATTTCCAGCTCATGCAAGCGTGATTGTCGGTACTCCTCTTCATTAGTTAGACCCTTTAGGGAGACCCGTAGTGAAGGAATTTCAACCTCAATGGGTAAGATGGCCTCAGCGCCAAAGACTAGGGCAAATGGGGTGGCCCCTGTAGGCGTACCAATGCTAGTTCGATAAGCCCACAGAGCAGGGTTGAGTTGTATGTGCCAGTCACGACTAGAGTCATTAACAGTCTTTTTGAGAATTTTGACAATGGTTTTATTGGACGCCTCAGCTTTGCCATTTCCTTATGGGTAGTATGGAGATGAAAAGTGGTGTTGGATATGGAATCGCTCACATAACTCACGTACGTCTTGGTTTTTGAACGGATGTCCGTTGTCAGTGATGATGGACTGTGGAAGGCCATACCGACAAATGATGTAGTTGAGGATGAACTTTGATATTTTCTTGCCGGTAATGTATGTCAATGGGATGGCTTCAATCCACTTTGTGAAATACTCAGTGGCGGTAATAATGAATTTATGGCCGTTGGATGAGATTGGATGAATCTTACCCACGAGGTCGAGTCCCCATTGAGCGAAGGGCCAAGGAGAAGTGATCGGCCGAAGTTCTTGTGCTGGAGCATGGACCAAATCACTGTGAATTTGACATTTGCGACAAGTCCTGACATATTCAATTGCATCCTTTTCCATTGTTGGCCAATAATACCCAAGTCTTGTTACTTTCTTAGTGAGAGTAGGACCACTCGAATGAGATCTACATATACCATCGTGCACTTCTCATAAGGTCGTACATGCTTCATCGGTATCAAGACATCTAAGGAGGGTATCATTGAAACTACGGTGGTATAGGGTGTCACTGACAATGGCATACCTTGCAGATTTCCTAATGAAGGACTTCCTTTGGTTATTGGACAGGTTTGGTGGAAGGGTTTGAGATTTTAGGTATTCACAAATGTCCTAGTACCAAGGAAAGTTGGGACCAACAAGTTCACAAACTATTTCTGATTCTGGGATATCATATGTCGGTATCAAAAGTTGTTCTACTAAGAACTCAAATTGTGACACATTTTTAGGGATGTCTAAGAGAGAACTAATAGTAGCCATTGCGTCAGTTGCCTTATTCTATACCCTAGGGATTTGTTCAAAAGAAATCAATTGGAAGTATGTTAGGAAACTGTCCACCATCCTCTTGTAGGGAAGCAACTTCTCATCTTTTGTTTCATAGTCATCATTCACTTGGTTGATCACGAGTTGGGAATCCCCGAATACAAGCAACGTCTAAATTTTCCATTTGATTTCCAACTTGAGACCTGCGACTAGTGCTTCATATTCGGCAATGTTATTTGTACAAGGGGAAGCGATCCTGAATGATTTAGGAATTGAATCCCCCTGTGGTGTGATAAACAAGATTCCAGCGCCTGAGCCATGACCAGTATGAGACCCATCAAAATATAGCTTCCATGGTGCTGTCGGTTCCACATAAAAAATGGATTCATCGGGAAAATTAGTTACCAATGGATGAGTGGCTTGAATTGGTGCATCTGCTAGTTGATCTACCATTTCCTGTCCTTTTATTTCCTTACGCTCAACATATTGTATGTCATACTCGCTTAGTATCATGACCCATTTTTCCAACCGGCCTATTAATGCCGCCTGACTTAGTAGGTATTTCAGTGGATCAATCTTGGTGACCAGCTGTGTCTGATGACTGAGCATATAGTGTCATAGTTTTTGGGACACAAAGACAACAATGAGACATGTACGTTCAATGTATGTGCAGTTCAACTCATAGCCTATCAGTGTACAACTGATGTAATAGATTGCTCTTTCTTTTCCTTCATGATCATTTTGGGCCAGCAATGCCCCCAATCCTGAACTAGTAGTCGAGATGTATAGAATTAATGGCTTTCCATGAATAGGAGGCATAAGGATTGGTGTTGACAGCAGGTAATCTTTGATTTGCTGGAAGGCCTCTTGACATTTATCCGTCCATACAAAGGGGATCCCTTTGCGCAATAGATACTGAAACGAATGACACTTATCTGCCAATTGGGCTATGAAATGGCGAATAGATTGTACTCTACCTTGTAGAGTTCTGAGTTCACTGATCCCTCTAGGTGGAGGCATGTCTATGATTGCTTTGACCTTTTCCAGATCGACCTCTATGCCACTTTGGGAAACTTTGTATCCCAAGAGTTTACCTAATGTGACCCCAAAACCACACTTCTTAGGGTTTAGCCAAACTTTGTACTCTTCAAGTCTCTTGAAGATTGTGTCAAGTACCTTCAAATGATCTTTCCTTGTTGCTGATTTGGCCAATAAGTCATCTACATAATCTTCCATTATTTTGTGCATCATGTCATGGAAGATTGTTATCATAGCCCTTTGGTATGTAGCACCTACATTTTTGAGACCAAAGGGCATGATGTTCCAACAGTATGTACACCATGGGCAAGTAAATGCCATTTTGTGTTGATCATCAGGAGCAATGCGGATTTGATTATAACCAGAGAAACCATCCATGAGTGATAGCATCTCATACCCTGCTATAAGGTCCACTATAATGTCAATGTTTGGCAAAGGAAAGTCATCCTTTGGACATGCTTTATTTAGGTCTCAGAAATCTGTACATACATGGATCAACCCATTTGGCTTTGTGACCGGGACCAGATTAGAAATCCATTCAACGTAGTCAATAGACCTTATGAATCCAACATCTAACAATTTCTTTAACTCGGCCTTGACTAATAGGGCAACTTAGGGGTGCATTTTGTGCAACTTCTGCTTGACTAGTTTAGCATCCGGTAATAGTGGCAGATGGTGCAGAACTAGTTCTGGGTCCAATCCTAGCATGTCAGCATAGGACCATGCAAAATTTATTTTCTGTTCTACAAAGAATTTATGAAATTCTGGTTTCTCTTGGTCAGTTAATGATGCAGCAAATAGGATCATCTTGGGGTCTTCTGCAGTTGAAATGTTATCCTCTATTGTGTCCTCAATCAACATAGCCGATTTCTCCTATTGCACAGGGAGAAAGTCAAGTCCTCCATCTTTGGGTGCCTCAGAGAGGTTTTCACCCGCAAATACGTCCTTTATTTTTACTATTTTATCATCAAGAGGTGCCTTTCAGTTTTCACCTAGAGACGTTTCATTTTTTACTTTAGTTTTACTTTTGCAACTAGAGGACTAAACAGTCTCACCGAAGTATGTGGTGCAATTTAAATCAATGGCGAATCTAGATTTGTGGTCCCCACTGCGTATGCCTTCTCATAATCCCATGAATTCGACAATTGCCTCATCATTCTGAAATGTGTCCAGAACTGGCGGTCCTTGTTGGTCCCAATCGACTAGTTCAGGGTAAACTAAAGAAATGCCATTGTCAAGGCTAGTGAATTGGGGTGAGGATGCGGACAGCATGCAGATGGATTCAGTGATGTTGTAGATGAGGTCATCATCGTCCAACTCGACATCGGACTCTATCCAGTATTCTCCTTCACTAGTGTCATATTCGTTGTCATAATAAGGAGTAAAGGTTGTAGAGCCTTGGTTGTCAATGTCATCTAATACCTCTGATAGGTTGGACTGAGGGGGTTCAGACACTAGGTGTTGTATGTCATGGGAAGTGGTAGTGGGACTTCGACTATTTGGTGCTTGCTCAATTTTGAATGTTTGCCAAAATCATTGTTCAGAGGTCAGTTCCCCTAGTTTGACAAACAAATCATCAAGACAACAACCGCTTAGGGATCGTTCAGAGCCAAATTCCCACTCATGGGAGTCTTTTTTAGTGAGGGTTTCCCTAGTAGTCTCGACAATGTCGAAAGCATGTACTCGCTCATTTGAAAGTCCAGAGGTATGTTGATCGTCATTGTCGAGTGATCCAAACCCTAATCCAAGATACTTCAGAATTTGAAAAGGTTCTATGGGTTCCCTTCGACCAGTTTTATTTTTTCCAAGGCCACTAGTACCATCGTAGCCTTTAGCATTCATTATGTTGTAACCTTTGCCATATCTTTGAACTGGTAATGGAGGTAATGTGAATGTATCCTTATAGATCCATCTTATGATGTCAGCAAGGTCTTCATCACTCATGTCCCCCCACTTGATAAAAACAATATTCGGTGGGACTTTGAAAGTTTCCTGAGGTTCCATTCTGAAACATGGCCGACCATATATCTTTGGAGGCATGGGTATTGTTGTTATGTTGTATGTTGTATTTAGTTTGAACTCTCCACAGTCGAGGTCCTGGATTTTGACAGTTGATTCAGTTTTAGGGCTGGTGAAAGGTGGTGGTACGGCGGAAGACATGGATGGAGCAGATGTGGAAGATGACGTGAGTGTGGAAGGGTCGATATACTTGGATGACGAGGAGCCAGGTGCTTCTCGGTTAATAGGTACTCGGTTTTCGGAGATACCCCTTAAGTTGGTATAATACTAGAAAGGGTCGGGGTCTCCGTATATGGTTACTTATGTGTCGTCAAATGGAAACTTGAGGCATTGGTGGTATGTAGATAGAACGGCTTTTAATGCGTGAATCCATGGATGACCAAGTAATATGTTATATGGTAGTTCCAAATCCAGGACCTAGCAAGTCGTGTCCACGATGACTGGTCCCATTCTGATAGGGAGAGAGATAACGCCCCATGAAGAGCATTCCTCGTCATCGTATGCTTTGATCACTATACTTTTTGTTGGGTCTACACACGCATTAGAGAACCCTAGAGCTTTAACCAATTTGAGGGAGCATATGTTCAACCCTGCTCCGCCATCTACTAAAACCCATCTAACTTTGTGCTTATGGACAAAAGTTTCGATGTGTAATGCATCATTATGGTTGGTTTTATGTGATGAGTAATCTTGGTCTGAGAAGGTGACATGGTGCGGCGTAGTGAGATATCCCACCATAGTTTCAAATTGATTGACATCGATATCCTTGGGGACCGACAACTCTAGGGAAGTTTTATCTAGGATTTCTTTGTGTGCAGGAGAAATACGCAGCAGCTCAAGTATAGATATTTGTGCGGGAGTCTTTCCTAGCTGGTCGATGAGGTTGAACTGACTTTTGGGTTTCCATTGTTGTGGGGTTGGGACAGGTTTTGGCTATTTAGCAGATGAAGCAGGTTGTGATTGTTTAGCTGATGGGCCCAGTATAGTGATTTTGGCTTGTCTAGCGGGAGGTGGACCAGCTATAGTGACCTTGCCACTTGGAGTAGTAGCATTACACTGGGGTGCTCTCTTGACCATAATAGTATTGATGTACTCATCGTCAGTTCAAACATTATTTATAATTGGTCCGCTAGAATAATCATACTTGGCTTGGGTGAAGTTAGCTTGGTTCTGTGAACCTGAAGTGGAAGCATTATGAGAACCATGGTCCTGCAGTGGATTCTTGTGGATAGTATGATCTGAGTTAGAGGTGAATTATGATCCACCTACTTTGATGGTGCAATTTTTGATAAGGTCTTGTATTATGTTTTTCAATTGTCGATAGTTAGAGGTTGTATGCCCTTTTGCTCGATGGTATTCACAAAGTGCATTGTCATTCCACCATGCTGGTTTGACCTGTCCTGGGTCATATGGTTTTATTTCTAGAAGCATGATGACCCCATGCTGAATGCATTTCTTAAGTACTTCTTCAATGGGTTCACCCAAATGGGTGTATGTGCGACCCCTAGGAAATTGTCTCATCTGATGATATTGTCCTTGACTGCTTTGACCACTTTGGTTGTTTCAAGAAGTATTAGGAGGAGGTGTCAATGTCGTTGTTGGTTTGTTTTGTTGTTGAACCCCTTTCAGGTCCAATATAGGGCCTACAGTGTTTGTCGTCTTGGCGTCAACAACACCGTCATTTGTAACGTGCTTGTTTTTAACCGAATATTTGTTTTTGTCGGCGGATGGATTGACGTTTGTGTTTTTGGAACCATATCTCAGTTCTCCCTTTGTGATAAGGGCTTTCTCAATCTAGACCCCTTTTTCAACTAATTCTGTGAAGTTTGTGCAATAATGTATTTGCAATGCAAATTTTAGGGGCCCTAGAATTGTTTGGACAAACATGTCGCCTTTTTCTCTTTCGGGGATATCAATGTGACATCGACTAGTGAGGCTTCTCCATTTTTGAAAGAATGGAATAAATGTCTCACCAGCATCCTCTTGCGTGAGATTGCACAAGCTAGTGATAGAGGTATCCATGTCGATGTTGTACGCATAATTTCTAACGAATTTTTGTTTGAGCTCATCCCATGTCTGGATATCCTTTTGAGTTGAAAACCATTCAAGGGCTTGACCCACCAGTTTGAAAAAAGTCTCATCAAGTATGTTTGTTCGTAGGCGATGTCCATACAATTGGTTACGAATTCGCGAACATGTTCAATGGGATTTGTCTTTCCTCTATATTTTGTGAAGTTGGGTGACACATATGCTAGCGGAAATGGAGGCATGTATAAGCTTGTGTCAAATGGGTATACATCTAGGTCATATGATATTTCTGATTTCCTGTCTGAAATGTACATGTTTTGGTTAGTTTTCTCCATATCCCTCATTCTTGCTTTGAGTTCATCTATGGTAGGGTCATTTATGTTTCCGTGCATTGGATTTCCTGGTACACCATGTGTTCCTATTTGTTTTGCATGAATATTGGTGTATTGTGGCGATATGGATTGTTGTGGTATGTATGACATGTGCAGATTGACATGTTGTTGGTATTGGAAGTTATGGTTGGGTGGATGTTGATGAGTATGAATGCTAGATGAGTAGGTTGGGATGTGTCCTCCAGCCATGTGAGTCATTGTTTGGGGGCTGTTGTGACCATGAATGTTATGGTGTGTCAATGATGTCATGGGTTGTGTTACTTGACCGCCTTGTGCGAATTGTTGATTTTGTACAAGGGGAACATTTGTGTTTGTACCTTGGGAGGCAATGACATTTGACTATGTTGTCGTGTTAACATTTTGTTGTTGTCCTTGGATAAATATACATCTTGTGCCTCCTCCCAAAGGATTTTGTTAAGTACCACTAAGCGGATATGTCGAAGTTGTGCTCATGGTAGTAAATGGAGCTATCAAGGGGGGATTTTTGTGACTTGATGATGCCCCCGTGGTATTTACTGTCGTGGTAAAAAGAGGATTGGAATAATTTACCCATATGGTTGAGGAGCCAAGAGTGGTCCCATCCGATTTGGGTAGTGTCGTGGATGTTGTGGGCATTGTGGATGAATGTGATCCTCCAATAGATGTAGTATTTATTGTGTTGGAAATGTTTGAAATGTTGGATGTAGCATGCATTGTCATTGTGGTGTCAAAGGAAGTGTTGCTCGTAGTGTTTGGAGTTTGACCACTATGTGACATGTTATGTGCGTTGTTATTATTAGGGTCAGGAGGTGTCATGTTTAGCGTGTTAGCATCAAATCCTTGTGGTAACTTAGCTCCTTCACTCAAGAGCATAGCTAAGAATCTGTCTCTGTCTTGACAGACCATTGCTTCAGCAAGCTGACAGGCCTCTGGATCTTGTGTCAATGCCTTTATGTTTTCCTGAAGTAGTTGGCCATTTTCATCCTTTTGCAAGAATTGTTCGAATGGATTGTTTGATGAGGATTGCGTTGTTATTGGAGGTTGATTGTCCAAATTGGAAAATGGATCATAAACGGTCCAGTTTGAGTCATGTGGAGGATTGTTGACAGTAAACGGGGGGTCTTGCCGAAAGTTTTCCATTTGTCTCTTTTGCTTTTGAAGTCTAGTTTTGACCATAAATGAGATTGCTCAACTAGGAATGACAACTAAATGCAAGTATGATACTATGTGAAGTCTAAGTTTGAGATGACAACTAGAATGACTAATGTTTTTGGATTTTCATGAATAGGATATGCAATGTGTAGCTATGTAAGACAAGGTTATCTAAGCACTTCTAAGCTCTAACTTTGTTTTCAATTTTGACTGCTAAAGGACTTTGTTGGAAATGACAAGGTGACAAGGTCTAAATGACTAGTGAATTTTCCTAACTAGACTTTTGAGTTGGAAAAATTTCACAAAAGAGGACAATGACTGAAAAAAGGAGTTTGATAACTTAGTCCAAAAGAGCCTAATTTCGAAAACAATGGTGTTTGCAAAGTGTGCTGAGATTTTCCTAATCCTAAGTATGCAAAATGTGAACCTAGGGATAGCCTAATGTCAAATGTATGCAACTAAAAGGAATGAGGTATGAAACCTATGGTGACTGATGCAAACTAATGGTCAAGACTTTGAGCAATTTCAAGTTTGGGGTCTGACAGAATCTCCCTAGAAATAATGGTTGACAAATGGTTGACAATTTGAAGACCTCAAGTTTCGACTGTAAATTTTAAAATTTTGACAGGAAAATGCATCGTTTGAAGCTGCAAATGCATCACAGTTTGGCAAATGTGGTTCAGGTTTTCAATTGCGGCTTTTGGACTGTCAAATGCGACTTGATTTTGCATATGTAGCTTTTAAGTGTTCAAATGCATTGTGACACCTACAGATGCAGTGTTCTAAGTTTCAAATGCGGTTTAACAGAGTAGTTGCATTGCAGATAATCACTTGCAGTTCGACAGATATGACAGTTTTGTTTCAAAGTGATTTTCTTGTTGTTTTGATGGAAATTTTGATCTGTTTGGTGAATGTTTTGTTTTGAACTATGGTAAAACTAGAAAACACTGGACAAACATAGCGTTTTAAAAGTAACCAAACACACATCAAATAAGCACGATCCTAGGTTAGGCCATGACAATATTCGCTAGATTCCACACGGGTTTCCCCAACCGCATATCTGTAGCGTGTGAATTCAGAAGCTTGGTTGCACGGGCTCCCCCTTACAGTGCACTCTCTTCTCAGGCCAACCAAGCTTCCAAACCCCATGAAACTCCCATGGTGAGCTGATCACCTCTACTACAAACTACGAAAGTGTGGATGCCTTCACACCGACCGGTGCTGCACTAGCAAATAGAAGGATTTTGGCTTTCTATACAAGAGTTTTTAGTTAGGGACCCCTGTTCGAGTGGCCATACATGGGGCAAGAGATTAATCACCATTAAGGTGGCACTCCAACCTGAAGAGGTTAAGCTCAATAGGGTTTAAGGGAGTACAACTCCGTCCGTATGACACATCCGCACAAGCAACCTTAGGTTTTCCCTTAAGGTTTACATTTATATACCGGTTGGGGGTAGCTTGGCTTTAGCTCCATTGCCAGTTTGAGTCACATTGGGGTGATGAAATCCCCAGGTAGGCCCAATTTCTAGAGTTGGTAATTGTTTCTCTTATACCTAAGATTGCCCAAAAGTGTGAGGGGAGAGGATACTCTGATATACCAAGTTAGGGTAATAACAGATAAGAATGGGTCTGGTTTTTTTGTCACAAGTTTTTCACCAAGTGATAGCATACTCACCTACCATTCTGCAAACACAATCAATCAAAGAAGACATGTGTTCTTTTTATATGCACCAAAATCAAATGTTTGCTAATCTATGAAAAAAAAACAAGCACAATGTTTGGTTATTTCTTCTTCGACATTTGAATCTGCAAACAATGAATTAGTAGTCTCTTTAAGCAATGGTCTTCGACACACAAATGGGGATCGCCACACGCTACAAGTGAATATTAGTAACACAAAAAAAATCTAATCTAGCCAACATGCAGCAATAAAAAACATAGAAAAACAAAAGACCAGAAAACCAGAAACCAGAAAAACCGTACAATCCAAAAATCAGAATGTCAAAACTAAAAGGAAAATTTTACCAGACAGATGCGTCATTCAGGTCTTCAAATGCGGCTCGACTGATCAGATGTGTCATTCTAGTTGTCAGTTGTGGCTTGTCAGGGCGATTGCGGCTCTTCTATAGGCGAATGCGTCGCGACGCATCAAATTCATCATGATATTTAAAAAAATAGTTGCATCATTCCATACCTGCACCTGCAAAACAACAGAAACTACAAAAGAAACGTACAAAAAACCAGAAAAACAGAGTCGGGTTCACTAATGTAACTGAGGGTAATTTCTAGGGATTTAGATTAAATCAATTAAATCAAAGTAAAATGACAAAAACCCAAAGTTCTATGGAGCACAAAGGAAATCAAATAATAGAAGAGTTATACCTGTTTCTCGAGATTTCCATGATTATCTCCATAGCACCTTCTTACTTGCTGGATAGTGTGGCCCTCAGATTCGTTGTGCGAGAGAAATCTGAAAATTGTCTAAGTACTACAACAAGCCTTGAAGGATTTACTTGAAAGTCTAAATGCCTATGTCTAAAAGACTAAGATTGACAATGCCTATGCCTAAAACAATACCATGACTTGATCAAATGATTATAACAAATATTGAAATTGCATATGAAAAACTAAGTGTGAAAGTATATGCCTATAATGCCTATGCAAAATGTTAGTATGTGCGTGTGTCTGCGTAATCGAAAGATGAGAGGGAAATGCCATTTTATAGAAAATTCCGTTTCGAACGGATGGGTGAGATTAATTGATGATGAGAACCTAGAATGAGCGGCCCAGATTAAGCCTGAGAATCCCTATTTAGGGTTAGAGCAAAATCCTTAATCGAACGGTTAGAATAAAATCTCAGATAATCGGATCGACGGTGGAGAATAAATGAGGAAATTAATTAGAAAATAAAGATTTTCAAAAAATCAAGAAGATAAGATTGCCTGATTTGCAAGATTCAAAAAATCAAGAAGATAAGATTTAGACTGAAGATCATATTTGAAAAATCAAGAATCACTAATTGATTTTTGGAAGATTAATTACCAATTTGAATTAAATTAATTCAAATTATGGATTTTGAGAGATAATAAATAATCTTTTCAGATTATTTATCAAAAAGGACTGACAGTTAAGATTGAAATGACATTTTAAATAATTTAATTTATTTAAAATGAGAAGAATATTAAATTGGCAATTAAATAATTAAATTTAATTATTTAATTCAACATATTAGACTAATTAATTAAATAAATTAATCAATTTATTTAATTAAGACATTAGTGACGTATTAAATAAATAAACGTAATTCATTTATTTAATAATCAGGAAGAATTAAATGCAGAAAGGGAAATTAAATAAATTAAGAAATTTATTTAATTAAAGAAAGACTTAGACAATTAATGATGTATTTAATAAATAAATAAAATTTATTTATTTAATAATCATGAAGAATAAAAAGGACATGAATTAATTAAATAATTATGAATTATTTAATCAATAGTCGAATGTGGACCAAGGACATAATTAAATGTCATAATTATGCTAGGACGAAAGTGGTAAAAATGATGCTTGCAGGCCTAGGTCATTTTTAGGTGTCTACAGCTACAACACAATAAAATAGTTAATCTTATACACTATTGTTTTCGATAAGGCATTGGTGTTTATTGTTCTCTAGCTTTGGCTATATTGTTTCATTATTGATAAGGTACTGGTGGGGAAAATAATTTTTCTCTGTGTATGGGTTTTTTACTATGTATTCTTCTCTTTTGTACATTTTCTCCCATCTCCAGGTCACTATTCAAACCAATATTGTTTCATTTATGATTCATGTCTTATGGAGAGTTATTGTGAACTCTTCTATTTTTGTGAAGTTTTTCCATCTAGGTCACTTTTGAAACCAATATTTTTTGATTCATGGCTTCCATTTTGTCGCTATGGTTGCAACAAAAAAAAATAGTTAACATTATACAATTTATGTTGATTTCCATAAGGCATTGTTGATTGTTGTGCTCTAGCTTGGGGTGCATAGTTCCATTTTCGATAAGGTGTTGTTGAGAAGGTTATATTATTTTAATTTTTGATAATGTGTTGAGAAAAGACTATATTGGTTGTTAATATGAATATTGTTTGATTTATGGCTTCCATGTATTACTTTTGCAACATTGCCCCATGAAAAAAAATGAAAATAACCTCCAACCACCTTCACAAAAGCTTAATAGTAGCTGATCAAACTTGCACCTTCATAGGAGCTCACCATTGTGGCATCAACATTGATTGTTGTATGGCTTCCATGTAGAGTTGATGGTTGTACAAAAGCTCACCATAGTGGCATCAACATTAATTTTTGTATGGTTTTTGTGTAGTGGCGATAGTTGTAATAATACTTGACATTTTAAACCCCAGGAAACATAGTGAAATTCTACGCAATTTCCAATGACACATTGTTGGGTGTTGTTCTATGGCTTTTCCTACTATCAGAGTTGTGAACCAAAATCTAAATCTTTTCTAAAGGTACAAGTTTGATCATGCAATTCAACACAAAATATCAATATTTGCAGCTATTCTTAAATATGCTTGTGGACATGTTTATTTGCATGTATACATATACATAACCATATAGATAAACATATATGTATGCAATTGAATTTTTTGAGTGCACACAACATGTTCATACAAACATGTGTAGATATATGTGTCTTTATTGCATTTAAATGCATATATGCATTGAGGAGTAACACCACTAAAGCCACAGGTCAACATCCACCAATGCCTTATCGATAAGAACATGCACCATTTTCATACTTTGCAACCATTGCCACTGCATAGAAACCATACAATAATTAATGTCTGTGCCTCTCACCATTTTAATTTCATTTCCCTTCTCTATCAGCTTTCCAAACTATATTAAGTGCAATAAGAAACATCAGTTTCACCATTGCTGATAGTGGCGGCCAATGTATCTTGTTGCTTGGTTTGCATTTGGTGGCAATTGTTTTGAATGGGTTTGTTACTATGAATTTTTGTGTTTTGTGGGTTTTCCATCTAGTCCACAATTGTAACCAATGTTGTTTCATTTATGGCCTTTATTTTGTGGCAATGGCTGTAACACAATAAAATAGTTAATATTATACATTTTATGTTGTTTTTCCTTCTTTTGTTGTGTGCCTATAATTTTCCCTATGTGAAAATATGTATATTTGTGAAATTAGATGCAGCCAATAGTCATATCTACAACATCCTATATATTAAGTGTAATAATAAACATTTATATCACCACTGAATATGCTAGTGGACAATGTATGCATATCTGCCATAAAATAGCATAAACTATTTTAATATTGTTTCATATATGGCCTCCATTTTTTGTGGTGATGGTTGTACAACACAATAAAATAGTTAATGTTGTACAGTTTATGTTGTTTTGTCTTCTTTTGTTGTGTGTCAGTTAATTTTCCCTATGTGCAGATAACCTTTGAGAAAGAACTTGCATCATCCACCACTCCGATCAATGGTGAAATCAATGTTCCTTATTACACTTACTATATAGCCTACAATTCTAACTCCTTTTTTGAGGATAAAAGAAATAATAACTAAAAATGTGTATTTAACTTCATATTCCCCAAACAATAAACATGATGAGTAGTATACATGAATGTTTTCTACATCTGATTTCACATACATACATATCTGCACACAGCGAAAGAGAAATGAAACACAACAAAAGAAACACATACTTTGTGTGTTTATATATTTCCAAGCAATAGATTCCTACATATGCATCCAATGCATACAATACATATATAAGTAGCTGCAAAAAAAAGCTACACTGATATATATATATATATATATATATATATATAAAGTTAGATGCACATATATATGCATTGTTGATTGTACTCTACAAAAAACTATATTGTTTGTTGAAACCAATATTGTTTGATTTATGGTTCACCGTTTAGGACGATGGTTTTTTAATGGGATTGTTACTATGAATTTTTGTGTTTTGCAGGTTTTACCATCTAATGTAGTCTTTCATTTTTCTTTTCCTATGTGCAAATATCTATGTACATGTGAAATTAGATGTAGACAACATCCATATATACCGGGCTTTATTAACAAAAGAATTCACAATAACAAACACATGCATTTAACTGGTTATATATTAAGACAACAGACAACAACTTATAATGTTTAACATAAAAGATACACTTCTTTTCTTTTATATTTTTTATGTCAATTATAGTTTTGTATCACTTTTACTTTATGCTCCTCATTTTATTTTATGTGGTTTGGTTATATAGTTATGTTGCCCTATTTAATGCATGTATCAACATTTACAATTGTTAAATTGCCTTGCAACCATCAACGCCACATGGAAAGTATAAATGAAACAATATTGGTTTCAATAGCACCTTATCAAAAATGAAACAATGTAGCCAAAGTGACAGAACAACAGTTAACTATGCCTTACAGATAACAACATAAACTATATAACATGCATTATTTAATTGTGTTTAAAAAATAAAACAATATAGCCAAAGCTAGAGAACAACTGTCAACAATGCCTTATGGAAAACAACATAAATTGTATAGTGTTGCAACCATAACCAGAAAATGGAAGCCTTAAATGAAACAATAATGGTTTCAATAGTAACCTAGAAAAGTATTTGTTGAACAACACCTTATTAAAAACAACAATATATACACATACACGCCCACACATATATATGAACATTCAAAATAGTGAACACCAGTTGTGTGGATATAACACTATATGGCAATCCAACTAGACAAGAAGCAAGCAACCATATTGATATGAAAAAACTTGACATATCTATATATAGATAAACGTGTGACCTCAAATATACATGTAGAAAATTCATATGCATTCATACACACTCACACCATAAATGGGACAATAATGGTTTGAATAGTGACCTACGAAATTCTTTTTTCCAACAGCACCCTATCGGAAAGGAAACAATATAGCCAAAGTTATAGACCAATAGTCAACAATTCCTTATGGATAACAACATAAACTCTATAACATATACTATTGTATTGTGAATCGAATA
The DNA here is from genome assembly GCA_007258455.2 of Sequoia sempervirens. Lineage (NCBI taxonomy): Eukaryota > Viridiplantae > Streptophyta > Pinopsida > Cupressales > Cupressaceae > Sequoia > Sequoia sempervirens. The sequence goes on from VDFB02281492.1 coordinate 60,536,499, forward strand.
TGAAACAATATAGCCAAAGCTAGAGAACAACACTCAACAATGACGTATAAACATTAAAAATAGCGAATACCAATTGTGCAGATATAAGAGTATGTTGCAATCAAACCAGACAAGAAGAAAATAACTATATTGATATTAAAAAATGGACATATCTATATATAGATAAATGCATGACCTCAAAGATACATGTACATAATGCATACACAGACATACACACTCACACCATAACTGAGACAATAATGGTTTGAATAGCAAGATAGGAAATACTTTTTTCCAACAGCACCTTATTAGAAAGGAAACAATATAGCCAAAACCATAGACCAACAGTCAACAATGCCTTATGGATAACAACATAAACTCTATAAAATTTACTATTGTATTATGAATCGAATATGAAACAACATAGCCAAAGCTAGAGAACAGCATTCAAAAATTCCCTATGGAAAACAACATAAACTCTATAACATTAACTATTTTACTTCCTTGCAACCATTGACACAAAACATAATCCATAAATGAAACAATATAAACTCTATAGTGTTGCAACCATCACCAAAAAATAGAAGCCTTAAGTGAAACAATAATGGTTTCAACAACAACCTAGAAATTTTTTTGTTGAACAACACCTTATCGGAAATGACCACACCCACACACACATATAAACATTTAAAATAGCGAACAACACCTATGGAGATATAAGAGTATATGATAATCAAACTAGACAAGAAGAAAATAACTATATTAATATTAAAAGGTGGACATATCCATATATAGATAAATGCATGACCTCAAAGATACATGTAGGAAATGAATATACAGACATACACACTGCCACCTTAAATGAAACAATAATGATTTAAACAACCTGGGAAATTCTTTTTTCAATAGAACCTTATCAAAAAGGAGACAATATAGCCATAAACCAATGCCCTATCAAAAATTACGCAGATATTCACCATGTTTTCCAAGGCTTTAAAAGGTAGCTATTACTTACAACCATCATGACTACATGGAAAACAACATAAACTCTATAACAATAACTATTTTACTACATTGCAACCATTCACACAAAATGAAAGCCATAAATGAAACAATATAGCATAAGGTAGAGAACAACAGTCAACAATGCCTTATGCAAAATAACATGAACTGCATAACATTAACTATTTTATTGCATTGCAACCATCACCTTAAAACAAAAGCCATAATGAAACAATATTGGTATCAACAGTCATCCAAATGGGAAAACCCACAAAACACAAAAAATAATAGTAACAAACCCATGCAAAACCATCGCTGCAAAAGTCAAACCATAAATCAAACAATATTGGTTTCAACAAACTGTATATTCTTTTTTCAACAAAACCTTATAAAAAAAGGAAACAATATAGCCTAAGCTAGAGAACAATAATCAACATTACCTTATGGAAAACAATGCAAACTATATAACATTAACTAGTGTTGCAACCATCGCCACAAAATATTGGTTTCAATAGTGACCCAAATGAAAAACCCACAAAACACAAAAAGCTCACAGTAACAAACCCATTCAAAAACTTCACCACAAAACGCAAACCATAAATGAAACAATATTGGTTTTAATAGTAACTCAGATGAAAAAACCCACAAAAAACACATGACATTAACTATATTGCAACCATTCACACAAAACAGAAGCCATAAATGAAACAATATAGCCTAAGCTAGAGAATTGGAACCATCGCCACAAAATGAAAGCCATAAATGAAACAATATTGGTATCAACAGTCACCCAGATAGAAAACCCATAAAACACAAAAATTCACAGTAGAAAACCCATGCAAAACCATCATCGCAAAATTTGAACCATAAATCAAATAATATTGGTTTCAACAAACTATATAGTCTTTTTTCAACAAAACCTTATAAAAAAGGAAACAATATAGCCCAAGCTAGAGAACAACAATCAACACTGCCTTATGGAAAACAACATAAATTGTATAACATTAACTATTTCATTGTGTTGCAACCATCGCCACAAAATATTGGTTTCAATAGTGACCCAGATGAAAAACCCATAAAACACAAAAATCTCACAGTAACAAACCCATTGAAAACCTTCACCACAAAACATGAACCATACATGAGATAATATTGGTTTCAATAGTGACCCAGATGAAAAAACCCACAAAAAACACATGAATTCACAATAACAAACCAACACACAAACAAACAATATTGTCTTCCACCCACTACGACTACACAAAAACCATAAACAATATTGGTTTGAACACTAACCCAAATGAAAAAAACCCACAAAAAACACACAAATTCATAGAAACAAACTAACACAAAAACAAACAATATTTCCTTCCACCCATCGTAACTACATGAAAACCATAAGCGAAACAATATAGCCTAAGCTACAAAACAACAATCAAAAATGCCCTTTGGAAAATAACATAAACTATTTCCGAAATACTCGAGAAAGGGTTTTTTCAATATGCACCTTTTCTCGCTTGCTTCAAATGCACCTCTTCCTACTTGCTTTCTCTTCGCTCTCTTCTTTCTCCACCACCTGCAAAAAATGGGCAAAGAATTATCACAACCGACACTTTTTTATTTCTTTTGCAACCTCGCCCCATGCAAAAAACACAAAATAACCTCCAACCACCTTCATAGAAATTCCACAACCGATGATCGCACTTGAACCTTCACAGAAGCTTTCCCTCCTCACTCAGAGTTATGATACAAGGTAAATCCAGAGAACGACACCCTACAATGCATTATCAAAAATTGTGCAGACATTCGCTATGTTTTTTGAGGCTTTAAAAGGAAAGTATTACTTACAACCATCACCACTACATAGAAACCATACAGCAATTAATGTTGATGCCATTTTTTTGGCCTTCTCTATCAACGCGCCAAACACTTTTAATTTAAAAATCAAAAAACAATTATCTACCACCTTTTTCCCAACTGGAATCCGGGTGCCAGAAGGCTTAAAAACTGGGAAGGTTGATGAAAATTTTGTCCAAAGTTCACAGATCCACCACCTTTTTCTCAACTACCAGAATGCTTAAAAACTAGGAAGGCTAACAAAAATTCTGACCAAAGTTCACACATATAGCCTAATAAATATAATTGTAAATAAATTGTGTATATATAAATCTACATATATAATTAATTTTACTAATTTAATATAGATTATATGTGTAAATTTTCATCATATGTTTATTGATAATATATAATCAATATATAATGTATATACATATAGAACATGTACATATTATATATACATTAATATTATATATAAAAATACATATATTTTTGTTTATTAAAATATAATTAATAATAATATTCAGAGCTTATTACTTTTAACAATTAAAAAAGAAAATATATATATGTTAAAAAATTTAAATGAGGTGGCCAATAGGTCGGCCTTTGCAATCTTCACATGGGGCCTAAGAGGTATGGCCCATGAGGGTTGCAACTCTATTGGGGTGATCTGCCCTCTCACCAATGGTATAAAACAAATGTGAAAAATTAAAACAAAAATTCCTTGTCAACTAGTATCAATGCTATTGATTTGGAAATAAATCAAATTGTTAAGTCCAATATTTATATCTCCAAATCATTTATGTAAACTTAAAATATTTGCATACATACATACACATGCACACATGCATGACATACATACATACATACATACATACAAGGGTATGTGCAGGATCATCATGGAAAAAACAAGGCCTTAAGTGGCAAAAAATTCAGAAAAATCAGAGTTAGGCAACTTGACGTAAGACTTTAAATAAGTCATCTATATTATTTCAAAAATATGTAAGAATAGAATCTGTAGAAAATTGAATGTAGTTTCTAAACTACTAGGCTTATTTAAAAATAAAAAAAATCTATTTGGTGAAAATTTGAAATTTCAATGCAATAGTACTTAAATTTCAAGGAAAAAATAAGAAGTAGGTGTCTATCTAACCACCCTAAACACAATAAAATGATAAAAAAAAATTATAATATTTTAGATATAAGTAGAGGACTCATGTACGGATGTGATGCATATTTTTTTGTAATTTTTTTCCAAGTAAATAATTAATTATGAATTTTTTATTACAACTTTTAAAAAATATAAAAACTTGTGCATCTCACCACCTTAACTTGGTCAAAACTTCATGAAATTCAAATTTTTTTTCATCCTATAGTATACAAAGCATAGAATGTGACACATGTTTTGGATTCAAAAAATGTGATACCATTTGAAAGCTATAGGTTTTTTTAAATTAGCCTATCAATCAAGATTTTAGTCGTAATTCAAATAGAAAATCAATAATAATTATTTATTAAATTCAAAGTAAAGCATAATTTATATTGGTGAAAAGCTAAAAATCTCCTTTAGAAACCCTTTTCGTTTCATTAATTTTGGGTGAAAAAAAATTGTCAACCACATACCCCACACATACCCATCATATTGCCACTTTTTGGCCCATCATGATCCTGCACATACCCACAAACATACATACATGCATACATACATATATATATTGACCTGTTATTGGAGAAATTTCACAACTTTCCAATCTAAAATGTAGTTCCTATAGAAATTTTTTTGCAACAATCAAACCATTTGAAACAAACAAAAAATCCAAAATGAAAAAAAATAAAATAAATAAATGTTAAAATTTAGAATGAAATCCAACTTGAAGGCAAATGGAAATAGCAACAAGGAAAGGAAAGCAATATTTAAATGAATATCAAGTAGTTATAATTTAGTTTTCCATTAAGAAGTTAATGTTTAATTTAACTGAATTATGAATTCAAACAAATTCAAAACTAAACTTGATTAGTATCTAGAAATACATGTTTGAATTATTATTTTAAGTAATGGAATAATTTGTAAATCAAGATTATAACTTTGTACAACACATGTAACGCCTTGCCATGAAACCCTGGAGGACAACTCGATACAACACATAAAAAAAGTGGAATGATAATTTTATTTATTTTTTAAAGTGCAACATACTAAGATTGCAAAAGATACTATAACTTGTTTTCTAATCTAAGTCCTCTAAGGTTTGTGACTACATTACGATCACCCATTAACTAAACTAGCAAGAACTGTAAATCATTACATTAAATAAATGCCATCAAAAATATGAATTGACCATACATGACATCAACAAATACCATTTAGAATCAATTTCATTATCATAAACAAGGTACATCATTAACATTAACCATTACATAAGAGAATTCAACAATGAATACAACATTACATCATTACATCAATGTTTCCCCAAGATCCATTGGGAAAATTATACATCAGAGTTACATTACATAGTACAACTAATTACAATTTAGTACAAGTACATGAAAATATTCCACTCGAACTGGATCAAGAGAAAAAGTCCACATCATCATGAACAGTCATCATGAACATGATCAACAACGCGGGTACCCAATGGAGTAAAAGACACATTCCACCCAACCATGTGGAACCCAAAGGTCCACCACCCATGCTAGGAGATAACACAAGTCCCCCACAATAGCAACAACACATGAGGTGACCACAAACTAGCATAACAAGGTTAAACAAAGGACAACTACCACAACAATAGTAACTTAATAACACAAAGATCATACACTACTTCCAAAGGACATCACACACCGAGGGGAGAGAATAAACAAGGGAATACTAGTCTGCTTAGGGGAAGAGTGTCATTACATGGTACTGACATGGGTTACCCTAACAGTCTAGACATCGACCCCCATCCATGGGTTACCCTAACAATCTAGACATCATCCCCCATCTATGGTTACCTTGACAGCCTCTCACTAGGTGTTGGCCCCATAAGGTGACACATGTAGAACCAATCTTCTTTTTGTAAGGATTCCTTAGCCTAAACAAGCACTACAGGCATGGGTGAGGCATTCAATTATCTTGATTATTGTTTAGACTACCCAACCCCCTAATTCATTTGAAATTATCACTAAGTTAAGAAATTCCCACATGGGTTACCCTGGTGCCACTTTGTGCATCGGCCCCCATTGAGAACCACTCTCCCTATTAGCAGATAGGAGACCCATGAAAATCAACAGGGTAAAGCCATCATGCACATAAGATGAAAACCACATAAGTACATAACCCTAGCAAGGCATGGACCATCTCGCTCTCAAAAACAATTGTAATAACAAGTGGTGCATGGCTAAAGACCCTCCACAACACGTCCCAAGTATCACATCAACCAATTCAAGGCTCCAACTTAACAATTCGACCAATAATATATTTTCCCCAAGCCTCTAGAAGACAACTCAACATTTGCACAATAACTTGATCGCATGTTACCATACCAAGGTAAAAGGCACACCCAAAAGGGTTTCAAATTACACAAAGCACATATGTTACCATACCAAGGTAAAAGGAATGCCCAAAAGGGTTTCAAATTACACAAAGAACATATGTTACTATACCAAGGTAAAAGGCACACCCAAAAGGGTTTCAAATTACACAAAGCACATAACCCAAAGCCATAGCCATATCACCTTCAAGGTAAAATGTTCATAACACCATACATACAAACACTTAATCCCAAGTCAAGACATACTCAATTAATCTCAACCATGAAGACATTCATCACTCTTGCAATAAAACATACAATTTAAAAAACAAACAATATTTATGGTTTCCAAGGAAAGGGAAAATTTCATTTTTAACAATCTCATTATTATTTTAAATGCAATTAATTTAATCTTTCTTTTAAATATTTTATTCCTTTTACTAACCCACAAACCTCTTAATTTCTGAAGTAGAATTATTCTCACAAGGAACAATAACCAAATAACATTCCAATACCAAACATCAACACAATAAGCAATGCTAAAATCCCAACAATTGAAGTATCCTGGAAAGATATAATTTTTACCCTACATGATAACCAACAACTAATTACACAATAAATTTATAGTTTGATAAATGGCCAATTTGAATGAAATCAATAGGTCGCAATAGTTAATCAAAAAATACTCCCATTCATCTATTTAATCAATCCTTCTGTATATTAACTTATAGGCTACATTTAAGTTCCTTACTATATTTGCAAACGAAAGGAAGCTAACACATTTTACTTCTATATATTACAAACTTGGATGATGACCCTCAAGCTTGGCAAAAAATAATAGAATTTTTCTACAAACGAATGCTAACTAATGACAACAGCTAGAATAGTCATTTCTTTGAGGTATACCATCTTCATATGATAAACTAAGGGTAAAATAGAAGTACATTCAAAGGACAAATGTTTATAAAAGACACTCTTCATTGAGAGGAACATGCAGAGTCTATTATGAGGAAAGAACTAAAATGAAGTCAAGGCATTAATACACGATGAACCACGGAATTGACTGAAGTAAAAATACAACCTATATCGATGAAAAAATCCAATAAGCATACCTCCCATCTTAATTGCGTACAGTGTAGTGGAGGATATAATACTCATTTTGAATAATGGCAACAAGGTCGATTGACCATTTTATACTAAAAGAGCTTAGCTCAACCGAGCTTGGATAATATCAATACCCTCTATAAGGCTCCTTCCTACAAGCACAATTAGTCTGATAATTTCATAATCTCATGTAGTGGTAGAATCCGATAATTATATTTACAAATTAGTATATATTTGCATTAGTACAATGTTATAAATATGTATGTTTGAAACAATTATAAATTCAAATCAGCGCAAACTCCATTACTAAAACAGTGACTAAAATTGATTTGCATGATATAGGTTAATGAGCACACAATGCTTAATTAAGGAATGCAATCTAGATATAACAATTATGGAACTATTTGAGATAGAACGTTTATCTGAATAAATAGAATGATTCCAACAACATAACAGATACCAACATCTAAACCAACATGGATAAGTTCCTACTATGAAACATAATGAGATAGTTAAGGAAAACACAAATCTCCAAGCATTGGAATACCGATCAAGAATTCTCTGATTATAGGTGAGAAAGAGTCAGAGGTGGTCATTTTAATAGAAGGCTAACATGAACTTGTATAGATAACAACTATGAGGGCCATAATTATGCACAATATTCATGCCTACTAAACTGTACTGCAGCATAAATGATTTAGATACTATGGTGGAAGCCATTAGAGCCACACAAAATTGACACGGGGTATGCACATCTATAATGGCATATACTAAGGTATAGGTTATTATATGCAAGTTTAAAGTGAAGACAAAATCCACCATAAATTTTGTACAGATAATAAATAAGAAACGGGATCTATCATCAAAGAATCAGACATGAAGCTAAATTATATAATTATGCGAACGAGGTCCTCTAAGCGCATGAAGCATGGATACATTTTTCAGATGTTAAGGTTGCAAACACAAATGTTATTAAATCCCATTTGAGCACAAAATATACATTGAAATGGGTAATGTACAGAGACTGACTAACCATTAACCCATTCGTCCTTCCGGCTATACAAAATTACCATAACCTCAGAGACCTATTTGACAACAAACTTAAACTCAAGGGATTTCTCAGAATTAAGATGCAATGTTAAAGACTATTTGGTCAATACGAGAAGAGGGAATCATGTATTCTGAATGAGGAAAAATCCACTTCATATGAAAAAGAAACCAATCGAAAGAGAAGGCATACCAATTTACCATCAGTTCCCCGAATACCACTATTGAAGATTGTTGCTTCTATTCACTCCTTTTTCCACCTCTTTTCCTTGCTTTTGACGATGTTGTAGATGTCGGAATTGCTATTCTCTCTCAGAGCATTGCCAATGTAAAAGAACTAGAAATAAAATAAAAGAAGACTCTGAGGAGAAAGATTTCCTTCTCCCCACTTCCGCCCCCCCCCCAAAAAAATCTTCCCCCTTCATTCTTAACTATTGATGTGACACCCCTCCATTTTGTTATGTTTTTCTTGATAGTTCAGATACTTTGTTACACCTTATTTTATGTTATGGTTGTTATATCGCTGACAGTGGAGTGATGATAGACTATATGGATGTGATGATACATTATATGCATGGTGATTATGTTTAAAATTCTTTATGATTGCATAGATGTGTAGTTGTGATGACATTGCTATATATGCTTATTGTAGTTTAATTGATCTATTATCTCGTCAGTTGATGTGACATTGTATTGGTAAAGAGAGCAGTATTGCATCACTCGCTTGTGAATGCCCTGTGTTTTTCGTGATTCTCTCTTCACGGTGTATATGAATTACTATTTGTATACATGTACTACTCTTGCTTGTGTTGTAGGTTTATAGGTACAAGACAACGGCTTCACCTACTTTCACAGGTCTGAGCGTGTCCACTACTCAGCAGTAATGATTGGGAGATAGTAATGGGCTATTTGGTCATACCTTTACCCTAGTACAGTGTGTCGTTAGTTTGAGTCTTGGTCATATTCCTTACCCTTATTGTTCTGGGTATTTTATTATTATGCAAGTTTAATTTTGTAGAAAAAATGTGTGTTTGATTAAGTATTTCATTTATGGTATTATTGATGTGAAAACTTTAGAATAAATAAATAAATAAATTTAATTTGGTTATGTTATTAAGTAATTTTAATTATTTAATTAATGGGAATTAAATAAATAAGATTATTTAAATTTGTTGAAATATATAAATTGTTAATTTTTAAATGCATGTGGTTGGAAAATATCTATGGTGGTTGATAGAAAATACATTTTGTGGTGTTAACTGTAAGTTAGAAGTTGGTTATATAATTGTTAGAATTTTATTCTCAGAGAAAAATTTGAGAAAATGAAAGGAAGTTGTTTTCATGGGAAGGTTTGGGTTTTGTGAGAATTTTTTTGAGGAAATTGTGGATTTGTCTAAGTTTTATTTTAGAATCTTGTTGTAGAATTCTTGACTGTGGTTATTGTGTGTTCTAGAAAGTGGCAATTTTACTGGAGAAAGCTTTGGCAATATTGGCAATTTGAAGTTACAGAGAAGCTCAGCAATAATTCTCGAGGCAACAGTTCTTCTGGAACAGGTTCCTTTATTATTTTTGTGAATTTTGAATTGAAAAAGTTGTTTATATTATTATAATGCAAATTGGAAAAGCTTAGAAAGAAATTTTCATTACTGTAGAAGCTTTTGGGGTTTTTTTAAGATTGTTGTGAAAATGGAACCTCTGTAGAAAAATTATTTAGATCCTCTGTGTAAATTGATCATTTGAAATAGATTGATATCAAAGGAAATTATAGATCTTTGTAGGAAATGATCATTTTGTTTTGTTTCCCTATTTCTTTTATTTGTCTGAGAAAATGAAAATCTCTATTCTTTCCTATAGAAAACTTCTTCTGTGAAAATTTATTGCTCAACTTCAACCAGTGATTGGATTAATTTATATATATATATATATTAAAATATATATGTACATATACATATATATATTATATATAAATATTTTATTTTATTTTATAACTCTATAAAATTTCCTGTAGGTATTTTATTTCAAACAAAATTATAAATAATCGTCGTATGGTGAATTTAAACAGTGAGGAAATTTTATAAATTTAAGTTGTTTGTAGAAGACGCTGGCGAATTTAACCCCATTGCCACCTCCCTGGTGGGGATGGGCCTACTGTGGCAGCGCCCTCCATACATGTGTGGGGAAGGCACTGTCACAGGCACCGTCGTCACCTCCATGCGAGGTTGTGTGTGGCAGTATAAGCTTGGCGTAGTCTATACACTGCGATTTTGGTACGAATGGTTCTTATGTTTATTTTAATATATATTATATATTTATGTATGTATATATGTTATACATATAATATATAATATAAATATTATTTATAATATGTATTTTATATATATGTGTATATTGTATATATATATATTTGGGATTTGTATTGTAATTATTTTAAAATGAAATTTGGGAAAAGTAAAATTAATTTTATAATTAAATAATATATTAATATGTAGATATATATTTATAATTATATTTAATTATATATATATATACATGTTAAATATATTTATTTAATGTGTGAGTAATACAATCATTATTTGAAAATCACGATTAATTAAATTGAAGTGATTGATTATTTTATTGATAAATTTGAGTTAATCTTCTGAGTAGTTATGAACTGAAAGTAATCATTTAGTTTAAATTCATTGTTGACCTATAAATAGGAATTATGTTTAAATGGTGTATTTTAGATATGCGATATTGATTATTTTGGATTTAGGAAATCCGAATAGTAGTGCTTTTAATTACCTGAGATTGTTTATTTTAATTTCTAGTGTTATGTAATTGGGCACGATGGGGAATATTTGTTGTAGAGAAAATATAAGTCTTCCAGATTATAATTGTGACAGGGTTGTTATTTTTGTTAGTCGCCTTGAGATTTCCTTGGGTAGTGCACATAGATGGATTCAGTATTGGACATCCGTAGGGATGTGTTATTTCTTGTGGTGTGTTATTATTAGTTTGTGCACTATCTACCCTTAGGTGTAGAATGAGTTATTGTGTTGTCGATAGGGGAGTGGCTTTCAACGAGGGTCGGGACACAAAATGGTCCCAGGATAACTCATGTGGAAGTCAGTTTAATCAGTGGAAATTAAATAACCTACTTTAGGCGAATGGGTAGTTAACATATTTAACTTGATAATTAGCCTCGCTCATTGACTCAAAGGCTTGTGTTAGACTTGAGATGAGTCAGGAAGGCTTGGAATGGCAAGATTGTTATCTTGTCTTCTCAAAAGATAATCGATTTCGTATTGGTGTGCATGTGGGGCCAGAGTTCATAAGAGGTTACCAAGATAACCCAAGATGGGGGTCAGGACCTAGGAAGATCTCCTTAAGATAACCAATGTAACCTTTGTGATGACACTCCTCCTATGATAGCAATCATTTTTTTTTGTACAGTGGTTGTTCTTGATTCTGTGATTCTTGAAGCAATGTAACCCTATGTTTGTATTTACTGGTACAATGTGGTTTTGTACTTTTTTTGTGTTAGAGGTAGTCGGTTGTCTTGGTTACTTGTTACTATCTCCTAGCACGGGGATTGGGGCTATGGGTACCATATGGCTGGGTTGCGTGCTCCTTACACTGTTGAGTTCTCATCCTATTCATGATGGTGGAATCTTCTTGTTTGAGGAGCTCGTGTGGTTCTATGGATTTGTACTTCTCTTTCTCATTGTAACTGTGGACACTATGTAATTGTAATCCTCATTTGTATCGAGGAGAACCCTTGCAATGTAATTGTAACATTAAGTATGATTTATTTATCATTGGATTAAATGGGTTATATTTGGTTTATATGGTGTTGTATATGTGGAAATATGCTCATTACATTTCTATGTGTTAGACTTAATTTGCAATGGATTACTGCTTTGTTGTATGTTGTTATCATGAGTTAATTCCATGTACTGTGTTTTAGAATAATTTGTAAGTTTGGAATTTCATATTTAGACATGTGTGGCATAGAGGATGTACGTGTTAGAGTAGTTTACTTCACTCGTCATTGTTACTCTTTTTTAAAAAAAATTAGTTGTGCTTCTGCAATGTTGCATTGTCCTCTAGGTTGCAGGACGGGGTTTTACACTTGGTATCAGAGCCTAGGTTTAAGCACTGGGAACTCTAGGTTAATTTGGAAACCATTAAGTTGTTTGTGCAGGATTTAAGTTGCATATCTTGTCTTACACCTTGGTGTGTTTGTGCAGGATCATGCCACCTAGGAGAGTTTGAGGTCATGGCCGTGGTCATAGAGGAAGACATGGGGTGGTATTTAGTATCTGGATCCACCAGGGGTCGACGACTCTCAGTTACATCAATTGTTAGAGGATACTCTTGCCCGTCTTGGACCGAGGTAGGACGTAGATCAAATTGTTGTTAGAGAGAGAGATGTACCAGCTCAGTTAGAGGCAGTGGTAGCTACACACATGAGAGATTTACTGAGAGCTTGACCACCCTTATTTGATGGATCAGGCAGTGGTTTAGAGGTTGAGACCTGGCTGATTGACCTGAACAGATGCTTTGCTATGCACCCATATGGTAGCAACACTAGAGCCAGATGTATGATTATGTACCTGAGAGGCTTTGCTTCCAAATGGTGGATATTAGAGGAGTAGAAGCTCCATATTTATATCAGTATCATATCTTGAGAAATGTTTCTAGAGAGGTTCCATGCCAGATTTCTTTTTGATCATTAATGACAGTGTTGTGGTGATGAGTTCCATACTCTACAACAGATGACTATATCAGTTGAACAATATGAGCATCATTTTTACAAGCTCAAAAAGTACCCAGGCATTGGAGATGATGAGGGCATGTTGGTGCAACACTTTCTTAGGGGCTTAAATGACTTAATCAGTGGAGGTGTGTGGGTTTTCGAACCCAAGACTATGGAGACCGTGGTAGAAAAGGTCAAGCTTGTTGAGGAGAACTTGGCAATGGCATTGGTTGGTCATGTAGGAGTGCAAATGGGCAGTACTTTAGTTGCAGGGCCTAGTGCACAAAGTGGCCAAACTCAAGGAGTGAGACCACCTAGGGCATAGCAAACACCATCACTGAGTGGACAGTACTAGAACTCTTAGGGGAAATGGAAAGATTTTCCACCTAGACAGAATGACAGATATCAGTAAGGGGGTGACCGAAATTGGAGGCATGTCAAATGCTTTAGTAATGCACAACTAGCATAGAGTACTCAGTCTACCTTTAGGGGTAGTTTACAACAGTCCAGTGCATCTTCTAGAGGTAGAGGTTTTTGCAGGGGTATCGGGTGTTTTGCTTGTGGCCAATAGGGTCACATAGCTTAGAAATGTCCCAATAAGGGAACATCAGGATATTCACAAAGGCTAGCGACATCAGAGCTGCCTATTAGTGATGCAAGCAAAGGACATCGTGTATTTGCTACAGTTGACAACTACCAGACTGACCACCAGAGTACAATGGTGGAGACTACAAGTATGTTGCAGGGTAACAGAGTTACCATATTATTTGATTCAGGAGCCTCCAATTCATTTATTTCATCATTTGTTGTGGCACATGATAGACTGGGAGTAGTAAGGCAAGAGGGTAAGTGGCAGGTTGAGTTAGCATCTGGTGCTAGATTTGTTGTACATTCCTATGTACTAGATTTTAGATTGGATATTGGTTCTTTCCACACCACTACAGATCTTTGTGTTATACCATTAGGTTCTTATGACATAGTGCTATGGATGGATTGGCTCGATGCTCATAAGGTCATGATTGATTGCCGACGCAAGTCGATATGATGCATTGATGCATCAAGTATTGAGGTTGAGTTAGTAGGGGTCCAAAGACCTATATCATTGAGGATGATCTCGGCTATGCAGCTGAGAAGATGTGTTCGTCAGGGATGTCAATTATTTGTTTTGATAGTAGATGACTTGGAGATGGGTGATAGAGAGGAGGTGTCTATAGATAGCCACCCCATACTTCAGCAGTATGCAGATGTTTTTCTAGATGATATTCCAAGGATGCCACCTCAGCATGACATTGACTTCAAGGTTGATCTTCTACCTAGTTTTGAACCCATTTCACGAGCATCATACCGTATGACGACTCAGGAGCTTAAAGAGCTTCGCTTGCAACTTGAGGAGTTGTTGGGGAAGGGTTTCATTCGCCCTAGTGTTTCGCCTTGGGGAGCACCACTGATCTTTGTGAAGAAGAAGGATAGATCTCTTTGTCTATGCATAGATTACTGTCAGTTAAATAAGGTCACCATCAGGAACCGATATCCTCTACCCAGGATTGATGACTTGTTTAATCAGGTCAAAAGTGTGATAGTCTTTTCTAAGATTGATCTAAAGTCAGGATACCATCAGTTATGGATTATGGAGTATGATATTCATAAGATGGCATTTTGCACACGATACGGTCACTATGAGTTTATAGTGGTACTGTTCGGGTTGACGTATTCATGAGCCTAATGCATAGAGTTTTTTGCACGTACCTGGATAGGTTTGTAGTGGTATTTCTCAATGAAAATTTGTTTTATTCTAGGACTGTTGATTAGCATGAAGAACATTTGAGGCAAGTATTGTTGTGTCTGAGGGATAATAAGTTGTATGCCAACTTGTCCAAATGTGAGTTCTTCAAAACTGAGGTCAAGTACCTTGGTCATGTTATATCAGGAGAACGTATTGCAGCGGATCCTGAAAAGATCCAAGCAATCATGGATTGGCCTGTGCCCACGAATGTGGTAGAGATACGTACATTTATGGGGCTAGCAGGTTACTACAGGTGTTTTGTTCAATATTTTTCTAGGGTAGGATACCCTATTACTTCTCTTTAGAGGAAAGGGAAGAAGTTTGATTGGTCAGAGCAGAGTGAGGATGCATTTCAGACATTGAAGGAGAGGTTCACTAGTGCACCGATCCTTGTAGTACCCGATCCTATAGGAGACTTTGTTATATGTGTTGATGCTTCTTTAGAGGGGTTAGGAGTTGTATTGATGCAAGATGGTCGATTCATTGCATACGAGTCATGCAAGCTCAAGGATCGTGAGTTGAACTACCCTACACATGATCTTGAGTTAGCTATAGTAGTACATGCTTTGACTCAATAGAGGCATTTTCTATTGGGGCACTTTTTTAAGTTACACAACAACCATCAGAGTCTACAATATATCTTTACACAGCATAACCTTAATGCTAGGAAAAGGCAATGGATGGAGTTCCTCTGTGAGTACAATTTTGAGGTGAAGTACATCCAGGGGAAGGAGAATGTTGTGGTCGAAACTCTTAGTAGACAGAAGCATGAACTATTTGAGATGACTATTACTATAAATTTGAGGTGTCAGATTCTTACTACACTTCCTACAGATAGTTGGTACCAGGAGGTAAGGTCTGAGATTGAGTTAGGTAGGACGTTGGATGGTAGGGACTCAAGATATTCTTTGGAGATAGATCAGTTATTCAGATACATGGTACATATAGTTTTTTCCATCTTTGGAAGGGCTTCATACCTTGATTTTGACAGAGGCACATCGGGCACCTTACTCAGCTCACCCTAGAGTGAAGAAGATGTATGCCGATTTGTGACCGCTTTATTTCTGGGCAGGTATGAAGCGGGATATAACCGATTATGTATCACGGTGTTTGGAGTGTCATCAAGTTAAGGCTAAACACCAACATCCAACTAGTCTTCTATAGCCTCATTTGGTTCCTGAGTGGAAATGGGACATCATTTCATTGGATTTCATTATTGTTTTACCCAACTCTTCGCTACGACACGATGTGATTATGGTGATGATAGATAGGTTGACGAAGGTGGAACACTTCTCACCTATTTGTTCCTCCTATAATGCTTTGTCAATTGCTAGAGTGTTCATGGAGGACATTGTGAGGTTGCATGGCATTCTGCATCAAATTATTTCTGATAGGGACCCTATGTTTACTTCGGCTCTTTAGACATCATTATAGCATGCTATGGGGACACAATTGAACTTCAGTTCAGCGTATCACTCAAAGATGGATGGACAGACTAAGAGGGTAAATTAGATCCTTGAAGATATGCTTCCCATGTATGTCATGGACCAACAGACACGATGGGAGGATTACCTCTAATTTTTAGAGTTTGCTTATAACAACAGGTTTCAAATTTCTATTGGCATGGCACCTTTTCAGGCCTTGTATGGACGGCCGTGTCAGACTCCATTGAGTTGGGACAAGTTGGAGGATAGGATTTTATTGGGTCCTGATATGCTTCAGGATATGGAGCAGCAGGTGGTTCGGAGCAGAGAGAATTTAGTAGCTGCACAAGATAGACAAAAAAAGTATGCAGATGCACACCATGTGGATGTTAGTTTGTTGTGGGTGATTGAGTTTTCTTGCGAGTGTGACCAAGGAAGAGTTTGATCTGTTATGGAAAGGGTTCTAAGCTCGCACCTCATTTTGTCAGGCCTTTTGAGATTTTGGAGAAGATTGGGCCAGTTGCTTACCACCTTGCTTTACCGCCCAGCCTCTTGCACATCCACGATGTGTTCCATGTCTCAGTACTTAAACCTTATCATTCAAAAATTTCTCATATCCTTGATTGGACTACTTTATAGGTAGAGGATGGGAAGCTAGCTTTGGAGCCCGTGGCCATTACCCAACATAGGAGACTCACCGTCACGAGTGGAGATATTGAGCAGGTGAGGGTCTAGTGGGATCCTAGATATAACACTTTTGCTACATGGGAAGATGCTACGAGGATGAGGGAGCTCTACCCTTACTTGTTCGCAGGCTTCTAGGAGTAAGCCTAATCCTAGGGGGGATGTGAAACCCCTCCATTTTGTTATTTTATAAATTTAAGTTGTTTGTAGAAGGCGTTGGGGAATTTAACCCCATCGCCACCTCCCTTTAGTGGTGGGGATAGGCCTACTATGGCAGCGCCCTCCACACATGTGTGGGCAAGGCATTGTCATAGGCAGTGCCATCACCTCCATGAAAGGCTATGTGTGGTAGTCTGAGCTTGGCGCAGTCTGTACACTGCAATTTTGGTACGAATGGTTCTTATGTTTATTTTAATATATATTATATATTTATGTATATATGTTATACATATAATATATAATATACATATTATTTATAATATGTATTTTATATATTATGTGTATATTGTATATATATATGGGAATTGTATTGTAATTATTTTAAAATAGAATTTGGGAAAAGTAAAATTAATTTTATAATTAAATAATATATTAATATGTAGATATATATAATTATATTTAATTATATATATACATATTAAATATATTTATTTAATGTGTGAGTAATACAATGATTATTTGAAAAGCATGATTAATTAAATTGAAGTGATTGATTATTTTATTGATGAATTTGAGTTAATCTTCTAAGTAGTTGTGAACTGAAAGTAATCATTTAATTTAAATTCATTTGTTGACCTATAAATAGGAATTATGTTTAAACGGTGTATTTTAGATATGCAATATTGATTGTTTTGGATTTAGGAAATCTGAATAGTAGTGCTTTTAATTACCTAAGATTGTTTATTTTAATTTCTAGTGTTATGTAATTGGGCACGGTGGGGAATATTTGTTGTAGAGAAAATATAAGTCTTCCAGATTATAATTGTGACAGGGTTGTTATTTCTATTAGTTTCCTTGAGATTTCCTTGGATAGTGCATGTAGATGGATTTAGTATTAGACATCCGTAGGGATGTTGATCCATTAATAGTGGTTTACAATTTTTGGCAAAACTGGACACTAAAATATTTTTTTTTAACTAAAATTTCACTTTTGGGCACCTATAGCGGCTAAACCATGAGAAATTTGAAGATGATGCACACTAGAGTTTTGTGAAATTTTATCTATAGATTCTAAATATATTTTTTCAAAAAATTTAGAATAAAATTTCACTTCTTTTTCCATCTCCCTCGAAAACTTTTTTTCTTTCAAAAAACAACATTTTTAAAAAGTGACACTCACTGTATAACGCATAACTTTTTTTCCATGAAGGATAAAATTCTACTTCTTTCAAATTTAGATTTGTAACTCTGATATCTAGTGCTTCCATTTGGTTAGGTAGTTTTTTATTGAATATTTGTTCTTTAATCAAGTTTCAAAGTCACACCAATTACAATTCATACATAGCATGACTATATAGCGCGTAACTTTTTTTGTATGTATCAAAATTCAACTTTTATTTTTGTTGTTAGATAAAGGACTTCAATAAATGGTGCACTAATATTTTTCAATTTTTTTTTTGATAATCTACTATTTTTCCACATGTGCAGAATAGAGAGCTTGATTTTCAGTGAAAAACCTACATTCATAAGAAATAATTTAAAATAAATATAATAATCAAATCAAATTTTATTAAAATTATACTTTTTTGGAAGCTTCTAATAAGGACTACATAATTTCAAAAAAATAAATTTTAAATGAATTCATTTGATCCCCCAAAATGTAAATCAAAAGTGGTTTTTTTATCAGCATTTTGATAGGTGTAAAGGAGACTCTGTTATAGGTATGGTTTAAAACTAGCGGGGTTCTATCCAAGGGGGCTTGGTCCAAGGTGGTTTGATCAAACCCTCTTCAATTGGAATCCTTTAAATATAACATTTCAAGGCTTAAATCATTATATTTTCTAAAAAATATGTGATTTCAGCAAAAATTAGGATCTCTAAGAAATATGTTGATAGAGGAGTGGCTTTCAATGAGGTCCAGACACAAAGTGGTCCCGGGATAACTCATGTGGAAGTCAGTGTAATCAGTGGAAATTAAATAACCTACTTTAGGGGAATGGGTAGTTAACATATTTAACTTGATAATTAGCCTCGCTCATTCGATCAAGGGCTTGTGTTAGACTTGAGATGAGTCAAGAAGGCCTAGAATGGAAAGATCATTATCTTGTCTTCTCGAAAGATAATTGATTCCACACTGGTGTGCATGTGGGGTCGGAGTTCATAAGAGGTTACCAGGGTAACCCACGATGGGGGTCGGGACCTAGGAAGATCTCCTTAGGATAACCAATGCAACCTTTGTGATAACACTCCTCCTATGACAGTAGATGTTTGTTTTGTATAGTGGTTGTTCTTGATTCTGTGATTCTCGAAGCAATGTAACCCTATGTTTGTATTTATTGGTAGAGTGTGGTTTTGTACTTTTCTTGTGTTAGAGGTAGATGGTTGTCTGTGTTACCTGTTACTATCTCCTAGCACGGGGGTTGGCCCTATGGGTACCATATGGCTGGGTGGCATGTTCCTTACACTATTGAGTTCTCATCTTGTTCATGATGGTGAGATCTTATTTTTTGAGGAGCTCATGTGGTTTTATGGATTTGTACTTCTCTTTTTCATTGTAACTATGGACACTATGTAATTGTAATCCTTATTTGTATTGAGGAGAACCCTTGTGATGTAATTGTAACATTAAGTATGATTTATTTATCATTGGATTAAATGGGTTATATTTGGTTTATATGGTGTTGTATCTGTGGAAATATGATCATTACATTTATATGTGTTAGACTTAATTTGCAATGGATTACTGCTTTGTTGTATGTTGTTATCATGAGTTAATTCCATGTACTATGTTTTAGAATAATTTGTAAGTTTGGAATTTCATATGTAGACACATTCTGTGGCCTAGAGGATGTACGTGTTAGAGTAGTTTACTTCACTTGTCATTGTTACTCTTTTTTAAAAAAATAGTTGTGCTTTCGCAGTGTTGCATCGTCCTCTAGGTTGCGGGATGGGGTTTTACAGTTGCAATATCTCTAAGTTTATGAGGTAACTGCATTTTGCTATCTTTCTTTTTCCATTTTTGAAGTCTTTTGTTTTCATGCTCCCCCAATTTCTTTTCAGTTTCCAAGAATCTTTAAATAGCAGTTACAATTTAACCGTCACAAGCCATAACCTATAGTTAATGCATTACATTTATATTTTTTTATCATTCATTAGTTGTATTATGATTTATTTATTATATTATTATCTATTTATTTTATTTTATTATAATATTTGTGTCATATTTAATTTATTATATTATATTATTTCATTAGGTTCTAATTCATCTTATACCATGGCTTATAATAAATAAATTTATATTAATGCAACAAATAATCCCCAAGCATCAATAAAATGAATAAAATAAAATAAACTAAATGCCATATAGACAAAATTGACCAACCAAACTAGCACTGGAGCACTACAACACAACTTTAGGTTCACAGCAAACTTTAAATTTTAGAACTCAATGTTATAACAACTATAATCAAACAAAATTTAGAGGAGATCAAATATTTAATAATGTGTTATTTAATTGTTTTGGCTCTAATTCTAGTTTATAGTAAACTCAATAGTTTGTAGATACATTTAGATTAGCATTATTCATTATTTTTTAAATTTAGTTTTCAGAGTATTAAAATAATCTTAGCATATGATTAAATTTATAAAGTAATTTGGTTATGATCAAATCAAAATTTAATTGTTGACTAATACTAGTATTAGGAATATAATATACTTCCTTATGATTTATTTTTTTTGTTAGTTTTTTGAACTACTTTAAAATAGGAATGATATTCATAGAGTTGTTTTTCTTTTATATTTCCAATTTTTATAATCTTATAGATATATGATTCATGTTTTTTTTTGAGTCAACTATGATTAAGAAATTATGTTAAGAATCTATTACACTTAATTTCTTAAGTTTAATGTAAGTAATATAATCTTGGATCTAAACCTATTTATTGTAGAAAGTTTTCAACCAATTTAATTTCCTTTCAATTAGAGATGGAGATAGAGTTTTTTTCCTAGAACTTTTTGCATACACCTTTTCCTTGCTTTGTATGCAAGGCACATAAGATGTCATCATAAATATGATGTCATCAAAAGTGCAAAGGTGTTTCCTTTATTATATCTTGTTTTGTGATGTAAATAAAAAACTTTGAATCGTTGTTATGTTTGGATAGTGAAATTATAAGCATGATAATCTATCATTAATTAATCTAACTTTATTCACACTTATTTATATGCATATAATTAAATTATCCTTAAGAAAACCATATTTTTATTTTACTAATAAATATTGAAATCATCATATTATTAACTATCCATTTTTCCTTATCGTATGCCACATTAAAATATTCAAATCCATGTTGTGTGGGATTAAAATAATTTCACATAGAATAGATATAAGAAAATTAAGGGATAAAAAAATTAATCAAGAGAATAATGCATTCATAAAGTAGATAGATACAAGGGAAGAACAACAAATTTATATTAATAAAGAAACCTTTTTTATTAAAAAAATGGATAAAAGTCATTTTTAATGGATCATCACCATAAAAAAATTAACTATATTAAAAAAAATTAACTGCATGTGTAGGATCTTATAGATTATTTAGTTATAATTATACAATCTCACTTTGATTAATAAAATAATCTTATTTTTTTATATTAAAAATCTATAAGAGTGTTTCAAAATCTTACAAAGAGGAAACAAGAAATTTTTATAAAATTAGAGAATAAAATTGATGTGTATTTTTAAATTTATAATAGGAATTCAAATTACTATAAAGGTAATGTGAGGTTTAAAATTGATTTTATTAGTAAAATCAATTATTTGATGTAATTTTTACAAATAAAAAGACTTTAACAAGACTTTATATATATTATATAAAGAACAATAGAAAATTAATTAATTAAGATTATAAAATAGTTATATAGAAGATAAAAAAAGGAAAGAATAATCAATTTATATTAATAAAAAATTTAAAAAATATTAGAAATATAATAAGAATTATTTTCAATGGATCATTTATTTTTATAAAAAAAATTACATACATGTGGATAGTTAATATTGAACAATTCTACACTAATTAGTGTAACACATATTATGATGGTATTATTTTAGGTATCTAAACTTGTATGTGATGATCCCACAAGCACACAATTAGAATAATGTATGTTGGGGAAGCTTTAAAAATATCATATATAGTTCAACAATATACATGTATTTCTAGTTATGTTCTACTTGTAGTGCATGAGTATGAATAGTACACATGTTATAAATCCTATGTTATTTTATAACTCTGAATGTAGAGTGTAGTCTTGTTCTAAATCAAAGATGTGATTGAGTGTTGAAGCCAATCTTATGCCTCCTTTTGCAAGTTGATTCTCAATAATGGGTAGACGTGAGAGAAAATAGTCATCTACAAAGGAAAGTATAAATAGTTATGGCCTATAAAATTTGAAAATGAAGAAGATATGCATAAGTTTTTAAATTTGATATCGATCAATCTACCTTCCAAAATATCATCTTCCTCAACATCTTGGTAAGCCCACTTGCAAGCAAGAATGATACTCTCATCTGCATACCTAGGGTTAGCAATCCAAATTCTAGTTTATTAGTAATCAATTAAGATATTACACTAGAACTTATATACAAAGTACTAATACCTAAATATCTAAAGAGATCTCATGGAAAGTATATAGCAATTAATATTATATTTTTAACTTACAAAATTTATACTTTTTCTAGGAATACAAAGATCACCTACATATTTTATATTTATAACATTTCAAAGTGTTTCATGAACTATGAATAGAAATTTTTCATTGAAAGTTGGAGATCCCATATTTTGGCTAAAAGGTTAATAAATAGAAAATTGCATGGTATTATTGATGTTATAATTGTGATTGATGGTGAACATAGTATATTTTAATGCTTACAATTTAGCGCAAGTAAGGTCATCACTGTCGCATTCTTCCCAAGTAGTTACATCATTTGACCAAATTTTCTATTTTGAAGACAATAAAAAATTTTAAAACTAGAAAAATTATTTAAGAGATAATAACCTACAAGCATAAATATAACTATTTTATATATGAGATGAGAATCCTAATTGATTCTTTTGATGAAGAAGAGAATGATTAATTTTAAATATATATAAAAAAGAGAGGAAGCATACAGTAATATTTCTTTGAATATCTTCTATCATAACTTCAAGATCATTGTGATAAAAATATTTCATGGCTGTCTCAACGATCCCACTATCCCAAACCTATTTTCAATCAAACAAACAATTATTAAAATAGATTAGAATAATACTTAAGGTTCAAATTTTGGTTAAAGAATACAAACCCGAATTAATGGACAAGTAACGCATTCGACTTTCACTAAAAAAAATCTATTTAGATTTTTGAATGGTCTATAAATCACACATTAAAAATATTTCTTTAATGTATCTCACTATAACTCAAACTATTATTTTTAAATAGAACTAATTTACTCTTTAAATAGAACAAAATCCAAGCATCTACTCAAAATAATTCTGAACACTTTGAGCTCCAATTTCTTAGACATGAGATTAAGAAAGAGAATATGTTTTTGAATATTAGATGAAGTTTGAAATTATGTGATGAAAATTTTCATTAATAAATAAAAATAAAATAAACATATTGTTTTTCAAAAGTAATATTGATTTATCATGATATTTAGATGGAAAATATAGGAAAATATAAGCATTTTGTGTAATATATTGAATAAGATAAATTTAAATGAAAGCCTTAGAATACAAGAATCTAACATGAACATGAGATATTTTTTCATGAAAATATTTCTTCCACTAATATATCAAATAAAATCTTTAGAGAGTCATCAATAAAAAATTTAATATAATATTTATGATTAGACTTGTATAAGATGTTGCTGTATAACTCTATGAGTTAACACTAACTCAATCATGCTAAGGTGGTTTATGGTAAATGCTATCTTCTTGGGTAGATAAGAGTCTCACCCTATCTTTGTGTTTGACCTCCTATCCTATCCACTTTTGGTCAATTTTGGTTTCCTTCTCCTTAGGCTCATTGTAGTTTCTAGTCATCTCAAAAATATCAAGCTGAGTTGAATACATTATCATTGTTTTGGTTTCATCTTATGCTTGTTGATAATCCTTTGATCTTGCGGGCTCTTTCATGGTATCAGAGCAGATGAGGATTCCAGCAAGCTGTGTAGATGAACAATTGTTTTTATTTTGTTTTTATTACATCTGCTGCCCAGCTCACAGTCAAACGCCATACCTCTGCCAGGCGCATCGTTCTCTGTTATTGGTGGCTTTATTAAAGGCCGCGATTTGTAGTGATCTCAGCTTTTACTCCACTGGTCACTACTTCATCGGTGGTATAAGGCCTGCATCAGATCCAAAACTCTCGGCCTTTCATCATTTGCTGCCCTTCTAATCGGCCTTCTTCATGAAGCGTTGACCTAAGATGAGCTGGAGAGGAGCGACTGCTTGGTAAATACAGCGACCTCTTTGTTCTGAATCATCCCTCCAAAGTAGAGATTCAGCCTTCAAAGAGCCACACAGATTGCTGCCTCCAAAACACTTCACAAAGCTGTGCAGCAATCTATGTTCAGGAGGCCCAATTTTTGTTGTTGAAGAGTGGCTGACGCATTAAGGGGAGGTGCTGAAGAATGGCGCAAGAGTTGTGAGGAGTGATTCCTGTCTTTAGCATGCGATTCTCCTCTCTTGCAATGATTTCATCCATCTGGAGTCCCTCTGTGAGCGTGTTTTTCCTTTGGAAGGACAGAAATTGCTATTGCAGGTGGTGTTTGAAGACCCCTGCTCAGCCACAAGTTTTGTAGGCCACATAAAGCCCATAGTAGCCGACAATTGGAGGTACAATTTGTATGTTGTGAATCTCTAATCCGAGATTTCTGATATCTCTTTTGCAAATTAGATTTTTCTGTTGCGAATTCAGTCAATAAGAGGCACGATTCTATGTTGGGGAGGTGGGATTTTATGCTTTTGATGTGGTCATATGGGGTATTTAGCCTCTGATTTTTTCAGCCCATGAGGGTTTAATTTTCTTCTATAACCCTCTCTCTAAACTATTTTAAAAATATTTGTTTTCCTATCCTTTGCAAATGCAAACTTAGTTAGTGTTAAATTGCAAACTTTTTAAAAAAATTGGTGATTTTGCACTAAATATAAAGTGCCATATTCACCTTCTTTTGTAAGCAATACATACACTAACATAAAATGTCAAAAAGGAGGAAAATCAAAAATATTTAAAAAGGGGGTATATTAGAGATAGTTGTGATTAAAATACTCCGAATTTCTTTTCTCAAGTTCTGAAAAAGTTGTAAACCTAATCAAGCATGGAGCCCAATCAAGTGATTAATCCTCTTACACCTTTCAACTACCATGAGTGGAAGTTGCAAGTACAACTTACACTCAAAAACAAAGGTTTGTATAGAGTTACAATGGGTACTAAAAAGGAACCAAATGCTGCCAAGGATAAGGAAAAGTGGTTCAATAAGTGTGACCAAGCCTTTGGATTCTTGTGTTTATGTCTTTCACAAGAACTGTTATTTCATGTGGAAGCATTGAAAACCCCACATGAAGTATGGTCAGCTCTTGAAAAGTTATTTGGGAAAGTTGATGTTATTAAAGGCCATGAGCTAGAAAATGAACTAATCAACTTAAGTCCAAGTGATTACCCAACATTACAAGAATATTTCACCAAATTTAAGTCACTTCACCAACAGCTTAAGGAATGTGGAATTGAGAAGAAAGATGATCAACTCATCTTATCAACTCTTTACAAGTTGGGATCTTCTTATTCAATTTTTGTGTCAACGTTCTACTCTACAAAGAGGGATTTGGGTTCAAATTGGTCTATGCAAAATATAGATGACTTTATTGCTGATTTGATCAGAGAACAAGATAAACTTATCCAATTGGGGGCCATAGTATCCCACAAGCCACATGACTTAGTAGCAAAAAGTGTAAAATCTGAAGGATTGACAAACAAAAGATAAGAAAGAAAAGATAAGGAAATACAAGGGAGAAAATCATAGGAGGAAAATACTAAGAAATATGTCAAATGTTCCTTTTGTAAGAAATTAGGGCATAATGCACTTGACTGTATGAGGAAACAAATAAACGATCTTACTCAAATCATTGAGGAAAGTAAGATTGCAAATTCTGGATCTTGATCATCTACAAACACTAAAAAGGAAAAAGAGAAGTCAAAAGGACATGCTCTCTAAGTGATTGCAAGATTACTTCTCTTGTTTTTAAAATGATTGTTATTGCTCTCTTTTTGGAGGATAGTTTTTTCCCATTAGGTTTTCTATCTTTCTCCACTTTATTTGAGAGTTTTCTTTGTAAATGAGTACCTAAAATGGTAAACAGTCAGGACTCATGTTTTAATAAACTCACCTAAGCTATGCTTAAGAGGGGGGTGTTGGTGTATACTCTATGAGTTAATACTAACTCAATCGTGCTAAGGAAGTTTATGGTAAACACTATCTTCTTGGGTGGATAGGAGTCTCACCCTATCTTTGTGTTTGACCTCCTATCCTATCCTATCTTTGTGTTTGACCTCCTATCCTATCCACTTTTGGTGGATCTTCATTTCCTTCTCCTTGCCTATATAAGCAAGGCTCATTGTAGTTTCTAATCATCTCAAAAGTATCAAGCTAAGCTGAATATATTATCATTGTTTTTGGTTTCATCTTATGCTTGTTGATAATCCTTTGATCTTGCGAGCTCTTTCAGATGTGAATGTTAATTACAAATATATTATTAAATAAAATAGAACATTTATCAAAAATATATTTAATTTTATCATCTATATTTCACTTTAAAATTATGATTCTAATATAACACCACTTTAAAAAAAAAACACAATAACAACAATTAAATATTCACTCAATACAAATTACTTGTCATTTAAATCTTAACTATATATTTTTTTAAATGATATACTTGTAAGAATTATATTAACACATAAATTTCTACGTGAAGAAAAACTAACATAGAATGAAAGGAAGGAGCACAATACTTAAAAAAACACAATCCCGACCTAGAACACTATCTAGAATGACAATTTAGTCATTTTTGGGTATAAGCTAAATTTTTTACATTTAAAGAGAAGAAAACCATGGAAGACTAGAATATAAATATAGGACCTTTATTATTTGAGTGTAATTTGTAACTAGGTTGTACATAATAGGCATGCATATTAATTATGGAAGTCACTATTTGAATAAAAAAAATAATGAATGTAAAAAAATTGTGTGAAAAAGAACACATTAAAATTCAATAATAAAATATATCATGTAGTAATGATATTTAAAGATAAAAATATATGTGAAAATATTAAAAAAAAAGTTCACATTTAAATTTAGAAAGATAAACAAAAGAAAAAAGACAAATTTGTTTAATAGAACATTTTATTTTATATTTTCTTAATGAAAAACAAAATCGCATTGTAATTATTGTATTATAATGTGAATGGAAGAAGCATGCTAGAATTATGAAATTGCAAGAAAAATCAATAGGAATTACTCACATGATGTAAATTGCTCTTTCTATGATACCAATGTAGCTTTATTGAATTTCCACCTCTATCTGAAGTGAATCCTACATGTAAAGGCTGCAAAAAAAAAAATTGTATCCAACCACTTATGAATAATTTTTTAAATACAAGAAATGAGCATTTGAAATATGTATGAAAAAATAAAAATAATTTGTCTCCCTCATATGTAATTTTCGTTAACGGGTTTACATCCAATAAAATATATATGATATATGATGCTTCTTGCTAGAGACTATTTATTGAGTAAGTAAGAAATTACCTGATGAATATCTCCCATGAAATGAGACAAAAATAATAAAGCTTCGGTTAAATTATCTGTAAATTTCAAGACTATACATTAGCCTTCAATAGAAATGTGCATCTTTCTTAAAAAATATAATTTAGAAGAAACCTAAAAAAAATTAAGAAAGCAAAAAAGAGAAGCTTACAATGTTTTCCATGAGATTTACGACCATAAGCTACAAGTTGGGAAGTATAATTTTTTATGGCTCCTTCAAAACACATCCCCTCTACTCCTTGTTCATTATGGCAATCCCCTATTTGCAACAATCAAAACAAATATTAAGAACAACTAATCTAATATATATCTCAATTAATAGCTCCATTAAAATTACTCTCATATTAGTTCTAATTTGTTTCTAAATTATAAATAATGACATTTGTTAATGTTACAATAAATACTAACTATTTTTTTGAGATAAGGAATGGTGGTTAAAATGTGCAAGGGGTAATAATTAATAAAAAATATAAACAATATTTTGAAAATTAGTAAAAGTTATTTAATTGATAAATAATTGAGAATTTTGACTAAATATTATATTATAATATACTAAAAATAATTTTTAATTTATATAATTAAAATACACTTAAAAATAAAAAATTAGTAGACCTCACAAAAATAAGTGTTACTAAAAACTAAGGGGCTCATTTTGGAAAAACATGAACAATGATTACAATTTGAAATTCTAAATTATTTGAAATTGTTTTGAAGATTAATACTCAATAAATTCTTTACTTTGATATTAATATTAGTTTGGAATTGTTTTTAAAATTAACACTTAATAAATTATTTACTCTCATACCGAATACCATTCCTAGTCATTATGATATTTTTTATTAATCAACCTTCTTGATTTTTTTATAATGATCAATTTCATCATGTTAATATATTAGTATATATTTATCGGCCCATTAAGGGGCCTAGTTGGGCTAAACCATCTGATAAGTTGGCATTGGTGATCAGATGGGAAAAGCCAAGGGAAGGTTGGTGGAAGTTAATTTCGATGGAGCTTCAAAAGGGAATCTTGGACCCTCACGAGTAGGATTCATCATCTGAGATTGGGAAGGGAATGTAGTAGATCTAGGAGCTAAGAAGTTGTTGGAGGGCATGAATAACATAGTTGAAGCATCAGTAGCATTGTTAGCAGCTAAATTGGGAAAGAAATTGGGAGCATCAAGACTACACTTGGAAGGTGATTCACTCATTATTGTACAAGAAATAATGAAAGGAGAAATAGGAGCATGGCACATATAAAATACAATTGCAAAAATTAGGGAAGAATTAAACACTTGCAAAGATTTTGTTGTTAGCCACATTAGGAGAGAAGGCAATTTAGGGGCTGACATTTTGTCGAATTAGGCCATTTTGTTTAGAGAAATTGGTGAACTACGAATTGAAGACTTGAAAAATGTGATGTTTATGGATTAAGTTAAAAAGGTGGTAAGGACGATGCATTTATGAAGGGATGATTGCAGGTAGGTTGGTGTAAGTGAACAAGATTGGAGGAACAATGAGGATGGGAGCAATGGCACCCTTAGTATGAGGAGCAATTAAGGAGGTATGTGTGGAGTAAAGAGCATTACCACAACTCAGCTTTGACATGGTGAAGAAGGAAAATAGAGAGAGTGGTGGTGGAGTCAGTGTAGCTGCATTAAACTGCAAATGGAGGCCAACTTTACGCTCCATTTGAAGAGATAATTACATCCATTTTATGGTGCAACCTCTAACCAAAAGTTAATGGGGATGTTTCTATTCACAGACAGGAGGCTGGTGCAAAGTGTGAGAATCATTATAGGGAAATCCTTTGGTAACCTAAGGAACAGATACAGGACCATCATGGATGTGTCTCATTGATTGTAGCATGGGGCCTGGACTTAGGAGAATTGACAAACACAGTCTAAGAAGTGATGGAGACAATTGTGGAAAGGGATTTCTTGGAAGGTTTAGACTCAATTATTGAATGGTATGTTCCAGGAGAAGGCCTGGACATTTAGGAAGGTTTTGAAAATGTGGAATTGGAAGGAGTAGAAGGGTGTGTCCCTTTTATGCTATGGCCGGAGGATAGAATCAAATGCCATTGTAAGGAAGAAGCTAGGCTAGGGTGGCAAGTACTAAATCTCTTCATAGGGCTGATGAAAGTGGAAGCCATCATTGCAGAGGCAAAAGCACAAGCAAAAGAGGAGACAAAATGCATCAAAGTGCAAGAGAAAGTAGGCGCAAGGCATAAGGGAGCAAAAGGAAAGAAGGCGAGGAAGTTGAAGATGAAGGAAAAAAAGAAATTTGGTTTTAAAGTGGGTAATAGGAGTTAAATTTGTAGTTCCTATTAGCTTTTTATAGAACTAGCATTTGAACAGTAATCTTTTTTGGCTTTTTGGGGGTTAATCCTTGTTAAAACTATTAGTATGTTTTTAGTTGATGGGTGAAGACTATTCATATTTTTTTGGGGTAGAATCCATGACAGTTACAGAAGTAGTAAATCTAGTACAAGTTGGATAGGGTTTCTTTTTCAATCATGTTGCATGTTTAGATGCTTTACTATTTGACAGTGGTAGATGGTGAGTTTTTTTGGTTGGTGATGCAAAAAATGAAGTTAGTGAAGTATTTTTATTTCTATGCAATAAAAAAATCCTATTACCAATCAATATATATATATTATTATATATTTATATTATATAAAATAAAATTTATATTAATAAAATTGAAAGAAAGAGATATTACAAGGATAAAATTACATGTCTTATAATTTTATATATATTTTGTTCTAAGTTACAAACATATCATAAATGTATAGTCATGTTCTTCAATTCAATCTATTTGTTCCACAAATTGACACTTATTAGCCGATAGGCTATTCTACTTGGGCGAAGCCCACCTGCATTTCCCCCAGTCTGACGCTGTCAGGGAGATCCCGATGGAGTTTCGGAAGGCATGGCGTTGGTGAAAGGCATATGTACTAGGTTGACCATTTTATCGGACGGACAGTAGCCGTGGCGGATCAGCGACAAAGAACAGGATGGACAATAGCCGTTTGCGTTTCCACAGGCCGTAGATTTTCTGTCAAATTACAGAAACCCCTGCGCAACCCTCTGATCTGAAGGAAACATAATCGATATTAGTTTCGTTAATGCCATTTGACAGCACCGTCCATCACGGTGTCCCGATTCTGTCTACGACAATAGACTGGAAAAAGGTTCAAATCTTGTGGAGAAAGAAATCAGAAAGGTACCTAAAGAAAAACATTGATACAGTTACAAAGCGTAGGTGGCTATTGTGTGTTTCACGTGTGTGCATGCCATTAGCTGATAATCTGTCCATGTGGAATATGCCCTCGAGGATGCTTAAATGGATTGCGTGTTCATCGGTTCGATTCTCGATACTTGGTACTCTGACTCAGAGATTTATTATTAATAATAAAAAAACATACCTTGGGAGTAACAGGCTTTAAATGGCTTGTAATGGCCAGCTAGAAATGCGGTTTGTTGAATAATATGACCACCTGTAAAATTAATAATATTAGTATTTTATTAATATGAATATTTTTATTTAGTTTTGAGTTATTAGATTGGAGAAGTAAAATAAATAATAAATGTAATATTTTTATTAATATTCGTAACTACTAATAAGATACTAATGTTAAATGTAATCTTAATTTTATTAGTGATAATAA
The DNA here is from genome assembly GCA_007258455.2 of Sequoia sempervirens. Classification (NCBI taxonomy): domain Eukaryota; kingdom Viridiplantae; phylum Streptophyta; class Pinopsida; order Cupressales; family Cupressaceae; genus Sequoia; species Sequoia sempervirens. The sequence goes on from VDFB02281492.1 coordinate 60,568,298, forward strand.
TGAGCATAATATTAAATTACAAATTTAGAGTATAATAATCAAATATTAAAAATGATACTTATATCACTAATATTGTTATATTTAATATTTAGTAATATTATATTATCAATTTTAAGAAGTAATAATGATATCATGGGAAACTCCAGTATATAAAATAATAATCAAGGCAATAAAAATATTAATGTAAATCTAAAAATATTAATGTAAATCATGAGTGTTAATTGTTATTTTAGCATATTAGTAGTTTATTTAAATAATGTTATCATTCTAAAGTATAAACATTGATGGGATATCCCTAAAGATAATGTTGGCCAATGATCAATTAACAATAGTGTAGTATTTTTATTCTTTTTTATTTAATGATCAAGCAACTACATTGTTAAATATTCAACAACATTTAGATTTAATCTTAATAATGTTATTATTATTTATTTAATGATCAAACAACTATATTGTTGTTAAATATTCAATAACATTTACATAATGCATTGAAAATGGATTAACGAGGAGGTAATCTTCGAACCATTAATGGAAAGTACATAATTACCATTGAAGTAAAGATAGAGATTGTACCGCTTTAACTCTTTTAATAGCATAAACATAGAAATAGAATAACTATGAGTAAATATGGTGTTGAAAATAAATAACTATGATATTAATATTAATACTAATTTTGATAAAATGGATTAATTTTACATGGAGGGTAACTCCATAATAATATTAACTACATCCTGTGGAAATGATAATAACATCATTAAGGAGAATGAGGATATCATAAGTGTTCAAATTGTGAAAATAATGTTATTATTTCCCTTTGGAAAATAATCAGGGAAATATACAGCAAGGCTCAAACAATAGTATTATTTCTCCGGTGAGCAATCAATGATGATAATTATTAAAGGCTTATTGTTGAATTTAATTAATAGAAATATATGGTAATTAAATAATAATGTTAATCTTTAGATATGGGTGATAATAGATTAGAGTGTGGCAAGTCTTTATACTGAGTCCAACCTAAAGTTAGAAACATTCATGCTACGTCTTAGGGTGTACGTGAAGGATATCCACACACCTGCTCTCATTATCCTCCTCCTTCCCGAGCAACACATTTGCAACGAAGTTGAATGAGGCACCAATTCAATGTGTATAGTTTACATCCCATGCTAATGCATGGCTATCAACTATTAGTGGTTTTCATGTATGGTTTAAAATTTCCAACAACAAAAAAAATGGTTGTGTCTTTTCCCAATATGTAAATGGAGTTTGAGCAATTGACTACATCAATGCCTTGTGGGATTTGAATATGTCATTTTTTTTATATTTGAGAATTAAGCCTTTATGAATAGCAAAGGAAGGGCTAGCATCTTGAACACTGAGATCATAACATATTTGTTAATTGTATGGTTTATATATATATTGCAAAGGAGCCGTGAATTTTGATGACCTAGCCCTCATTTCGCTCCTGGCCACATGGGTAGGGGCTCGGGAATGTGTGTCGTATTCCTTGGGTCAAACAGTCCTAGCTGAGAATCCAAAGGCACTAAATTTTTTCTTCCACGTAGGATGGACAATAAAGGCACCACTGCCAAACCCTAATGAAAGCTAGGTAGTTTCTTTATATTTAGCTACAAAGGTATTTTCCAGGGATGTAAGAAATTGAGCAATGTAGTTTAGTGCTAAGGTGGGTTTCACTTTCTAGAAGTCTTCCCAACTCCAATTCCAGAGGCCCTATTTCAATTCTCATGAAGAACATAAAAATGCAGTGCAATGTGAGATGGGTTTCCTTGTGTGAATCACCTAGGTTACATAGGTTCTATTCTTATGAAACATGTGTGAGAAATTTTGAAATAGAAGATGGGTTAACTGTGGAATAGTCCCTCTAAATCAGAAGGGGCAAAACCTATGAATCGCTTAACACATAGTCTCAAATCCAACTCTAATAATAGACACCCCAATGCATACAATATTATGGGTGTTACATAAATTGCATCCCTAAAAATAAATATTTTTAAGATGCATGCTTGTAAGGAGTCTATCAATATGGATCATAAGATAATTCCTTAGTGATTCAATTTCTAGGTTCTATCAAATAAACTAAAATATTCTTCTTCTTTTTGTGATATAAATATTGTTAATAGTTTTCAACAAATGTATTACTCACTTTCATCATATTGTAAAATTTAGCCAATAGGCTATTGCGTGGGGGAACCCCACTACCGGTGTTTTCCTTTCTTCCTTTTCCCGGCATGCTCATTGAATCAACACATTCCCCAAAACAATAGTCGTGCACATTTCTTCTCCATATATTTTGTCGCTAATAAAAAATACCAAAGTATATCAGCCTATCGGCGTAAACATTGCACCTCATTGGTGCAAGTGCTAGTACTAGGATCTTTTAACAAGTAGGAAGTATTGTTTGTACCATGTCAAGTTATGATATATTTGTATAAGAATCTAGCTATGTAGTATTTTTAGTCAAAATCATTGAAAATGAGATTTGGGTTCATGTGTTCCACTAATCATGAAATATGGATCAATGATTTTAACTCAAAAACTATGTAGTTTAATCTTGATATAAAGTCATATGTATAATCTATTATCCAGTCACCACCATAAATCACCTTAATCTCTAGTAATATTTATTCATAATGTTCTTCCATCTAGGGCTAGACCATGTTGCACACCTAGTCCATAGAATAGACTATATGGTGTGACCTATTATAGCTCACTAAAATTCTAAAACTGTGTACTCTAAGATCAATCCTCTTAGAAACTAGTCATTATCTTGTCAATGTGCATGATAAGAAAATTGAATTCAGAAAATATGGCATGTATTTTAGGATATTTATTTAGTCATTGTTAAATATTAAATGATATTGAAATTTTGAAAGACTACTTATTCAATAGCTATTAGTTATAGAAAATTCAACATCCCCTTAGTATAGAAGTTGACAACTGGAAGATTGAAAAGGCTTAAAATATAACATTCAATATGCAATTATTTAAATTGCATAAAGAAATAATAATGAATTGTCCTTGATCAACACCAATATATCACTCAAATTAATATATATATCAACCCCCCTATAAATTTTGTTGTCATCTAACACCAAACTATAAACATTTAAAACACATCCAGTCTTCCTATAGTAGCTCAATCCATAATAATCCCTTGTAGAAACATAATTTTACCTTTCTACCTTTTGTGGGAGACTTGTAGCAACTTATAAATATTTTTTAGCATAGCTTCAAGTTTAAAACAAATACATTTAAACATGCAACCTTCCTTTAGCTCTTCCTAAGAAGCAATTTTATAGAAGCCAATGACAATAAAATATACTATTGAAGGAAAGAAAAAAAATGAAAAAAAATCTAGAAAAAGGTTTTGGTGTTGCATATTTTCTTGTGGATTTGGATGCTCCTACATCACTACCTCTCTACTAGTTGAATATAAAAATCATGTATACATTGTTATTAATATATATGAAATATTTAAATTATTTAACTATATTTTTAATATATACAACCTTTGGATATTGTGATGTGTGGATTGTTATCTAATATATTGTTATAGATGGAAAATCTTCCTCATGTCTAATCAAATATCTCAACAAATGAACACAAAACTAAAGAAATAAATGGATGTGATTTAAGACCAATTGAATGATCTTGCAAACAACTAAGTTAAGTTGGTGAGTAAGGTGGATGAGCTCCTAAGTAGGAATAAGTTAATATTTAAATTATATGAAATGCTATATAATGAAGGTTTCATCAATAGAGATAACATTTTCCATTAAAACAATATTTCTATCACATAAGTAAAATATTGAACCTACCTCAGATTGTGTGCTTGAATTAAAAATATAATAAAACTCTTGGTTAGTATGCAATCTTAAAGTTCTTCTTCCATTCATATAATGGAAGTGAACATTTTTTATTTATTGTTTAATTCAAAATTATACTTAAATCTCTTTTAAATGCTTTAAAATATATATTATTTTAAACTAAACAATCTTATATTTTTTTAATGGGTGATCCTACAATAGTGTGTCCCACCTTTTTAGTCAAATTGAGACATTGAAATTGGTATTTCTAACCAATTTTTTATCTTTTGCCACCTATAGCAACTAAATCATTAATAATTTGAAAACATTGTGAACTAGTGATTTTTGAGATTTCATGTGTAGATTCTAAATGGTATTTTTTTTAATGATTTGTGAAATTCTTTATGTAAGTCTTAATAACTTATTTTCTATAATTAGAAATATTTTTAAAAGTGTGGTTTGAATTCCATATCGCATATTTTTTTTACAAAAAATAAATTATAAATTCTTAAACATATATTGGTAACACAAATATCTAGTGTATAGATTTTTTGTTGCATATTTTATTTTTTATTATTTTTTGAAGTGAAATTAATTATATTTTAGACATAGGTTTATTTCATATCATATATTTTTTATGTATTTATTGAAATTCACTTTTTTTGGTTGAAACAAAGACATCAATACCTAGTGTGTTGATATTTTTATAAATCTCTATTTTTCTATTTTTTCACATATTAGGAACATATACATTGATGTTCAATGAAAAATATATATTCACTAGAAAGAGAAAATAAATATAATAATAAAATTAAATTTATTAAAATTATACTTTTAAAAAATATTACTCTAAGGGATACAATATTGTAAACTATCTTATCATGTCAATTTCATTTGTTGGCCCACCCAATGTTTGAAACATAAAAATCTAACCTGAGGAAGGTTGAGAGGTCCATATAAGGACCTTTATTCAAATGAATTCAAAGGTACCTTCAAATGAAGGTCTTTTCCATGACTTTTTTTAATATTAAAATTTTGAAAATCCTTCAAACAACAACTTGGCTCAAATGTATTTATGCAAACACCTTTGAATGAAGGTGGTTTTCAAAAAAGTCACTTTAACCACACACATTTCTAATCTCCCGCACTTGAGGGACACACTATTGTGGATCTACCCTAACGAGATTATGAAATTTTAACAATTTCCTATATTGTATATATGTTAAAAATAAATTGACCTTCTACTTCACTCAAATTACATGTTTTATGTTATAAAAATTCATTTTGATGTTCCAAGTTTCACTCAAATTACATGTAAGTTATGCCTAAGATGTCTTTAAAAAGATCTATCAAACAATTTCATTTAATTTTGTTTAGATCTTTAATTAAGAACTATTAATTTTGTATTGTTTGTCAGATATTTAACATTCAACATACATCACAAATTAATATTTGATTATTTAAATCAATAATAAAATATAATTATAAGTAAATTATATAATACAAGACCCTAATTTAGAAACAATTGTAATTTTGAATCTAGACACTATTTCAAGAATAATTAATAAAATTTAAAAAAAATGATTGAAAAAAACTATAAATAATTAATGTACTTACTAGAATAGTCATAGCCACACATGTCATCTGGTGTGTCAATGAAGTGTAATGAGTTAGCCCAATGATATCTAAATCGTATATGATCCACCCATGAGCAAAGAGATGCAAGATCATTTTATGCATAATGTGGAAGTAGTTCATTCACTGCTTTCCAAGTGTTTTCATTCAAAAACGGCTGCAAAATAGTATATTCAAATGCTAAAACTATTAAATACAAATTATTTAAAACTGAATCAACACAAATATAAAATGCAAACACTTGAATATAGATAGAAAATAAAGTGATACTCATTGTAAAAATATTTGGGAGGTTATGTCAATGTTGTCAAAAATGATATAATGAGGTTTACATTTTCAATATTCAACATTTGTACATTTGAACACATATCTCTTCTTATTTGAACAATTTTTCCTTATGAAATCCTTAATGATTTTCCACTTAAGCTCTTCTATGTAATTTTTCATTTTATAATTTGAAAAAAAATAACTTTATTTATTTATTTATTTTTGTGGGGGAGGGGAGCTCATCATAAGGTAAGGAAATTTTCTGAATGTGTAGTATTAATTTAATTTGGTCATACTTAAAATTAAGGGATTAAAATTATAATTTGTAGTTAGATCACGATTCCAAGTTTAATCTAGTTACTAATTAATTTTAATTTTGATTATAAGATTAAAATTTATGAGCATTTAAAATTTAAACAATCTAAAAATTTATATATAAGAAAATATAAAAGTTAAGCTTAATAAATTTTTCATATACTTCTATTATAATAGTAATAGGTTTTTGGGTATAATAAGTTTTAAATCTCTCTTATTTTCGTAAAGAGGTCTAATGTAGCTTTTTTTATTCTATATAATAGAAAGATTTCAATTTTTTCACCCATGTTCAAAATATCAACATGTAAGTTAGTTCATTCAAATATAAACAAAACTACTTAATCATATATCTTGGGATGTCAATAATGAATCCCTTCAATAATATTGATCTCTTAAGCCATAAAACACCAAATTGAAATATGGTCTAGAATTGATTCAATAATTGGGATGTCAAAACTATATTCTTAGTTCTATTACACTCATGTCTAAATATTAAAACTATAATCTCAATTTTTTTTGTTTTGTATGGATTGTTTGATAGGATTGTAACTTGTTTTATTTAGACTTTTTTGCAATATCATTCAACTCGTATAACAAATAATATGTAGGTATTTTGTAAGATATTTGTACGAGTTGGATTTTGTTTGAATTCTTTTTTTATGAATATGTTAGAAAGATCGATTTTATAGTTTTCGTTTCAAAAATTATATGACAATTACATTTTAGCTTTTATGTACATGGTCACAACATGATAGTTTGTGTCTTGTTACCTCTATAGAATTCCTTTCAATATAATAAATTATATAATAAATACTACAAAGAATAAATATTATATTGAAGAACTAAGATCAACTTAAAACCTTGTCACATGTGGTATTTATGGATAAAAGTGTCCTAACAAGAGGTTTAATATTTGAATTTATTACTTGCATATGGCTTTCTATAACCTTCTTGGAATTGGAAATGTAAACTAATAACATCTTATATATTTTCTCAATATTTAAGATTAGTTTTTCAATTTTTATAGATCAAAGTCTAACAAGTGCTAATTAATATTTGTTAAACAAAAACATAAACTATTCATATATAAAATAGGACTTAAGATTAGATTATAATGCCAATTTAGATTGTTATTTTCTCACATATCCTTTTCTAGCATGATCTATGGCTGGTTCACTTTCATAATCTCCATTGGGGTGAATACTAACAAGTTGATTATCTTTCCAATTCACTTTAGTAGAATATTAACAACATATATTGTATACATCTATTTGCACGAACTATCTGTGGATGTATTTTTATTTCCTTCGTCTAATAATTGTTCATAATATAATTTTATCGGGTGTGTATAGACATTTTTTGGAATCTATTAGAGGAGAGGATAGAGTAGATGAATGCACTATGTTAATAGGGTAATTATGTTTATACAAAATCATATAAATATTTTAAATGTATCTATCTCAAATATGCGCAAAGATATAACTCCAAGATACCTATCTATCCTAAATGATATTTTCAATATAAATACCTTGATTTTAATAGCTATCAAATGTTTTAAATACATATATTTACAATTATCTATATTAATTTATAAATTATATATTTTTATTCATTAAAAGTAGATAGCTATTTTATATTTTATGGTATTGGTATGGTGTGTTCATTTAATGGTGGCATTGTTGTTCTTGCCACCAAAGTTCAAACCTCGTTGGAGTGGTATTGTTGAAGGGTTGTATTCTGATTCATAGCTCCAATTCAAAAGCAATTCACCGTCAAGTAAAATTATTGATCTAAATTTAGAATGTCATTAAAGAATACCTCTTCTACCTAATAAAGAATAATTATGGTCTAGATTTCACAGGCTCCATTTTGAATACAGACTTACTTCGGCAATCTTGCACGTGGTATAATGTCCTTCTTTCCCCCAACCCTGCACAGGAGCAGGAGTTACAGCCATTATTATCGCCACACCAACCAATACACAGTAGCGCAGGCCCACAACCTCACCCATTACTCCAAATCTTTTTAGCATCTAATAAATTCTCTGTCAATTCACGCAAAGACAGATAATGTTAACAGAAATTGTAGATCTTAACAACAGCAGCAACATATTTATACAGGGATAATGAGAGTGAAGGGGATTTGTTGAGTGTAAGTCCTGAGCGCTGTCGTCCTTTGCGTGCACAGCTCTACGTTACGTGAGACCTTGGTATAATATACTGTTATTCTTTCTTATTAATCACAACTATGCGAATTTCAACCGTCTACAAATTGTCTGAAATTTTCTACAGGTTTAGCCCATGGCAATGAAGCTTACAGGTAGGAATATTCTTTTAAGGTGCTCGAATATCAATGATTGAGACATTAGGTACATGATAATATTCCAGAATAATTCTGGAACAGTAAAATAAAATATTGCCAATAAAAATAACCTAACTATTTATTATTATATAAATAATAACTGCTAGATAACTTAATGTTTAAGTAAACAGTCATCGCCAGTTTGGATATCTTAGAAAATGCAGACACCATGAAAACGAAGGTTAAGAGAATTTCTTGGATATGTCTTAAACTATTTTTCTTAATAGATGAAGATTGGTTTGCTCCACTTTTTTCTTTTTCATCTTTCTCCTAAAATCTAACTTGCGAAGAAGATACGTTGCTGCAAGTTGACAGCTAACTTGTCTTAAATGACTGAACAATTAAATCCGTGCACACCATGGAAAATAGGTGGGCTAGGGTAAATGTGGTGTATACGATATTCATCACACTAATATGAAGCGGTTATTCACTTCCGTGATACACCGGAGGCATGGATGGGGTCATATATTAAGTTAACTGCTGATTGAGCAGCTGGATTCATGATACTGCTGCTCAACATTAAGTTAACTACTGATTGGACATCTGGATGCATGATGTATGACCCCATCTATACCTCCAGTGCACGGGGCTGGATAGCTGCTTCCCTAACATTCCTCCTCTTTTACCTATCATCATGGTCCCATAGTCTCTGTGAATAAAGTGACATTTTGAAGATAAATTTGAGTGTACCAAATGAAATCTCACTTATGTGATTAGTATGTTATTTTAAAATGTTTAAAAGTAGACATAATAGTAAGTGTTTTATATAGTTAGTCAATACCATTATAATATGGTTGAAATTTTAGTTAGAATTATTATTTTCCAATCTTTTTGTCAATAAAAAGTTGGTGTATCTTGAAAGAAAGAGAGTTTGTACATAGTAGTTAGTTGGAAAGGAATGATGTGTAACTAATTTAATTCTTTGAATTTTAGAAAGGATGGTACATCATAAAATCACACCAAGTTCAAGGATGGTACATTATAATATGGTTGAAATTTTAGTTAGAATTATTATTTTCCAATATTTTTGTCAATAAAAGGTTGGTGTATCTTGAAAGAAAGAGAGTTTGTACATAGTAGTTAGTTCAAATGGAATGATGTGTAACTAATTTAATTCTTTGAATTTTAGAAAGGATGGTACATCATAAAATCATACCAAGTTCAATTTTGTGTTATGATTTCAAACTAGGTAGGCAAATAAGTAAAATAAGATTGGAATTAGTTTTTAGATAAAGGAAAAGTCAAACTAGGTTCACAAAATATGTGAAATCTTAATGCATAGACATGTTACTTGTATGGCAGTTATTGCATAAAGGCTAACATAATCAAAGTGAATTTAAAAATGAAGGGAGAAAAGTGCTAGGTATGTAATTTTCACTTGTTAAACTAATATTTTTGGTTGTCATTTTTTCCCAACTATTACTAGCAATGGCACTCCAATGCCCTTTCTCTAGAATTGTAAGAGGATTGTCCCACTCTCTCCTAAGCATACATTCTTGTTTCTTCCACATAGAAGGATGTTGCTTGCATTGGGGTCAATTTTAACCCTAAGGAAAACTTAGCTACTATCATTTTTGGTAAGGATCATGAGGTAATGAGTAGGGTTTATTCTAGCTCTACTTTGGCTATTGAGCATGGTATCAGCACTAGTTATGACATACCTATGTTTAACAGTGCTCCTTAGTCTAATCTAAAGCTTGTTGGTCTCAACGAAGTGAGGAAGCAAATAGATGCAATGGATCATTGCACCTTTAGAAATGTGGTGGTTGTGTTCACCTCTCCTACCATGTCTATTGATGTTGGGGGATGTTCTCTTCTTTGAAGTATGGTCAAGGCTCTACCATGTGCTAGGACTACTCCTATCTTGTCTTTTGTGGTAGAGGTGGTTGAGGGAGAAGAATTTTCTATAGAAAATGGTTTGATTGGCCACTTTCATCATTTTTGGTTCAAACTCCCTAAACTCCATAATTTCTCTTAAAGTCTTGGTCACCCCTCATTGTAGGAAAAATGAGTATTTACCCCTATGCAATGGGGCTTTTATAGTGGATTTCAACTCTATTGAAAACAAGGATTTAGCACTCCATATAAAAGTTTGGATGTGGGGTTAACATTATTTCATGCTCAAACTCATGTTCCCATCAATCAACTTGACTACTAAATCCTATAATATCATGCTCATCTAGGTATAATATCTTGCCTCCCAATATAGCTTTGGTTAGAATCATGCTATGAAGCTATTGGTAATGCACTACATTATTATCTAATACTTGAATATGCTACCTCATTTTTCTCATAGATGACCTTTTCTCACATCTTGGTGGATCTTGAATTATATATGCATCTGCTTGTAGATATTTTTCTTTAGGTGGAGGTTCAACCCTAGGTTAAACTATTGGATTATGAGGGCTTGTCATTCTATTTTTCTCAATGCCTTGATATAGGACATTTATCTTAGTGTATCTTTGGTCCAAGTGTAAAATTTTTGGAGTTACTTCTTAATGGAGGACCATTCTTCCTTAACATGTCATTATCTCTAAAACTCCTCCAAACTCACCCTCTCATGGCTTCATCACATTTGGTTGAGCTCAATTCTCTTGTGGTGGTTGAACTTGATCCCTATTCATAGATCATGCCTATTATGCTTGTTCATATTGGGTTGGGCTAATGTGCCTCTAACTTATCATTCATGAATGATCTAATTGAGATAGTTTAGTCTACCACCTATCTAGATAGAAATTATTGGATCTTTCTTGCTCATTCAATCTTTGTTGTGGCTCTTATTATGGTAGAAAAGGCAGACTCTCTTTCTTTCATTCCTAGTCCTAATAATGAGTACGATTTAGTTTGTTTCTAGATAGTAATACAAAAGAGGAAGAAATGTCTTCTAAATCTTGTGTCAAACCCTTACATCTAGTTTATGGGTATGAGGTTTGTTAGGTTAGGTTTAAGGATTGCATGTAATTTTTTAATTTGGATGTGAGGGATTCTAGGTTATGTTTAAGGATTCCAGGTAGTGTTTGGGTAGTGGGCTCTTAGTTTTCTCATAGTCCTATCTTTTTCTCATTCATGCTTGGATGTTGTTAGTTGGGATTAAGTTCTTTGTTTACATTTGTATAAGGGTTCATGCCCTTTTAGAAACTTTCAAAATGATGAGATTATATAGAATCATGGAAGTCTCAGACCAGGTGGAATATGAAGAGGATGTTATCTAACACCATGATTATACGGACATTGCAAATAAGCCTCTCCCTTCAATTGATTAGATTGAGGAAGAGATAACATAGTTGGATGAAATCACTTCTCTTGTAATAAAATACTCCAAGCAGTGGGCTACTCACAATATTTTGGAGCTAGAAGCAGATGAGGTGAAGCTTACATATGATTTGATGGGTGACCTTGAGTCACAATCTTCTTTCGAGGATGAATCAAATGCAAGTGGGAAGGAAGGTGTTGAAGAAAAAGAATCTAAGGAAGAGAGGTCATTGGTGTTCAAGAGGACAAAGGTCAAGAAAAATCCCAAGGTAAAGAAAGAGGAGGCTTAAAGGAAGCCTATTCCAAAGAAAAGAAATCCAATCAAACCCATTCTAGAGGGAACCCCAAAAAGAAGAAGATTAGTTCAGGGAAAGGATAAGGGTGCTTCCATACAATCTACTCTGCCAAAGAAGCAAAAAACTGAGCATGAAGAAGATATGCCACTTGATGCAATTGAGGGAGGGACCCGAGAAGAAGGTATCAATATTGAGAGTTTTGAGGAAAGAACAATGACATTGTATTGGAGAAAGACTTATCCAAGGAGTGGGATCCCTTTTCCCAAGCTGGACAACATTGAGAAAGTTGTTGCCAAGTTAGGATAGGTAGCCCAAGGAGAATTTTCCAAGAAGAAATAACTGCACAGATAGAAAAGGAAGAAGTTGCAAAAGAAGATCTAGAGAATACAATTTTGGAGCCACCAGATGACAATCGACCCTTTGAGGAAGGGGAGGATGTTGAAGAAGGAAACAAAACATTTGAAGATTCTTCTAAGGTCCCCAAATTAGAGGTTGAGGCTAAAACGATCATTGTTGAAGATTCTAAGCAATTGGAAAAAGATGATCAACAACAACCTCAAGGTGATGAACGGCTGCATCAATAGGAGGATGTTGATACAAAGGAGCCTCTTGAGGATATAGAAATAGATAAAGGAAAGAGTGTCCAGGAAGAACAAGAGCCAAGGGAACAAGAATTGGACATCGATGTAGAAGTATCCATGGCTCCTAATTGGTTAAGGGAAAGTTTAAGGCCTAAGCCAGTGATTGGGGAAGTGGTCTCTGATTGAGACAATTTTTTGATTGGCCTCGATAAACCCAGAGAGAAGAAGAAAGCACAGGTCATTTCCAGTATCATAAAGGATGTGTATAATAACAGGGTGTTGCACATTACAACACCTATGATCGAAAATAATAAAGAAGATATTACTCCTAAGGAGTATAATGTTCAATCTATTAATTTGGGCCCTTCAACTAAGAAGCAAGAGGTCGAAGATCTCTGAGGATAGAGACCATTGTGCAAAGGCTAGAGAAAGAAGTCAAAGCCAAGAAGCAGCTATAGAGGCAAATGGATGAATTAAAAAAATACATTAAACATTTGGTAAAGCCTCTTTAGACTAAAGCTAGATCTTCTATGTAGCACAATCTTTTATCAAAGGATGCCATTAATGAGCTGGAAAAGATGAAATCCTTAGCACAAGTGGCTCAGAGCTAGGTGGCAAGGATATACGAAAAGGGAATTCCTCTGACTATTGAAATTATGCAGTTGTATGAGAGATGTTCAGCTTGCTCAGACATGGTACAAAAATATTACATATGAATGCAAGGCTATTGATGATAAATCCAAAATAAGATTGAGCATATTGATGGATATTCCTGAACAAGTTTTAATTGAGTAAAAGGTCCTCACCACTGAAAATATTGATAAACCTAGGGAGTGGTTGGATGCATTTAAGTTCAAGAGGGAAATTATGAATGGAGCCTTGGAAGAGTGAACCAAGATGGAGAAGGATTTAATAGACATATCTACATATTTTTTTTTTTTTTTGGAAGTTATGATAGGTAAATCTCTCAGTGGGGATTTAATAAAACTAGATTTATTGAATAAATTGTGGAAAAAAAAATTCGTCCATGTTGAACATGGTAATGTTACTGAAGGTCATTTGGAGAACGCTACTATATATGTAAGCATGATGCATAAATTCTAGGAATCCAAGATGGGCTAGGATAAGATACACTAAAAATGAGATTTAGTATTTTTAATATTAAATTCAAAGGGGCCTTAGGGTCACATGATGTTAACCTATTTTTTATTAACCTAATTAAGGAACCCAACTTAATGTAATCTGAGCCATTAATTTTAAAATCCTAATTTCATGATGAAATCTACAAATATGAGGGTTTTCCTCATTTTTTAGTTGAATCTAGAATTATTGTAAACACTTTGAAGCTAATATAAGTAGAAGGAATTGATTTTGGTCTTCTATTCTTTTTTTGCTTCATATTATTGCATGGTTCCTACTTTCCAAGTTATTTCAAGTTATTTAGTTTTAGTTCTTTCATGTTTATGGAAAATTCTTGAAGGTGTTTGATGAATTTAATGCTCATACCATTTGTAATTTACTGATTGTAAGTTACAATGCATGGTTAGTCTGAGCCATTTTAATGGAATAGTTCAATTGTGAATGTTTACTCATATTATGCCAAATTTTGGATGTATGTTTGAATGATTTACAGTCTAAAAATATTTTAAATTCCTCTAAAGATTGCACCATTTCTATGAAGTTGTAGGTATTGCCTTGGAAAAGTAGAGATAGGTTTTATTGGGGATTTATCCACCTAAAATGCTAGTTATTTGCATGATTGCACTTAGGTTTTAAGTTAGAATCTCTCTGAAACCCTTAGATCTTTTATCATTTCTTTGAATATGTGTTAGTTTTAGGATATAAGCATCACTTAAATTGCTATATTGGATGATAATATTGTTTCCATATTTCAAATCTAGGAAGTTTGGTTAGGGTTTGCATTTATCTTTAGATTTCATAAAACCCTCATTTGAGTCTTATAGCTTCCAGCCTTGTTAAACCATAAATGCTCTTTGTGATTACTCGTAAATCACATAAATCACTAAGCTATTTTTGCATTGTCAAGAACTAACATTCTAAACATTGGGTTCATTTTTTAAAGTTTCCTAAAGAAGGCCACCTTTCAAGAGAGATAGAACAATTGTGTTTTATTTGTGTTGTGCAGTGCTAAAACACTCATCAATAGAATTTGTGTTAGAAGGAGGGTTGTTTGAGAAAAGATGGAGTATATAGGAATATATTCACTCCTTAGAGGTTATAAAGAGTACTCAAATCTACACCCAACAAAGGAGAGTTTTAGGAGCTAAAAACCCCTACACGAGCTAAGAGAGCTAGAAAAGGAGAGAGTTAATCTTCAACACCACCTTTCATATCTACTCCACCTTCATCTCCTCCTTCTCCATATTCCAGTTCTACATCATATACTTCTTCCACTTCATCTTCATCCTCTTCACATATTTTGTTTTTTGTACCACAGCCAATAACACCCCCACCTCCACCAATGGCTTGGCTAGCTGCCAACCCATCACCACTCTATTTCAATGACTACCATGAGATGCCGAAGAATCTAGAGAATTTTTTCTCCAAATTCTTCACCAATGATCCTAATAGGACTACGAAAGAACATATAAAAATCTTAGGAAACCCTTAAAGACCAAGTGATTGAACATCAGGATGTGGCTTGCAAACTCTTTACATAATTTTTGGGGAGGAAGATTTTTATTGGTATATTCATTTACCCTTTGGGTCAATAAAGGATTGGGATGCTATGAAAAATGCTTTTCTACAGATGTTCAAGGTTTCCATCGATCCCACTGAGTTTTATAAATAGTTTGTGTCAATCAAAAGGGAAGTAAATGAACTTATAAGTTCTTTTAACAATAGATTCCATAGAGCATATACTAGGTTACAAGATGCTTATGTTGTAAGTGATGCCTCAACTAGAGTAGTTTATTATGTAGCCCTAGATAATCTCACTATAGCCCTTGTAAAATGAATGACTCCTCCCCCACAAAACTTAGTGGATGCATATGCTAAAGTGGTTAAAGTAAGTGTTGATTTAGGGTATCATTTAATAGGCCCACTTCCTTCATTAGGCTCAAATTTTGCAAATTATCCAAGACAGATTCAAAGTTTGACCCATGCCTTAGCCAACCACACTCCAATGATGAATTCAATTACTCAACTACCAATAGTACCTCACCTAGGAGCTCCATTAAATCAGACTCCTGCCATAATCCCTGCCTACATGCAGAATTATAATATGCCAGCCTATTTGCAAAAATTTTAAGTACTTATTAACAAAATTTTGCAACATCTTAGCTTGTGTACCTTCAAAAATTTTCTCCTACTACAACTACAATTGAAAAGGATCAAAATGATGAGCTGATAGAGCAAGTCAAGAAGCTTTCTACTAAGGTGACTTACCTCAAAAATCATAATAACCAGCTACAAGCTTCACAAAATAACTTTTAGGCTAACTACAATAGAGATCCTGGCTAAAGTTCAGGGAAAAATTATGCACGTAGGAAAGGTTAGAATTCTCAAAGGTAGAATAGGATGTGGAATACTCGAACTAACAATGGAGGAGTCCCTAAGCCATTTGACCCATTGATTAATTTTGAGATGACATTCGGAGGGTTTTATTTAGTTGAAGCAGCATTATCAGGATGTTGTAGGATACACAACAAAAATAAACATTCAAAACTTAATTGTTCAGAGTTCCAGATTGTAACCAGCATATTTTAGTTAGAAGTGCAAAATGCCATGAACACAAATAGGTTGACTAGACGTGAGATAGTTCCTTCTGACCCATATGATTTGGTGATGGTGGTAAATCAGCCTCCATTTCCTAAATAAGATGACAATGAACCTGAGACCACAGAGCCTACAAAAGATACTACTAAGTCAGAGGATATCTACAATGAGGAGTCTCATTCTCAATTATTTGATTCCAATATTAATCACTTTAAAAAGGAGGAATTCCATATGTTAAATCAGAGAAAGATGCCATATAACCTATGAAATATGTAAGCTGGAGGTCCATTCACTACCTCTACCTCACCGAATAATCTCAATGCCCCGCCAGATTCGAATGCAAGCAACAATCCTTCACTTCCTAAGGTACCAACATAGTATTTCACTAGGGTAGATCAATCCAAGTATGAAGTTTCCTAAATGGGAGAATATGTAGTGGAGGAGTTAAAGAAAATAAAGGTGGATCTTTCAGCTTTTGAATTGTTAAGAGTGCTTGAAATTACAAATGCTTTTTTTAGATTAGTGAATGGAACCACTCAGCCAAAGGTTTCACAAGATGTAGAAACAAGGAAAGTTCCATCTAACACAACCGATAATGAACTGATGCTTCGAAAAATCTTAGACAAAGATAAAATCAAAGAGAAGGAAAAGGCTCAAGTTTCCCAAGTAGACACTTCAGTGATTTTATTTTGAGATAGACGTAAAACCCTTCCTTTCTTGTTAACTATACATATATTTACAAATAATTTGCATAATTGTTTATTGGATTTAGGTGCTTCTACAAATGTTATGCCTCTTGCAGTATGTAAGGCTCTAGGCCTTACTCCCACTCCTCATTGAAAGGTTAGATAGCTAGATAAGATAGAAGTAAATGTCATCAGGGAGTTAAATAGGATACCCATGTAATTAGCATCGGATCCAAGAGTACAACAAATAATTGACATTTAGGTAGTCAACATTCCAAATGCATATGGTTTAATCCTGAGTAGAGATTGGACCAAGACACTCAATGGTTATATTCCAACTAATCAATCACACATGTTGCTCCGTTGGAAAGGGATTTTGAACCAAATTCACATTGAACATAAACCAACAATGAAGCATATGATCACATAGTATAATAAGAATAATAAAGTGTTGTTCTCAAAAATAGACTTGGGAACTTATATTCCCACAGCTATGGAGGAGGAAGAAGAAGAGTTTGATGTTCCATGATGTGCCCAGAGATTTGACCTAGACTCCTAACAACACAGAGGTATGTGTTGAATTAGATGATGATGACGACTCTCAAACAAACAGAGAGATTGGGTTGTTTGAAGGATTTTAGGAATTCATGAGAAGATGTGTACATGTTCAAATTTGTCTAGGAAATAGAGTAGACTTCAAAGATCTTTTGTTTCCTTGCTGGTGTAGAATCCACAATGCTTCCCATTTAGAATTTGAATGTTTCCTTTGTCATACTGTAGAAGAAGAGATAAAAAATAGGTCAGTCCTTTTGGCCTCACTGCTGAAAATAGAAAATTCAGCAAGAACGGTCACCTATGCAGCAAAGTTATTCTAAGTCAATCCCAGTGATGAAGATTCAAGGGAATTCTAACCATCAAAAAGGTATGCACTTGACCAAGTTTTGGAATTTAAGGTTTGATGGGTCTAAGTTAGGGCAAGGAGTTGGAGCTAGTTTTGAGCTTATTCTAGCCCAATTGGTAAAACATTCTTTATGACCCTCATAGATTACAATTCTATTACACCAGTAATGTAGTTGAATATGAAGGACTAGTTCACAGACTTTTGATGGTGTTACGAAAGAAATCCAAAGCTCACTTCAATTATTTGGTGATTTTGAGTTAGTAATAAAGTAGGTTAGAAAGCAATATTCATGTCACAATAGGAGAATGACCAAATATTGACACCGTGTTTGGGATTTGATAGAATTTTTTGATGCCTTTACTATTCAATTGATTCCTCACAACAAAAACCAAATTGTTGATGCATTAGCTCAGGCAGCAAGTACCTTGCAGTTGTTATCATTGTCGGGCCTGAAGAAGTTCACTATTGAGCTTACTCCCACTCCGTTGGTGCCAGATAATATCACTAACTTCCAAGTCTTTGAGGATGATAAACACATTCTCAATTTCATTACTAGCTCTGATGTGTTCATTGAAAAAATCATTGATGAAGTTGAACTGGAAGAAGCAGAGTTGGATCTAGAAGGAGCTATAAATTTGAAGACAAAAACTATTCCAAGGGATATGGTGTAGTTGGAGAGAATATTTGATTTTGATCAGCTAGTCAGGAAGTGAAGAAGGAATCTGCGGATAGCTAGTGTGATACATACAATATGGGTACTTCAAAGAAGGTGAAGAATATTTTTATTGGTAAGGTTTGTACCCCCGTTGAAAGAAAAGGTATAATCAAAGCATTCCATGTATATTAGGATGTCATTGCATGGAGTTATGAAGATATCAAAGCATATGAAACTTCTATTATCACACATACAATCCTTTGAAGGTTGATTTAAAGCCTTTTCAAAAAAGGCAGGGACCTATAAATGCTTTGTTGGAGTTGATCATTTATAAATAAATACATAAATTGTTGTTTTCTTGTATCATATTTCTTGTGAGGCATTCAACCTGGGTTGCCAACTTAGTACCAGTCAAGAAAAAGAACAGTGAAATCCACCTATGTGTGGATTTTCGTAATCTTAATCGAGCATCAAAAAAGGATAATTACCTAATTCCCTCCTTGGATGAGGTTCTAAAAGTCATGAATGGTTCTTAGATGATGTTGTTCCTAGATTTCTATTCAGGATACAATTAGGTTATGGTTCAATACAAGGATAGGATCAAAATGAAATTGATAGAACAAAGGTTGATGTGAGCAATTCTATCTCACTGCTTTGAGTTCTTGATCTGAGAACTCCTAAGGTGTTAAGTCTTTCACCCTACAACCTATAGGTCCTCTTACATTTGAGGCACCCCTGGTTCACTTTACCAACCCTGCTATCATTGCAAATTTGCTGCTACCAAGTGCTATTTGGTACGCCTTCTTCACGTGCACAAACTAGCCCATATTCCTCTAAAGACTAGTCACTCTTCCATTCTACCAACCTTGTTGTAGGGGCGTGTGTGGCACTTTCCAAGGCCTCCATAGTCATCTTTTTTGGTGCTTCAGTAAACACCAAGCTTCAGCTCTCCATTGTTTTCATAAAAACAGAGTTCTTGGTTCTTGGGGCAGGGTTACAAGCCTCAAAACTCTTTTAGTCCTCTTGACACAAGAACAAGGTTAGAACTCCTCTCTTTCCACCAATTGTGCCAATCTTTCTATTGGTTCTCCAGCTCTTTTTCCAAGCTCTGACTGCTTCTTTGGAAATTGGTGTCTTTTCTACCCGTACAGGGTTACAATTCAACCTTGGTGGAAACTAGGGTTTCTCAAGTCTTTTTCTTGGTTTGTTCTATCTTTACAGACCACAAATACATTAAATAACCTTCTATTCACCACTCCACACTTTCTTTAACCTATCTACATTCACAATACCCATTAGATTTTAACATTTCACACCCCTACTACGTTGGGACTTCTGCCCTCTTGACTGTCTTTACTAGCCAGGTCTCCAAACTCGCCTAGAAATAGTCACTCTACTTGCCTTTTGAACCTCTAAAAATTACCTTATTTACACTATTTACATGCCTGGAGCTTGGCATTGCTTCTTCTGTGTCCATATAGCCTGGTGCATTCAGAAACAACCCCTAAGCTCCATGGTTTTGGTTTATTTTACCAGTCCAAAATAGAGTTAAAGAAAATATAGATTTTAATAAAATGCAGAAAGTGATGAAAATACAATTTAAGAATAACAAAACAGAACTTCTATACATTGCTTTACATGCTCTGAAACCAATAAAATATCTATTCCATTATTCTATTTGTTGTCATGCAGAAAGTTCAGGAAAATAGATTGATTTTTCAACAAAATACTGCCTCTTGTTTATTCTCATCAAAAAATGCATTTTCAAAGCTTCCCACCGTTCAAAAAACATCCATCAACATCAAACATGGTCGAGGCTTTCTTTTCCAACACTCAAAAACTGTTAGGCTTTTAGTTTCAGGCTTAAAAGTGGAGAAAAAAAGTTTTTTCGAAAACACACTGTGTTTTTCGATTTTCACCAAAACCTAAGGAAACGCCTACAAAACGAGTTTCCATTTTATTTTAATTTTACCTAAGCTTCAAATAGGTCCCCTTACACCTTATCAATGGTGTATTAGACCGTACACAGCAAAACAAAGAGATTAAAAACATTACATTAAAATTTATGCTTGTATTTTGATACTTGTATTTTGGGTGCTCCTGCACCATTCTCCCCCTCTCAGCACAAAGATGAAGAACTGTAAGGTGGTATCAGTTTCAAGTAAATTCCAAGCTTCTTGAATTGATCCTCTTGTACCCATGTAGCCTTTGAGTCAGGTTTTCTCTTCCACTTGATAAGGTGCTCCATGTATACCTTATTCCTTGTTGACTTTTTCACCCTAGACTCCAAGACCTTCTCTGCCTGAGATTTCTCTTGACTTGGAAGGGATATATTACTGATATCCTGAAAGATTTCTTGACTGTTCTGAAAGTCATCATTGACTGTACCCTTGTACCTGATCAAATCAGCAACGTTGAAGACTGGAGATATACCCAAATCCGATGGAAGTTCCACCTTGTATGCATTCTTTCCATACTTAGCTATCACCTTGCATGCTCCTACCCACTTCATTTGCAACTTGGTGGACATCCCCTTCTACAATCTAGATTTGTTGAGGTGAACCATCACATAATCACCCACTTGAAACTGCACATCTCTCCTTGTCTCATCAACATTGTCCTTCAACTTTTGTGTTGCTGTTGTGATTGTCCTCTTAACCTGCTCATGAATCTCCTTCATGGTTTGAGTGATTTCTTCTTCATGTCCACTCCTATTCTCCATTGTTCCAAGGTCTCTGAGCTCACAAATTCCCCTTGGATGCATCCCATACATAACTTCAAATGGGCTTTTTCCTGTAGTTCTGTTCACACTATCATTGTATGCATATTCCGCTTGGGAAATCACCATATCCCAAGTTTGTCCATATTCCTTTGTCAAGCACCTCAATAGGTTACCTAACACTCTATTAACCACCTTAGTTTGACCATCGGTCTAAGTATGGTAAGCTGATCCAAATGACAAATTAGTTCCCAATCTGTTCCACAATGTTTTCCAAAAATGGCTCATGAACTTCACATCTCTATTTGAGACAATGCTCAATGGCAATCCATGGATTCTCACAACTTCCCTGAAAAATAGATGGGCAATATAGCTTGCATCATGTGTGGTCTTGCAAGGAATAAAGTGACTCATCTTGCTAAATCTGTCCACAACTACAAAAACACTGTCAAAACCAGATTTACTCTTGGGAAGACCCACCACAAAATCCATGCTCACACATTGCCATGGTCTGTTCGGAATAGGCAAGGGCTGATATAACCCAGCATTGCTAGCTCCCCCTTTGGCTCTCATGCAAACAACACACTATTCAACATACTTTCTAACATCTCATGCTAACTTAGGCCAATAATAAAACCTTTGTACCAGATCTAAAGTTTTGTTAATACCAAAATGCCCACTAAGACTGCCATTGTGTTTTTCTTGGATCAGATTTTCTCTCATTGATCCTCGTGGGACACATAACAGATTTCCCTTGAATAATAACCCATTTTGCAATGTATACTCAGCATATTGACTATGAAAATGATTTGCAAAGTCTGAACATACCTTGTAGGCTTCGGAAAAGTCTTCGTCATCACCATAGAGATCCTTAAAACTTTCCAATCCTATGCTTTTCAGCTGTATCTCTTGGACTGTCAACATCCTCTTGCTTAATGCATCTGCCACTTTGTTTTGTTGTCCCTTCTTGTGCTTAATGGTAAATGTGAAAGCTTGAATGTACTCCATCCATTTCAAGTTTCTATTGCTTAACTTCTCTTGGGTATTGATGTAACTAAGTGCCTGGTTATCCGTGAAAACCACAAACTCTTTGGGTAGCAAATAATGCCTCCATTTCCTAAGGGACTGCACTAAAGCATAAAGTTCCAGATCATAGGTGGAGTATTTTTGTTTAGCTTCATTAAGTTTTTCACTAAAGAAGGCTATAGTCCTACCTTCTTGGCTAAGGACTCCTCCTACTACTACTCCACTTGCATCACACTCAACTATAAACAATTTATAAAAACTAGGCAATAACAGGATAGGTTGTGTTGCCACTTCTTTTTTCAACTTTTCAAACCCTTTATCAGCTTCTAAAGTCCACTTAAACTTTTTTTTCTGACCACCCTTGATTGTATCTAACACTAGTGCACATATACCACTAAAATTCCTTATAAACTTCCTATAAAACTGAGCCAAACCATGAAAACTTCTTACCTCAGTTGTTGTGGTTGGTGTAGGCTAGTTTAGGATAGCTTCTACCTTACTTGGATCCACCTTCAACATTCCTTGGGATACCACAAAACCTAGATACATAAGCTCTTGTTTGAAGAACTCACACTTCTCAAGGTTGATTGCCAATTGTTCTTCTTGCAACCTTTTGAGTACCATCTCTACATGCTTCAAATGCTTTTCTGCTGTCTTACTGAAAATCAGTATGTCATCCAAGTAAACTACCACAAAAATCCCTATGAAATCTTTAAGCACCTCATTCATTAGTCTCATGAACGTGCTACGGGCATTCGAGAGACCAAATGGCATTACTTTCCACTCATAAAAACCATCATTTGTCTTAAAAGTTGTCTTCCACTCATCACCTTCCTTAATTTTGATTTGGTGATACCCGCTCTTAAGATCTAGCTTAGTGTAAAATTTTGCACCTCCAAGGCAATCCATTAAATCTTCAATCCTAGGTATTGGAAATCTATACCTAATTGTGATTCTATTTATTGCTCTAGAATTAGTACAAAGTCTCCATTTACCTCCTTTTTTTGTTGCTAGAACAACTGGGACTGCACATGGACTAATCCTCTTTTGAATCAGACCTTGATTCAACAACTCTTCCACTTTTCTTGCCACCTCTTTGTTCTGCTCAAGGGTCAGTTTGTATGCTACTTTTTTAGGTAATGAGGCTCTAGGTATGAAGTCAATTTGATGACTTATTGCTCTCTTGGGTGGTAGAGTTGATGGTGTTCCATCACTCACTATGCTCTTGTATTTGTCAAGCAAGTTTTGGACTGTTGCTGGTAAACACTGTCCTTTCAGCCTTTTCCTCTTCTTTGGGCTGCATCATAATTACATACCCTTCATTCCCTTGATGTAGATCCTTGATGAACTCCTTACCACTGCTCAACATAATGTTTGGAACCTTGGACTGCCCTTCATCTTCCTCAATCAACGATTACAGCTTGAAGGTTCTTCAATCCTTTGTGAATTCTATGGTATTCTCCTTCCCATGATATACAACACCTCTATCATATTGCCATGGCCTGCCAAGAAGAAGATGGCATGCATCCATGGGCAGTATATCACAAATCAGCTTGTCTTTGTAGCCTCCAATCAAAAATTCCACTGTAACCTGCTCATTCACTAAGACACTCTGCCCTTTATTCAGCCATGTGACTTTGTAAGGATTGGTATGAGGTACCTTCTGCAATTTTAACTTATTTACTGCCTCCTCAGAGATGATATTGTCTGTAGAACTAGAATCTACAATAACCTTGCATACCTTTCCCAATATCTTGCACCTTGCTCTAAACAAAGCTCTCCTTTGCTTGGGTTCTTCCTTGACTAGTTGTCTGATCAGCACTCTATTAAACATCAGACTTTCACCTACTTCTAATTCTATATGACTGATCTTAGGTGTCTTTACACTCACGGTGTCCTCTTGTGCATAGGCTACTCTTTTCTCATTGCTAGATGAAGCTTTCTCCGGGCACCTATAAGCTGGATAGCCTAGCTGATTGTAGTTATAACACTTCATGGTGGCAAAGTAAGAGTTACTTCTGCCTGCTCCTCTACCTCTGTTTGAACCTCCTTGAGGTCCTCTTCCTCTATTAAATCCTCCTCTTGATGAGGTTTCACCTCCATGCTCAGTAAGCTTTGATTCACCTTGGCTTCTTTGTTCATTACCTTTTCCTTGGTAACCTCCACGCTGTCCTTTTTTATCTCTGCCTCTTCCTCTGCCCTTAGAGGACTGATCATGCTTCCTTTTATTCCTCTCTTCAATCTTGATAGCTAGTTGATAGCATTGGTGGACTGTCTTGGGGCTGAGCAAAGCCATCTCTTCCTATATATTCCACTTCAATCCATTGAGGTATCTAGCCACTTTTAGGCTCTCATCTTCTGCCACATTTGATCTCAAACAAAGCTTCTAAAACTCTTCCATGTAGGTGTTTACATCCTGATCTTTTTGTCTTAAACTCTGCCTCTTCTTGTGGAGCTGAATTTCATAATCATCTGGCATATAGGATTCTTTCACTTTAGCAACCATTCCTTTCTAGGTTGATATGGGCTGCTTACCTTGTTTCTCCCTTTCAGTCTGGACAAACTTCCACCAAGTTAACGTTGATCCTCTTAACCTTGATTTTGCAACCTTCACCTTCTGTGCTTCTATGACTCCATCACATTCGAAGTGATTCTCCATGCCATCTATCTAGTCCAAGACCAAATCAGGATCCATCTTTACATGGAATAGTGGGACACCCTCAAGTCCTTTTCCACTTAGGGCTTTTAATGCCTTCAAGAAAGGCTCCTCCTCCAAGACAAGGTCAGGTTCAGGGACTTTGTCCTCCTCTGCAACCTCTTCTTCTTTTGGCACTTTGCCTTCTAGTTTCACCTTGTTTAGTGCTACTTCAAGCTGTTCTATTCTTTCCTTTAAAGATTTGTTATCCTCTTCTTTCTCTTCAACCATCTTGGCTAACTGTACATTTGTCACCATCCTAGGTGGTTCACTTGATTCAACTTCCTCTGACATATAAGCTGCTGCTTCCCAAATCTTTCACTGCTCTGATACCAATCTGATAGAACAAAGGTTGATGTGAGCAATTCTATCTCACTGCTTTGAGTTCTTGATATGAGAACTCCTAAGGTGTTAAGTCTTTCACCCTACAACCTATAGGTCCTCTTACCTTTGAGGCACCCCTGGTTCACTTTATCAACCCTGCTATCGTTGCAAATTTGTTGCTACCAAGTGCTATTTAGTACTCCTTCACGTGCACAAACTAGCCCTTATTCCTCTAAAGACTAGTCACTCTTCCATTCTTCCAACCTTGTTGTAGGGGCGTGTGTGGCACTTTCCAAGGCCTCCATAGTCATCTTTTTCGGTGCTTCAATAAACACCAAGCTTCAGCTCTCCATTGTTTTCACAAAAATAGAGTTCTTGGTTCTTGGGGCAGGGTTACAAGCCTCAAAACTCTTTTAGTCCTCTTGACACAAGAACAAGGTTAGAACTCCTCTCTTTCCACCAATTTTTCCAATCTTTCTATTGGTTCTATAGCTCTTTTTCCAAGCTCTGACTGCTTCTTTGGAAATTGGTGTCTTTTCTGCCCGTACAGGGTTACAATTCAACCTTGGTGGAAACTAGGGTTTCTCAAGGCTTTTTCTTTGTTTGTTCTGTCTTGATAGACCACAAATGCATTAAATAACCTTCTATTCACCACTCCACACTTTCTTTAACCTATCTACATTCATAATACCCATTAGATTTTAACATTTCACACCCCCGCTATGTTGGGATTTCTGCCCTCTTGACTGTCTTTTCTAGCCGGGTCTCCAAACTCGCCTAGAAATAGTCACTCTGCTTGCCTTTTGAACCTCTAAAAATTACCTTATTTACACTATTTACATGCCTAGAGCTTGGCATTGCTTCTTCTGTGTCCATACAGCCTGGTGCATTCAGAAACAACCCCTAAACTCCATGGTTCTGGTTTATTTTACCAGTCCAAAACAGAGTTAAAGAAAATACAGATTTTAATAAAATGCAGAAAGTGATGAAAATACAATTTAAGAATAACAAAACAGAACTTCTATACGTTGCTTTACATGCTCTGAAACCAATAAAAGATCTATTCCATTATTCTATTTGCTGTCACACAGAAAGTTCAAGAAAATAGATTTCTTTTTCAACAAAAATATTGCCTCTTGTTTATTCTCATCAAAAAACGCCTTTTCAAAGCTTCCCACCATTCAAAAAACATCCATCAACATCAAACATGGTTGAGGCTTTCTTTTCCAACACTCAGAAACCGTTAGGTTTTCAGTTTCGGGCTTAAAAGTGGAGAAAAAATGTTTTTTTCGAAAACACACTATGTTTTGCAATTTTCACCAAAACCTAAGGAAACGCCTACAAAACGAGTTTCCATTTTATTTTAATTTTACCTAAGCTTCAAATAGGTCCCATTACACCTTATAAATGGTGTATTAGACCGTACACAATAAAACAAAGAGATTAAAAACATTACATTAAAATTTATGCTTGTATTTTGATACTTGTATTTTGGGTGCTCCTACACCAGAAATTCACCACCAAGTGGGGAACCTTTGCTTACAAACGTATGCCTTTTGTTTTGATCAATGACGGGCAACATTTCAATGTGTGATGGATATTTCCTTCAAGGAGCTGATAGGTAAATGTATTATCATCTATATGGATGATTTAAAAGTATTTTCTAAAAGGAGGGAAGATCACATTTCAGATTTGAATAAGATATTTTAGAGGTGTCAAGAGTTTGGAATTTCACATAATCCAAAGAAGTGTATTTTGAGTGTGACAGAGGGAAATTTAGTTGGTCACATAATTTTGGAAAGAGTTATATCAATTGACCCCAATCGTATACAAGCCAACCTGAAAATACCATTACTCACCAATAAGAAGGAGTTGAAATCTTATTTTAGTAAGATCAATTTTGTGCGTAAATTCATCATTGGTTTTGCAGAAATAGTTAATTTGTTGAATTCAATGCTAAAACAAGATCCTAAGATTGATTGGATGTTGGAAGTGAAATGAGAATTCAAGGAGGTCAAATAGGCTATTGTAGATGCCCTAGTTTTGGTAAGCCTAGATTATTCACATCCATTTTATATTTATTATTTTGTGTTTGAGAACTCCTATCTTGGAATGCTAACGTAGAAACAAGAACAAGGGGATGAACACCCTATAGCTGTCATGAGTGCTCCACTCAAAGATGTAGAGTTGAGATACCTGAGTGTAGAGAAGCAAGCATATGTATTAGTGTGTTCCACGAAGAAACTTAGACATTACATTATAAGAAGCAAGGTGTACATCCCATTGTTCCAGATTCTATTGTAAGGATATTGTTGATGTAGAATGAGTTTGGAAAGTGCAGAGGAAAGTGGGTTTCCATGTTATAGGAGTATGATTTAGAGATCCAATATATGAAATTGGTTCGAGGAAAATATCTCACTTGCACGATGCCTGAAACAAACCTTGAGCTTACAACACAACATTATAATCTTGAGGATGTTTCCCTTGATGATTGGTATGATGATATTGTGTACTACCTTTGAATCAAACTTGTCCACCACATCTAAATGTTGTACAAAGACGTTCCTTATGGCTCAAAAGTGATAGTTTCATGTTGAAAGGGGCTATACTCTACAAGAAGAATTATGAAGACATTTATCTAAGATTTCTAGGGAAGAGAGAAGCTGCCAAGGTGCTAGAGGAATTTCATGACAAGTTCGGGACTGGTCATTGTTCAGGTCCCTCAATAAAAAATTAGATCCTTCATGCTAGATATTATTGGCCTACACTATTTCAGGATGTTCATCCACATGTATGTGCTTGCAGCCATATCTTTCAAACTGTTGCTAGCAAAGAAAAGCATGTTGTTTTTTTGTTACAACCTGTAGCCATGGTGAGACCATTTACCCAATGAGGACTCGAATTTATTGGTATGATCAGCCCAGCCTCCTCTATGTGACACAGGTATATTCTAACCACTATTGATTACTATCCTAGATGGACTAGAGCAATTGCATGTAGACAATGTATAGTAGAGGTTGTTACTAGATTTATTGAAGATAATATTATTACACAATTTGGATATCCCTTTGCATTGGTGGGTACTGCCACAATAGTGGTTTATAATTTCTAGGAGGAATTGATTTTTGTTGAAATCGCATATTTTTAGAAAATATAATGATTTAAGCCTTGAAAAGTTCCATTTAAAGAATTCCAATTGAAGAGGGTTTGATCAAACTACCTTAAATCAAACCTCCTTGGATAGAACCCCGCTAGTTTTAAACCATACCTATAATAGAGTCTCCTTTACACTTATCAAAATGCAGATAAAAAACCACTTTTGATTTACCTTTTGGGAGATCAAATGAATTCACTTAAAAAAAAAAATTGCATGTAGTCCTTATTATAAGCTTCCCAAAAAGTATAATTTTAAATAAATTTAATTTTATTATTATTTTATTTTTATTTTCTCACAAATGTAGGTTTTCACTTAAAATCAAGCTCTTTGTTCTACACGTGGAAAAATAGCGGATTATTAAAAAGAAAAAAATTAAAAATATTAGTGCACTAGATATTGAAGTCCTTGATCCAAAAAGGAAAAAGAATTTCGATACATACAAAAAAAGTTATGCATTATACATTCGCTATGTCTGGAATTATAATTGGTTTGAATTTGAAACTTGATTAAAGAAAAAATATTCAATAAAAAACTATCTAACCAAGTGGAAGCACTAGATATCAGAGTTTCAAATCTAAATTTGAAAGAATTAGAATTTTATCCTTCATGGAAAAAAAGTTATATGTTATACGCTCAGCGTCACTTTTTAAAAATGTTGTTTTCTGAAAAAAAAACTAGTTTTCAAGGGAGATGGAAAAAAAGTGCAATCTGATTCCAAAAATTTTGAAAAAAATATATTTAGAATCCATAGAAAAAATGTCACGAAACTCTAGTTTGCATCATCTTCAAATTCCTCATGGTTTAGCTACTATAGGTGTTCAAAAGTGAAGATTTAGTTAAAAAAATATATTTTAGTGTCCAGTTTGGCCAAAAATTGTAAACCACTATTGTGGGATCACCCTGGTGTGTGATAATGGCCCCACGTTTTCTTCCCTTAAAATTTTGGGTTGGGCATTTGATTATGACATTATTTTAAAATATGTGTCCAATTATTATCCCCAAGGAAATGGTTTAGCTAAATCCACCAATAAGAATCTCCTGACTGTCATACAAAAATTGTTGGATAAGAATCCCAAGGACTGGCATACTCAACTATGATTCACCTTATAGGTTGATTGTACATGTCAAAAGGCTACCCTTGGCACATCCCCGTACCAATTAGTTTATGGCAAGAACCAGTATTCTTAATTCATCTAAAAATCCCCACCTTGCAATTCATTAATGAATATTATGACAAAGGGGAAAGGTTAGAGGCTTGCCTCACACAACTCTTGCATTTAGAAGAGAAAAGAGATTAAGCTATAGAAAAAAATTTGAACCATCAAGAAGTTTTCAAGTGTTGGTTTGATCGACAAGCTAAGGTTAAGGCCTTCATAATGTTTGATTTGGTCTTGTATTGGGATAAGGCACACGAAAGAAAGGGGGAAAATGGTAAATTCAACAAGCTCTGGCTTGGCCCCTTTCAAATTTATAAAATGCTCAGAGATAATTCTTACCGCTTGAAAACTCTGACAGGAGAAGATGTCTCGTTGCTTGTTAATGGGTAGTATTTGAAGCACTATTCCCTTGCTTGAGTTGTTACAGCTCAGTTCCATTGTACATATTTAGTTTAGGTGTTTTTTTGTAGGTTAGGTTACTTTAGGTTCATTTTCTTTTTGGGTCTACTTTGGTTTTGTTGTTTTGCTTCAGGAGCAGGAGGGTTTTTCTTATTTTTTATTTAGTGGTGGTGCTTTGCATAGTCAAAGGGATCTTCTGTTGAATGTTCACATTTGTTTCTTTCATAATCTTTCATAAGTTATCCCTAAAAATTTTGTTAGTTCTAGTAATCAAGTTTCCTTGATTGAATTCATGCTTGATTCAGAGGGAAATCATTATTTGAATCCTTTTACACTTGTATTAATCACCTTAATGCACATATTTCTTAATGTTTCTTGGGAGCTTTGTGGTGAATATCATGACACTTTGGCAGGTGAAAAATCTAAAATCCACTTCAGTGACCACTACAATCTCCAAACTGAGAATAGCCTTCATTGCTTACCAACCTACAAGAGAAAATTTACTAAGAATGAAAACCAAAGAAATATTTAATGAGGAACTAGAGGGGTGTGTGAATAACTCTATTGGGGCTATGGATGCTCAACTAGAAATGGAGCAATGTTTGTGGGGATGGTAGCAACAACCTCGTCAAGGCTATGGACGCATGACTGGCAGTGAGGAAATGTCTAGGTTACTTTTGGAGTTGGACTATCTACATAGCCTATCCTAGTTAAGTGATTATTTACCTCAGATGTTCTAAGGAAAGGAACAAACTCTCAAAGTTCACACTTGATGATTTGAGATATAACGTAAATGGATTCAACTAATGATTTCATTTCTCATTTAACTAAGTGTATATTGTGAAACTTTGATTCTGATGTTAACCAGAGATTCTAGGTTCTAGATAAATTCTTATTCTTGAAATGTTAAGGAACATTTCCTAGCAGAGTCACCATTTATTATGCATTTCACACACATGCCCTACCCAAGATGAGCATCCTCTCTTTCTGATCCCACTTTAGGTTGTTATGTTTTTCCCCTTAAGGGATGGGTCCTTGAAATTTTGATGATTTCATTTTCTCGAGCCTATGAAAATAAC
This sequence comes from Sequoia sempervirens, assembly GCA_007258455.2. Taxonomy (NCBI): domain Eukaryota; kingdom Viridiplantae; phylum Streptophyta; class Pinopsida; order Cupressales; family Cupressaceae; genus Sequoia; species Sequoia sempervirens. The sequence continues at coordinate 60,599,365 of VDFB02281492.1, forward strand.
TTGAATTGGAAAGTGAATTTGGTTTACAACAAGTCTTGAGGATCGAAGTTCATTGAGAGTCATCATTTGAAATTCCTTAGGTTTCAATTGGCTTAAGTCTAGACATTTCATGTCTCCTTGAATTGCTCAATGGTCCCAGCCTCATGGATTTCTTTCATCTTTGAAATCCACAGACCTCAGTTTTTCAGACATTTCCTGTCTGCATGAAATCCTTGATGTTTTGTTTGTTAAGGATTTCTTGTCATTTGGAAATCCCTAATGGAACATCCTATCATGAATTTATTGAGGTGAAATCATCGAGTTTCTTTCTATCACTAATATTGGGCTGGTTTGAAATCTTTGATGATTGATACTTCACACATGTCATGAGGAAGTGAAATCCCCAATGCTTCATAAAATTGCCATGTTAATGGTTTAATGCACTATGGTATTATTAAGAGAACATTAATGGTGATGGGTGTGATGGTTTAAATGGTTTTTCCTTGATTATTTGGTTACTCATTATTGATATTGCAAAATTCCTCTTTGGGTATTTGAGCACCTTCAAAATTAAGGCTTCTCGTCATTTGTGTGGGATATTTCAAGGGATTGAGCCATGGACTGGATGGCTTTAGCAACTAGTATGTCTATGCAACCTAAAATGGTCACCTAGACTTTGGGCCCCATTTATTTAATTTGTCAACATCAACTTTCTGAATCAATGATTGTCGCATTTTCAAATCAAATTTCTTAATCAATTCATAACTATTTCAAATGTTTCAATTTTCCTATTTGAATGCTTCATTAATGTTATTTAATCAAAAGAAATAAATCCCTTTTAATAAATAAAATAATGTTATTTAATTGAAGTTAATATTACTTAAATAAAATGATGCTATTTAATTAAATCTATTTTTAATTAAATTATTTTATTTTATTTTATTAATATTCATTTCTAAATTACATAATCTTATTTTATTTTATTAAAAGAGATATTATCATCTTAAATAAAATAAAATAAATGAAATATCCTCTCGAGAATATCCTGTGATGAAAAAAAGGGAAACAAATCAGTTAAAAGGGAAATAAACTAAAAAAAGAATTCCAATCAAGATTTGTTTCTATTTTTCTATTTATCCCACATTGCTTCTGAATTTGTCTTCAATTCCACGTTTGCCTATAAAATGAGCCCTCTCATTTTCATTTCAAAACAAAAGAGAGAATCACGAATTTTTACATCAGACTTATGCTACAAATTTTCTTGAGTTTTATCATTTGAGATTACACATTAGTTTGATTTTATAAGCATCTTAGTTTTAGAGCATATAGTTTAATATTACATTTTAGCTTAATCTTCATAGTAGATTAATTTGCAAAGTAATTCATTTATGGCATTGCATGTAGATCAATTTTCATTTCAATAAATTAGTTTTGTTTATTGCATTTCACAGTCATTTAGATTAGTTTTCATTGTTGCATTGCAAGAACATGATTCATGGAGATTGGCATTCTTGCTTCTCCTCTTTGAATCTCTCGTTCCGAGATTGTATTTGCAGGGGTAACAGGGTTAATCTGAGGGCCACAATATCAATCCCTGCTCTTCTCGGATAGAGAGTTGTGAATTGATTTGCAAGGACTCATTATTGAGTATCCTTGCATGCAAGGATTCACAGAAGTATAACATATTTTTAGTTATACATTTTGGTATTGCCCCATTTTAATTTTTTATTTAGTTTAGTTTTTAATTTAATTTTAATTTTTAATTTTAATTTACTTTAGTTTTTAATTTAGTTTTTAATTTTTTAGTTTTTAATTTTAGTTTAGTTTTTAATTTAGTTTAGTTTTTAATTTAGTTTTTTAATTTAGTTTTTAGTTTTCTTCATAAAATCCAGCTTCCCTTAGTTGTAGGAAAAACGATTTTTGGGTTTTGTAGACCTGGTCGAAATCTAATTTGGGTATCTTTCATTTTTTTTATTTCTTTCACAGATCTGAAGAAAATAGCTGTACAAAAACCATCGCGCGTCATTTTTTTTCACCTGGCTAAAGGTTTAAAAAAATTATTTTTTCATCTTCTACTTGCTGGATCGAAAAATGATTTCTGGGTTTTATTTTTTGCTAGAAAAAAATTCTGGGTTTCTGTTTTTATCTAATCATTATAAACAGATTTTTCAGAAATCAAATTTGAAGATTTTTATGCATGTTTTTAATTTAGTTTTTAATTTTTAGTCTTTAATTTAGTTTAGTTTTTAATTTTAATTTAGTTTTTAATCTTAATTTAGTTTAGTTTTTAGTTAGTTTGGTTTAGTTTTTAATTTAGATTTTTAAATTAGATACTTTTTTTAGTTTCTAAAATTCAAATTAGATTTTTTTAATTTAAAGTAGATTCTTTAACTTTGTTAATTTAAATTAGATTTTTTTACTTTAGATTTTGTAACTTTATTAATTTAAATTAGAATTATTAATTTAGATTAGAATTTTTTTTAATTTAGATTAGATTTTTTTAATTTTATTAATTTAGATTAGTTTTGTTTTAAATTTTTAGTTTAGTATTAGATTAATTTAGTTTAATTTTAGTTTTGTTAACTAATTCTTCTTAGATTTAATTTTGACTAGATTAAATTAGATTTTTTTAATTTTGGTTATTTTGAATTCTTTTTTCATAGCATAATAGTTTCTGCAGGACGCCAGTCAGAGAACTTGAAACACACTAACGGTTTGATTGTAGGACGCGTGACAAAGACTTGAAAACAAACACTTACGCTTGTCAAAGATCTTATTTAAAAAACCATTGTGTTTGTTTTCCTGCTTTTCAATTCACATAGTCTAATTAGGGCTTCGTTAAAATTCTTAGGAGTTTCGATAGTGAGTAGGGAATTTGGCTCTTTGTTACATGGAGGTGATGACCATGGACAAATCCAGGCTCCTGATGATCTTACTAATATGATGAACTCTTAGGGAGTAGAGCAAGGTAGTGAATCTTTAGCACTTTCACTCTTCAAGGGATTATGCTCTTCTCTCATTAAGAGAATCAGAAACCCAAAAGTGTGTGGATTTGGTGAAGTGAAACTAGCTCGATGATTAAGGTTGTTTAGCTTGTTTGGGTAAAGAGACAGGCTAGAGAAGTATGCTCTTCTCCTTTTGGGAGAATCAAAAAATTAGAAACCCGAATCTGAGCCATGTCCAGTGTCACATTTAGAGGGCCTGCCGGAAGTTGAACCTCCAGGAACGACCCAAGTGAGTACACACCTATCACCGGTGATTCCACCTCACTATAATAAAGAATGTCTTGTTGAGTCTAAAGACTCCAAGACCATAGTAACTTCTTTTCCATGACTTGGACGATCACCATGGAAAAGCTCTGTTTATTGCACTGAGCGGTGTCACTCTGAGCCTTGCTTGCGGGGGTGTGTGATTTTCAGGTGTTGGTGTGGCTGCGAGGCCCGAGCTCTGTATCAGAGGCACCAAAGGTTATTGTGAACGGAAGCCAAGTAAAAACCTTTTAGTTAGTTGCCTACCCAGTTCACCTCCGAAAGGAGTCATAATTTTTGCGCAAGGAGGGAGAAGAATCTCTCTGTATGTTGATCATACACAGATTCCCATCATAGGCATACACCTGGACGTTTGGAGGCGGTTGCGACACTGGCCCCTGCTACAAGGGTAACCTTTGAACGTACACTGTTGAGTCCTTGGAAACACCAAAAACACGAGCACCCTCTAGGGGGTGACACAGCTGTGTGAGGTGCACATATGCGCATAAGCAATGGGGCAAAGGTTTTGGCTTCTCACCATTTTCTTTGGTAGGGATAGCTATGTGTTTATTTTTTAGTCTTAAACATTGTCCAAACATCTTCAAACAAGACTCCCCTAATACTATCAAGTTGCTTTGTCCTTGATAGATTTGTTATCGACTACTTTTTGTATCACAACTTGTCTGATTGAAACCTATGTGCTTGATCAAAATCTATTGATATACTTGCTTGATCTTTGAAAACAAACAACAAACTAAAATACTGAGTTCTTTGATTAGGTGACTTGTCCCAGTTTTAGAGACATGTTCTGTATTTAGGGTTTATGTGTCCTTGACCTTTTGAATTAGTGATCCTTGATCTCATAAGTGATTTTGCTTGAGATTGGAAAATTAGGAATTGTTCCTGTCAAATAGATAAATTTTTAGACTCTTTGATAACACACTTGGAGAGTGCTAGTAGTCTCCTTGTCCACCCATTTTCATACAATTCAAACTCATTACACTTTGTGTAAGTCATTCTCCTGATCCATATGTGCTAGGGTGTTCACCCAAGAATTGAGCACCTCTGTGGTAGTGTTGGTTTGCACCTATTTGCAACAGTTCTATTTCACCATCTCTCTCGGACAAGAGAAAACTTTTACTATCCTAGTCTGGTATTGATGTTTCTTAGAATTGTCTGTTTACCTGAACTCTCCCTTTCATGTCAGTCACAACAAGATATCAAGTGAGCCAAGGAAAGTGACCTCAGATAGTCTTTAACCAACTACCCCCAGTTCAGACTCGTCAAAAGAGAAAGGAAAAGGAACCAATATTTGACCAGTCACCTAGGAGTCATTCTGAAACCTATTTTGACCCAAAGAGCCATTTTAGTGACTTGAGTACCCCCTCAGCACCTTCCCACTCAGGTATGGATATGAGTTATACTGTCACTCGACGGGAGAGGGAAGCCATGGATCAAAATCTTGATGATATCTATGAACAACATAGAAACAACATGATATTTGGAAATTCTTCTCATGATGATCAACCTGGTTCACCCCTCATTAATGCAAGATATTTGGATTCCCATCAATGGGATGAAAGGTATAAGAGACGAGCTCACCAAGAACAATGGTCACAACATGAAGACCAAGATAATGAACCTCATGATGCTCATGTCAATACAACGTATACCAATGACTTGTTCAAACAGTCTAGACCAAGCTCACCACTTCAACATACCTCAAGGTTCACAAGTGATAGGCTCAAAAGAATTGAACGTGAAAAGAAAGCCTTTCTAGATGAACAAGCTGCAAAGCAAGAAAAGTTTAGACAACTTGAGGAAGAGAGCCAAGCTTTATTGGAAGTACAAAGGAAACTCACTCAAGAGGAGCAAGATAGGTAGTTAGCCCACCAATTAAACAAACAATACAATACAAGGGGTGCTAACAGTGGACATAATTCTCCTCCCTCCACCCCTTCCAGAACACCAAGAAGTAGAAGGCGGTCAAGGACCCCTTCTAGATCTCCTAGTCCTAGAGGAAGAAGGGCCTCTCAGTATGCTCACTATAGGAGGCAAACTCCTCCCAGAAATTCAAGACCACACTCCCAACATGTACATCCTGGTTCCCAACATGGAGGTGGTAGCTCACATTATGACTTTGATACTCAAGACTTCATGCGAATACAACAAGAGCCTATCTTCCAATAGTATGTGGAGAGGTATTTGGAACAAAACAAAGATAAGTTCTTGGAAAGTCTAATCAACAAGGGTGCCAGAGTCCCTTATAATTTTGATGTGGACAACAAAATACAAAAGAAAAATCCCTCTCAAGAGAAAGAAATCCGCCAAATGAAGCAAATGACCAAATGAAGCAAATGATGGAGAAAATGATGCAACCTAAGAGCTCATTCTCACTAGACTCAATTTTTCCTAATCCATTTGACAAGAGTGTGAGTATGAAAGATTTTCCAAAGAGGGTGGAATTCCCACAATACGATAAATATGATGGCAGTGGTGATCCACACGACCATGTGCGTCAGTTCTATACTATGAGCTTTGAATTCCATTAGGATGACTCCTATTTGATGAGGTTGTTCCCTAGGAGTCTTAAAGGACAAGCAATGGAATGGTTTACCAATATCACTCCTCCTGTCAAGACTTTTAGAGAACTTTTCATAGATTCGTTCAACACTTCACATATAATCTGTCAAGATCTGTTACTATGTTGGACCTATGCAACTTGAAACAAAATCAGGGGGAACCCTTTGTTACCTTCTTGCAAAGGTGGAGGAGACAATGCTCTCGGTATCCTAGGATGATCCATGAGGATGAAAAGATTGACATACTTATTAGTAATTTGGTGCTTGAAATGAGATACGAGATCAAAAAGATAGTCTTCACTTCCTTTGATACCATGATTGAAACTGCATGCCGCATTGAGGATGTTCTAAAAGAACAAGGCATTTTGACCAGACATAACAATAATACCAACAATGGTCAACACAACAATAAGGATAAAGGGCAGAACAACAATTGGAACAAAAACAAACAAGTTGTCAATGATGGAGTTGTGGATTCTTCCCAATCAAGAGATCAAAGTGTTCTTAATTTGACTAAGGCTGTGCAAGCAATGAAGCTTAATGCACCACCACAACAAGAAAGTAAACCAAGATATCAGGAGAGGCCCAAAAACCAGAAGCGGAAATTTACCAAATTGGGTGACTCATATGAGGATATTCTCAAAACTCTCATTGCTAACAACTTGGCACATCCTCAAGATCCTGCAAAATTTCACATTCTAGATCCTAAGCCACATTGGTGGGATGACAAGGCATTCTGTAAATTTCATAATGGCCCTGGCCATACTGTTGAAAACTATTGGAAATTAAAACATATCATCCAAGATTTTATAGAAAGTGGAAAGCTTCAAGTTGATGGCCTAAATACCAATGCTGATCATAAGGCTTTTAAGGAACCTTTGCCTAATTACGACAAGGGGGAAACCTCTAAATCACAGAATGGCAAAGCTACAATCAACTACACCTATACAGTGGCAGAAAATGTGATAAACATGCTTGAAGTTGTGGAGCCAAGTGTTAATATGATAAGGAGTAAGGACCTGCATGGTTATGACTCTCCCCCTATTTTTGACAACCAACCTGTTGTGGTGCTAAGAGGTCCTCATTCTAGGTTATCTTCCCAAGCCCTTAATGCTGTTACTAGGAGTTAAGCCCCTATTATTCTTAGAGGGCCTAGTTCAGGTCCATCCAACAAATCCAAGCAAGTGGCATCTAAGAATGTCACTATAAAGTCCACCACTGCTCTCAAACCAAACTACAATCTTGTAGATCAGTTACAGAAAACTCTAGCACATATCTCAATCTTAGAGCTTCTAGAGTTGTCCCCTAGACATAAGCAGATCTTTGAGGACGCTTTGCGCATAGCAAATGTCCCCAACAACATTGATATAGACCAATTCCAAGGCATGGTGAATCACATTACTAGCCCACATTACCTCTCTTTCTCTGAAGATGATGACAAATCACTAAGCCATCCACACAATCTTGCCCTTCACATTGAAGTCATGGTTCATAAAACCCGTGTCAGGCGCGTGTTGATTGATGGGGGTGCTGGGTTAAATATTTGTACTTTGAATTTATTAAAAACTTTGGGCTATTCAAAGCAAGTGATCGACACTAGAAAGAAGATCACCATAAAGGCCTATGATGAGGCAGAATGAAGTTCTAAGGGGTTGGTTGTCCTTCCTGTCAGGATTGGCCCAGTTGAAAAAGATATCTTGTTTCAAATTGTTGATACTGGACCCCTTACATACAACATTTTACTGGGTAGACCATGGATTCATGATATGCAGGCAGTGTCATCTACCTACCACCAGTGTGTTAAGTTCCCCTACAATGGAACAAAAATTTTCATACCAAGGGATAACACCTTATCAATTAACTCAATCTCAGCTAATGTTCATGTCCCTCTTAACTGAGCAGCAGAGGATTATGAAACAACTTTAGCAGACTTTCAAAACAAATTTAAGTCAGTAGACCTTGGCATGGGGGGTATCAACTTGACTCTTTTGCAAAGATGCCTGTTTCCCCTAGGACATATGGAAAGCCTTCACAGGAGATGAAACCATCATCTTCAGCAATGACACTATTTGACAAGTTTGTTGAATCCTCAGTACCAATACAAGATGAAAAAGAGGAAGTAGCTGTTCGAGATTGGATATACAAAGAGGAGAAATACTAGCACAATGAAAATTTCTCCCCCTCTCCTAAGTCCTATGGGAGAGGATATACTTTTGTCAAGAAGATGGGTTATCTAGGATATGGCCCTCTTAGTCACAGGTTAGATGCTAGAGCCGAACCACTCAATCATGATCTTTTTGCACGTAAGTCTAAGAAACCAGTTGGCCTAGGCTTTATGAACAACAATAAATGCATTGTCCCCATTTCTGATAGGCGGGATAGTAAAGATGACACAGAATATGTACCAGATTTGACCAATCAACAAGACATAACAGATGATTGGATACCTTCAACAAATCTCCTTTGGGAAGATTCAAGAGATTTAATAATTGATAGTCCTCCTATCTCATTTGCAATAGATAGTGACTATATGAATGCAAGATTGACTATGGATAGTGTCTCCATCCCAGCTGCAATGGATGGTGATAATTCAGATAATTTTGTGATTGAGCAAATTGCTAGAGGAGAGGAGCCTCTTCCAAATCTTGAGGCTTCTACATCACGAGGCTCCAACAATAATTCAGAAATAGACTCTCATGAGTTTGAATGGGATTCACTCTCAGATGCAACAATTGACTTGGATATGGATTTTGTCCATGCTTATAGTTCTCAACCTGATGTAACTGACGAGTCGTGTTAGATTAGAAGATTGGAACCCACATGTCACATTAGTAGATGATTCTTCGCTTGCTAGGATAAATTCTGATTTAGACACTTTAGAGGGAAACTTGACAGATTCCAATTCTACAGTCACCAGAGATGACACCACCTATATCCTTAATCTTGAACCGGTCATCAACCTACCCCTTGTTCACCCCAACCTTATTGATTGGTCTCAACGGTACCAAGAGCCTCAACTCTTGACATTTCACAATGACTATGAGATCACCTGCTATCTAAATGCCATTGAACCTGTAGTCTCTTCCACCAGTGAACCGGCTACCAGTATGACAGAACCTGACATCAAGTACCTTAGTCACAAGATAAAAAGAAAAGAAAAAAAGAATAAGAGTTTTGATGGCGAAAACCACTATGTGGCGGTGTCAGAACCAAAAAAAGTAAAAATAAAAGACGTATCCAAAGGTGAAAACCTCCCAGAGGCACCTACGGATAAGGTACTTGATGGTCTCCCAAGCTATTTCCAGGATAGATCATCAGTATTGGTTGAACCTACAGAAGCTGTTAATTTGGGCACAGAGGAAGTTCAAAAAATTGTACACTTGGCTAAATCTTTATCACCTGAAGAAAAGAAAGCCTATACCGAGTTCCTCCAAAAGAAGGAAATTAACTTTGCATGGACATACTCAGACATGCCAGGGTTGGACACTAATCTCATTATGCATCATTTGTCCATAGCTCCAGGTGTGAAACCAGTCAAACAGAAGTTGAGAAAAATGCACCCTCATATAGCTCTTTTAGTGAAAGTTGAATTAGAAAAGCTCCTTGGTGCAGGATTCATTAGAGCCATAGACTATGCTGACTGGATTTCCAACATTGTACCTATTTCTAAACCTGATAAAACCATTCGAATCTGCACAGACTTTAGAGATCTTAATAGAGCATTCCCAAAGGATGATTTCCCACTTCCTAACATAGACATGATAGTGGACATGACAGCGGGATATGAGATCTATTCTTTGATGGATGGTTTTTCTGGGTATAATCAGATCAAGATAGCTCCTGAGGATCAAGAAAAGACTGCATTCACATGTGCCTGGGGTACTTATTGTTGGAATGTCATGCCCTTTGGATTGAAAAATGCAGGAGCTACTTACCAAAGAGCTATGACAACCATCTTCCATGACATGATGCATAAGAATATGGAAGATTGTGTGGATGACACACTGGCTAAGTCTAAGAGAAGAGGAACACATTTGGCTGATTTAGAAGTGATTCTATATCGCATGGAACAATTTCAACTAATATTAAACCCAAAAAAGTGTGCATTTGGTGTTACTTCTGGCAAATTATTGGGATTCATCATTTCAGCTAAAAGAATAGAAGTGGACCCTAAAAAGGTTCAAGCCATTATAAACATGCCACCTCCCAAAAATGTCAGCCAAATGAGGAGTCTTCAAGGGTGCCTTCAATCCATAAGGAGGTTTATTTCACAATTGGCAGATAGAGCACAACCTTTCAACAAGAATTTGCATAAAGGTGTTCAATGTTTCTGGAATGAGGATTGCCAAAAGAGCATGGATCAAATTAAAGAATACTTGGCAAATCCTCCTATTTTAATGCCTCCCATTCCAGGAAAATCTCTCATTTTATATGTCTCAGCTACTGAATCTTCACTGGGGGCATTGTTGGCTCAATTAGATGAACAAGGGAAAGAAAGGGCCATATATTATATTAGTTGCACTCTTGTTTCTTATGAGGTTAATTATACTAGTATTGAAAAAGCTTGCCTCGCAGTAGTGTTTGCTTCTCAAAAATTGTGACACTATATGCTCGCACACACCATACACCTCATATCAAAAATTGGTCCTCTCAAATACTTGCTCGGTAAAGCTGCTCTCACGGGTAGACTTGCTAAATGGATGATGATTCTTTCTGAATTTGACATAGAGTATATTGAGCACAAAGCAATCAAAGGCCAAGCTATTTCAGATCAACTGGCTAATTTCCCTATTCAAGATAATATGCCCATTCAAGTCAACTTTCCAAATGAGCATCTTATGTACATGACTGAAAGATCTTGGAAACTATTATTTGATGGTTCCTGCATGCAAAATGGTTTTGGAGCTGGTGTGTTGTTTGTTTCTCCTCATGGGTATACTATTCCTAAATCTTATAAGTTACTCTTTCCATGCACAAACAACATAGCTGAGTATGAGGCTTTGACAAATGGACTAAAAATGGCCATAGAGTGGAATATCACAGAACTACATATCTATGGGGATTCTCAGCTGATCATCAACCAAGTCAATGAACAATACCAAACAAAAGATGACAAGTTGGTACCTTACAAAAAAATGGTTGATTCATTAAGACGGTATTTTACTTTTGTCACCTTTCAGAAAATCCCTAGGGCTGAGAACAAAGTAGCTAATGCTATGGCCACCCTTGCTTCACTTCTTCAGTTAGAGGAACATGAGTCCAGATATGAATTCCTGGTGGAAGAGCTATGATATCCCATATTTGACTCACCTGAAAACCATGTCATTTGTACCCTTGTCAATCATGAATCCTCCCGCTATGGTGCTATTTACTCATATCTTCATGATGGCATCATCCCCAATACATTTAACTGATCTAAAAGAAGAAACCTTATCCGCAACGCCTCTCGCCATTCCCTCATCTCTGGTGATTTGTATAGGAGGGGTCTAGATGGAACACTTCTTAGGTGCTTAGAAAAGGAGGAATCCGATCAAGCGCTAGTTGACATCCGCGAGGGCATATGTGGAGGACATTCTAATAGTCTTTCCATGGCTAGAAGGTTGCTTAGGGCAGGGTACTATTGGCCTACAATGCAGATAGATGCAGTAGCATTTGCTAAGTCTTGTGAAAAATGTCAGAAACATGGACACCTGATACATGCTCCAGGTAGGGAGCTAATTCCTTCTATATCTCACTAGCCATTTCAGCGATGGGCCTTTGACCTTGTTGGGCAGATTCATCCCAACTCATCAGGTGGGCATAAGTTCATTATCACTGCTACTGACTACTTCACAAAATGGGTAGAGGCTGTTCCACTTTCTATTGCCTCAAGCAAGACAGTGTCTTTATTTATTTTAAACCATATCATTTGTCGATATGGAGTGCCATCTGAGATCATCACTGACAATGGAGGTCAGTTCAAAAACAAGGACCTTAAAGAACTCTACCAAAGATTCAAGATAAAGCAACATTGGTCCTCCATTTACTTACCACAAGGAAATGGTCAGGCAGAGGCTTCAAACAAAACCATTCTCAAGATTTTGCACAAAACAGTTAATAAGAATGGTAGAGACTGGCACCTACAGATAAATCCAGCCCTATGGGCCTATAGAATGAGTATTTGTACTCCAACTAGGGCTACTCCTTTTGCCCTCACATACGGTGCTAAAGCAGTTTTACCTTTAGAGGTTGAGATTCCATCACTTCAGGTCTCTCTCAAAGGTCTAGTTACAGATGAAGACTATCGCGCCATGAGATTGCAAGAATTGGAACTTCTTGATGAGAAGCGTAAAGCATCATTTGACCATATGAGGGTCTATCAAAAGCGGATGTCCAAATCCTTCAACAAAAAGGTTCGCCCTAGAGAATTCCAAGTAGGAGATCTTGTCTTGCGAGAGAATCCTAAGAACCAACAGAATCGAGAACAGAAGGGCAAATTCAAACCTAATTGGCTTGGACCCTACATCATCACAACAGCTTTTGGCACAGGTGCCTATCTACTATCTACTGAAGAGGGGGAGCAGCTCCCTGAGCCTATCAATGTTTTGCACCTGAAGAAGTTCTATCCTTGATGCCCATTTTGTTTGGGGGCATCCTTTGTATATAATTATGACCCTAAAAAAAAGTTCCAAAAAAATTGATATATGATACTGAAAAAATTACCAAAAAAATTGATATATTGTCAAAAAAATCCAAAAAAATTCAAATATGATGCTGAAAAAATACAAAAAAATTCAAAAAATTCAAAAAAAAACGAAAAGAAAAAAGTGCCTTGGTGAAAACCTGGAAACAGGCGCCTTGGTAGCAAAAATACAAAAAATATATATATATATAAAAAGTCCTAAAAAAAAAATTCTTCCAAGTGGTGAAAACCTGGAAACAGGCGCTACTTGAGGCCTTTGCATCCCTATTTCTTAGCATGCATCCTCGACACTTAGCCTTTCTCCATCATGTCTTGTCCTTATTGCCTTGGTTTGGAATTGGTCTTTGTCTTTGTCTAGGGGCATCACTGTGTTAGCTTTGGTCTCTTGGATATGCTTGTCTTTAGGACACCTCGCAAACGGTGTTTTTCAACACTAACCCAACTGTGTTTTTCAACACAACCCCTAACATCGTGTGTTTTTCAACACTTATCAGTTTGGTCTTATCTAGTTCGGTCATGTGATCTTACCTACTTGCAAGCATTCGATCCTTATCCTCGGAACTCAATATCAGTTTACACACTTAAAATTTTTTAATTGCAACACTTAATGCTTGAGATATGCCATGATCTTTTCTTTGTGTGCTGACTGATATTGATTTTCGTTGAGTGTCCTTGTCTAATAAGTCTCTCTGTGATGCATAGCTAGAGGACTTGGGGCATGGGGCATGTTTTTATTTGTTTTCTGCTTGTGGGTATTGTCTTGAACCTCTTCATTGTCTCTTGTTGTCTACTTGACACACTTAAGAGATTTATGGCATCATCCTTGAATGTTTTTGCACAACCATTCTCATGGTAATCCTGGTGTTTATGTCTTGATGCAAGCATGGTTTTGCTACATTAAATTGGGTAAGCTAACATTGTAGTCATCTTGACCTTCATGTCTTTGATGCTCATGTTAGAATCTTTCCACATTCCACGCTGATATAAATCACATTCATATCTTCATAGTTGCGTTTGTGACTAGTGATGATTGTGTGATTGTTCGATGTTCGGTAATAATGGCCCAATGATGAAGATAAGTTCTCTTACATTCTCTAATGAATGATGAACACATAAAAACCTATGTTACCCTATTGCAAGTACACCTTTGCATTTTCATGTAGCTTGCATTATTTAGACTTCATGTTAATTTGCACTTTTAGGCTGTATTATGGGTTTGAGAGGGTTTCCTTCATCTTTCTTGTGGATTTTTCATCAACTGTGATCACGTTCTTCATTTCCTTATCTTCTTTCGTGATCTCAATCAAAATTCCCTATCTTAAACAGTTGATTGATTTTGATGCATCCTCTTTGTTGAGGCAGATTCTCTTCCTTCTCTCCATTTCTTTCCATTTCTTCCAAACTTCTATCTTCCATTTGATTTCACCCCACTTCTTTTCTTCTAATTCAACCTTAGGGCATAATTTTCTTGCTGATCTACCTGGGTTCTGTGATTCTTATATTTTTCATCTTACATCAAGAACCTTATCTTTTGTTTGATTTGATCAATTTTTTCAATTTATTATTTCTCCTCTCTATCTCATTTTCGATTTGATCAGAGGCGGTACCTGTCAAACTTCAATCCCTTGATTCAACTTTATCAATTTATCGATTGCTTCTCTTGGGGCAACCTTTCTTGAGATTCTTATCTCTCACTTTGGATGTGATCGAATCGACCTCATGTTCAAAAGGCCTTTTGTTTATGTTTGTCGGATGTGATGATCAGTGGAGCCTCACATCGAGTTGTTTTAATGATCCCAAATCGATCTCACGGTACGGCACCATTCTTTGTGCATGTGATCAGAATTCACGACCTCACATTAGTCAAAGAGGGGGCAAATGTATGCAACCTAAAATGGTCACTAGACTTTGGGCCCCATTTATTTAATTTTTTTCAACATCAACTTTTCTGAATCAATGATTATGCATTTCAAATCAAATTTCTTAATCAATTCATAACTATTTCAAATGTTTCAATTTTCCTAAGGTTTGAATGCTTCGGTAATGTTATTTAATCAAAAGAAATAAATCCCTTTTAATAAATAAAATAATGTTATTTAATTGAAGTTAATATTACTTAAATAAAATGATGCTATTTAATTAAATCTATTTTTAATTAAATAATTTTATTTTATTTTATTAATAGTCATTTCTAAAATTACATAATCTTATTTTGTTTTATTAAAAGAGATATTATCATCTTAAATAAAATAAAACCGATGAAATATCCTCGAGAATTATCACGTGATGAAAAGGGGAAACAAATCAGTTAAAAGGGAAATAAATTAAAAATTGAATTCCAATCAAGATTTGTTTCTATTTTTCTATTTATCCCACATTGCTTCTGAATTTGTCTTCAATTCCACTTTTGCCTATAAAATGAGCCCTCTCATTCTCATTTCAAAAAAAAAAAGAGAATCACGAATTTTTACATCAGACTTATGCTACAAATTTTCTTGAGTTTTATCATTTGAGATTACACATTAGTTTGATTTTATAAGCATCTTAGTTTTAGAGCATATAGTTTAATATTACATTTTAGCTTAATCTTCATAGTAGATTAATTTGCAAAGTAATTCATTTATGGCATTGCATGTAGATCAATTTTTATTTCAATAAATTAGTTTTGTTTATTGCATTTTACAGTCATTTTTAGTTTTCATTGTTGCATTGCAAGAACATGATTCATGGAGATTGGCATTCTTGCTTCTCCTCTTTGAATCTCTCATTCTGAGACTGTATTTGCAGGGGTAACTAGGTCAATCTGAGGGCCACAATATCAATCCCTGCTCTTCTCAGATAGAGAGCTGTGAATTGATTTGCAAGGACTCATTATTGAGTATCCTTGCATGCAAGGATTCACAGAAGTATAACATATTTTCAGTTATATAGTATGTACTTCATACCCATCATTCTACAAGTTTAAAGGTTAGTTTCCCATGTCCATTCTAATTTAAAAGAGGTTTTTCATGCGAATGTTTCATTATATGCATACAACTTTTATAATTCTATTGGTTTCAACGCAATTTCTTTTGATCTCTTGGTCATTTGAGAATAGTGTAGGGTTAGGGCACCTTGTTTGCATGTATTGTCAGTGTGTGTGATTTCATTTTGGCCCAAGGTTGAGTTACACACTGCATAATGGTTATAAATGTGTTTGAAAATGATTTGGGGTGGGTGAGAGTCAAGGATTGAGTTTAGAGTTGAGAAATCATTGGCTAGGGTTTAACCTTGTATATGTTGACATTTGTGGGTGCTCTTCTCATCGCTAGGGTTTGACCCCTAATAATAGTGTCCCAACCCAAACAAATCTATATGCATATATTTTGATCCCTAGGTTATTTTTCATAGGGTGAGGTGTGCAAACCAAGCGAGTTATTAATGTGTGTTGGGGCCACAATTAAACCCTATATTTCAATGAGAAAAGCATTTTATGTTAGTTATTGATCTTCAATCATTCCCACACTTGCATTTGGTTTGAAAATCCACATGATTGTGATAAGCTCTTCATAAACCCTTGCTCAATCATGGAATTTTTCATTTGATGAAGCACTTAAGTTGTCTCTTGAATCCCCAATGAACACACAAAGTTGAATAATGGTGATACTTAGTTATTTTAACATGTTATATTAATCATCACATTTTTTTCATTCATCCATGAAATCCTTGGGTCTGCCTCAACCATGAAATCCTTAACTATAGGAAATTCCCGACAATCATGCCATTGTAGATTTTGTTATAGATTGAGAAACTTAACAAATACTACATCACAAATTTGTCTCACTCAAAATACCCGATAAAAATTACCCTCACGAGTTCCTCAACTTCATGAAATCCCCAGATACTTGGCCCTCATGGATTTCCAACCTCTCTGAAATTCTTGAAAGTTCTAGTTGTTGCGAATTCCTCATCCTTATGAAATATTCGATGAATCAACTGCTCCATGACTTTACACCTACAATGAAGTGATTTCTTAAAATGTTGGATTTTCTCAGATTTCTTAGGATGTTGAATCCTAATTTTACATCCAAATTTAGTGAGTTGAAATGAGATGTTGCAAACTTGATTTAAGATCCCAAATCATGTCCCAACGATGACTACTTGCACGCTTTCTTAACTTCATGGATTTCTTGAACCTAGGAAATCCTCTAGACTACTGATGTTATGGATTTCATGACCTTTGGGAATCCCTGACATTATTTCATCACTAATTTCCTAAGTATCTAAAATCTCTAGATTTCTTGAAGGGCTTAAATTCCCCATATTTCCTTCATAAATGTAAAACCTAATGCTTGTCTTTTGAATGAATTTGAAGGTTATGAATGTGAATTCTTTGGCCTGATTACTAATGATATTGTCTAATATTTTTCCTATATGAATTTTTTTATTGTAATAACGCTCTTATTTAACAATTCGTTCTTTTTGCATTTCAAGTAATTATGATATTTTCGCTCATAGATACACCCTGATCTCCAACAAAGCAAAGACAAGAAATGGAAATAAGATAATAGATAAAAAGGAAGAATTTTCAAGGGCGGAAAGGATGAAATATGATTTCAAGGGTGTGCTTTTGGAGACAAAGATTATCTCCTATTGAGGAGAGGTTGGAGATACCAACTTGTGTTATGAAATAACTTGCACAATAGGAGAATATGATATGAAATATGTTGCAAATACTTGATAATAACTGAGAATAACAAGCCACTTCGAGGGGGAAAACCTCCAAATATCTCTAATGAGAACACACTTCACACTTGATGATGAAAATAAGACTCACAACCTCCTATATATACCTATTTATGCCAAGGATATCACCTAGGCCAACTTAGACACACCTATATAAGACTTAGGCTGACCTAAACAACTAAATAACAATATACTAATGATAATATGACTTAATAGGAGAGTTAAGATAGCCACAAGTTTGACTATTCATAACCCGATGTACAATAATATTAAGGGCGAGCATGCCCCTTCTTCAAAGAAGCATTGTCCTCAATGCTAATCAAGTTTGGAAACTTTTGAATGAACTCCTCGTCTTCCCATGTGGCATCTTCAACTGGTAACTTCTTCCATTGGATGAGATACTCAGTGATAGTTCTATTCCTCAACTTCTTTGTGCATGTTTGACGAATGCATTATGGTTCCAAAATGATTCTTCCTTCTTCATCCAGCTTGGGAAGTGTTGTTTGAGTGGGAATATTATGCCCAATTACCTTCTTCAAACAAGAAACATGAAAACCTGGATGTATATTTGTTGTTGTTGGAAACTCAAGCTTGTAGGCAACACTACCGATCTTCTGCATGATTTGGTATGGACCATAATACTTTGGAGACAACTTATTATTCTTTCTTTGCTACTTTAGTGAGATTTGCTTATAAGGCTACAATCGCAAGAAGACCCAATCCCCAACTTCAAAAATTCTTTCACTACGATGTTGGTCTGCCTGTTGTTTCATTCAATTTTGTGCCATGGCTAAATTCTCCTTGAGTCCTAAAAGTACTTGTTGTTGATGAAGAAAGTGGTCTTCTACTGCTTGAACTCTTGGGGACACCTTAATTGATGATGTGATGGAAGGAGGATGATATCCATAAAGTGCAAAAAATGGAGACATTTTTTATGAGCTATGAAAAGAAGTGTTATACCACCATTCTGCAAGTGGTAGCCAATCTACCCACTGAGACTCTTTCTCTAAAGTGAAACAACGTAGATATCCTTCCAAACACTTATTAACAACCTCTGTTTTCCCATCTGATTGAGGGTGGTATGAAGAGCTAAGATCCAATTGAGTACCCAAACATGAGAATAAATCTTTCCAAAAGTGACTAGTGAAGATAGGATCACGATCACTAACAATAACTTTAGGTGTACCATGTAGCTTTTGGATATTCTCCAAAAAATCTTTAGCCACTGCACTTGCTATTAAAGGATGTGCTAATGCAATGAAATGTGCATATTTAGTGAGCCGATCAACTACCACCATGATGACATTATGACCTTTAGATTTGGGAAGCCCTGTGATGAAGTCTGTGGATACTTCTTCCCAATGTTGGCTAGGAATAGATAAGGGTTGCAAGAGACTTGGTGTCTTAATTGTCTCCCCTTTATGCCTTTGACACACCAAACATTCAGCCACGAATTTTTGAACATCAGCCTTTAGCCCCTCCCAAAAGAAATCTTGCTTGACTCGATGATATGTCTTCAAAAATCCTAAATGACCACCCACTGGAGACTCATGCAACTCTGTGAGAATCTTGATTTTAGGGTTGGAATTCTTGTAGAGATACAAATGCTCTTTATACCAAAGAGTATCTCCCTTCCAACAAAACTTATTTGAACTACTAGGATCACTTTTTAATTGCTTGATGAGATTACTTGTCACAACATCATTTTTCCACTCTGCTTTGGCTTCCTGCACCCAATTTGCTTGTAATATTGAAAGGGCACACAATAAGGCTTCATCTTTCTCATCCTTCCTTGACAGTGCATCTGCAACAATATTTTCTTTCCCTTTCTTATATACAATCTCAAAGTCATAGCCTAACATCTTAGTGACCCATTTGTGTTGCTCTTCAAAAGATAGTCGTTGTTCCAAAAAATATTTTAAGCTATCATGATCTGTCTTAACCTTGAAATGTCTACCCAATAGATAAGGCCACCATTGTTTCACTGCATGGAGTATTGCTAGCATTTCCTTCTTATAAATAGGTTTTAGTTGATTCTTACCTTTTAATTGACGAATCTGAAAAGCAATTGGTCGACCTTCTTGCATGAGCATTGCTCCTATCCCATTTCTAGAAGATTCACATTCCATAATGAATTCCTTGGTGAAGTCAGGAGTGGCAAGTACTGGAGTTGTACACATAGCCTCCTTCAATCTCTCAAATGCTATATTGGCAGACTCATTCCAATGAAAGGAATCCTTCTTCAATAGAGTGGTGAGAGGTGCTGCTATACTACCATAATTCTTCACAAATCTTCTATAGTACCCTATCAATCCCAAGAATCCTCTCAGTTTCTTAATGGTTTTTGGAATAGGCCATTCCATGATAGCCTTAATTTTGTTAGGGTCCACCTTTACTCCTTCATGTGAAACTATGTGTCCCAAATACTCCACCTCTGTAAGACCAAAAGCACACTTGGATGGCTTAGCATAGAGTTTATGATCTTCAAGTATTTGTAATGCTTGGTCCACATGTTGCAAATGTTCTTTCCAAGTCTTGCTATAAATTAATATATCATCAAAGAATACTAACACAAACATTCTCAAGAACTTCTTAAAAATGGAATTCATCAAACTTTGGAATGTAGATGGTGCATTGGTAAGGCCAAATGACATCACCAAAAATTCATAATGACCCTCATGAGTCTGAAATTCTGTCTTACAAATATCTTCCTCCTTAATCCAAATTTGGTGATAACCAGATCTAAGATCTAACTTGGTAAAAAACATAGCTCCATTTAATCCATCTAGCAAATCATCAATGACTGGAATTGGAAAGTTATCTTTAATGGTGTACATGTTGAGCACTCTATAATCTAGACACATGTTCCAAGTATCATCCTTCTTATGTACCATCACTACAGGCGAGGAGTAAGCACTTTGGCTATGCCTAATGATTCCTGCCTCTAGCATCTCTTCAACAATCTTTTCTATCTCACTCTTTTGTATGTGTGGATACCTGTAAGGCCTGATGTTCAGTGGTTGGCTCCCTGGGACTAACTGTATGGCATGATCATGATCCCTCTTAGGAGGAAGTCCTTTAGGCATATCTCCAAGAACAACCAAGTGATGATCAATTATAGCTTGCAAATCTGGATGAGTAGGAGTATTAGATTGAGAGACTTCTAATGAACATAGTTGGGCCACAAATCCATCCACTCCTTTCTTAAGCAACTTTTGCATTTGATGAGAGCTTACCATTTGTGGAGATTTTGCCTTCAACCCCCTTAGCTCTACTAGCCTTCCTTCCAATTGAAATCTCATGAATAGTTCTTGGAAGTTCATCTCAATTGTTCCTAATGTAGTAAGCCATTGTACTCCCAAAACAATATTTGTTGCACCCATGGATATCGCATACATTGGGGTATCAAGTTGATAATCTCCCATGGATAATTTAATGCTATGACACTTCCCTAAACAACTAACTGTACCACCATCTGCAATCAAAACTTGAAACTTTGGAGCTGGATATATGAAACAATTTTGACGAGTAGCTAACTTTTTGTTAATGAAATTATGAGTACTACTTGAGTTGATCAACACTGTTACCTTCTGCTTCTTTAGGAACCCCACCACCTTGAGAGTTTGTGGAGCGTTGAAACCTAAAAGTGCATGACAAGAAACGATTGGTTGAGAATCATGTGATTCATCATTTGACTCCCTTTCATCTTCTAGTATGGGTTCCTCCTCTTCTTCCTCATTGGGACCTTCAATATAAAACAATTTCTTTTCACTACATTTATGTCCTCAACTGTATTTGCTATCACAATTGAAACACAAGCCTTTTGTTCTTTTCTCCTTAATTTTTTGTGGAGTCAACTTAGTAGGTTGTGTTGAATAAACTCTCTCTCTTGTCACATTAGCCCCTTGCTTCTTAGGAATCAAATACTTCTTCTATACCCTGCGTGCTAAGATAAAAGACTCATTTATGGAACTAGGGCTAAACATGTGTACTTGATGTTGAATGTGATCCTTGAGACCACCCAAGAATATGTCATTCAAGTTTTCCTCTGTAATTATATCCACCCTTAAGGATAGATTTTGGAATTGCTGAATATAATCCTTAGTTGATCCTATTTGTTGAAGTTTAGCTAGCTGGCTAAAGAAGTTGTCTGTGACGCTATTGCTATATTGTGCTTGGATTTCCTCTATAAAAATTAACCATGAGATGGTGAGCCCCTTTTTACTTCGATGAGTGCAAAGCCAACGATACAAAATGAATTGATCTGGTTCTAGATATAAGGAAGCCATCGTGACCTTTTATCCATTTGGGATTTGGTGTACTTCAAAAAAGATCTCCATTTGGTTTATCCATGTTAGAGGATCCTTACCATCGAACTTTCACATATCCACCTTTGGAAATAAATTCCTAGATCCCATAGGAGTACTAAAGCTTGTGTCAGGTAGCTGACCTAGAATTTTCACCTTGGCCACTTGAGAACTCCTTTCTTGATTCAGCCTTGTAGGTGCTTAACATGTTTTGTATGTTTGATATATCTCCTCTTAGGTCACACATATCCATCTTAATTGAGGAAATTTCTTCCTTAACCTTATTTATTTCCTCATTATGAGTAATATCCTCAATTGTTTCACCATCCCTATCAGGAGTCTTCCCTGGAGTGACATTATTTTTACCCCTTGTTGAAGGCTCCGACATGATGGAAACCACTAATGTTGAAATAAATCACACAAATGAAACTTAAATTCTCTCAATTTTTTACTGTAATCTCCTTTATTATGTCTTCAAAAACCCAATAAAAATTAGACTCCAATTCAACAAGATGTACGAGATTTGTAGATTCCAAAAAAATAGTGTAGAAACCCTAATTCTACAATAATTCACTTAATTCTACTCCAATTATTCTGAAATCCAAACCCTTTAAAAATTAGAAAAAAAATCACCAAAATATGAAAGATATGCTCTTCCCAAAATCGCCTTTAAAATTGAGAAAAACCTTACCTCTATGGTGCCAAGATCATGCTCTGATACCACTTGTTATGAAATAACTTGCACAATAGGAGAATATGATATGAAATATGCTGCAAATACTTGATAATAACTAAGAATAACAAGCCACTTCGAGGGGTCAAACCTCCAAATATCTCTAATGAGAACACACTTCACACTTGATGAAGAAAATAAGACTCACAACCTCCTATATATACCTATTTATGCCAAGGATATCACCTACGCCAACTTAGACACACCTATATAAGACTTAGGCCAACCTAAACAACTAAATAAAAATATACTAATGATAATATGACTTAATAGAGAGTGAAGATAGCCACAAGCCGACTATTCATAACCTGATGTACAATAATATTAAGGGCGTAGCAACTTGGTACACATAGACTTTAAGGACTTTAAGAAGAGGATGTACTAGATCATGTCACCACTGAATTAGAAAAGAGATTGGTCAAAACAAGGCTAGCACAGGCTGTAGGGTTTCCTTCATCCATTCAATGCCAAGAGTTGATTGTGGAGTGCTCCAAGTATTATGATTCTGATCGGAGGATGATCATTAGGCCTCAGGAAAGAATATTGGCCAATCTTATAGAAGAACCCATGGTCAAGTCATTTAGGATCCCTTCACATCAAAAGGTTTTTATGTTCTCATTAGAGATAGCGGAGAAGTTTTAAATGCAGACAACCTAGAGAAGGCTTTGGAAATGATGAACTTTGCATGGATAGATAAGCATCGACAGCATTATACCAAGTTTCCTAGGATATTGCACATAAGTGATTTCAAGGTAAAGTATAATTACACATGATAACTCTTCTGAGTATGGTGATGGGGTTGGAAAGGGCGTCACAATTTGAAGAATGAATGTTTTATGTCATGGATGAAATCACAAAGGGAACCAACTACCATTGGGCCACATTGATAAGTGACAACCATGATAGGAAACTCTGAGAGGTTCAAGACACAAAGAATTTCACTATGACTTCTTGTGTGATATATGCTAGCCTGACACTTCAAATATAGAGGGTTGAGTTGCAAGGATATGATTAGAGATGAAATTTTTTATGAATGCTATACTCAATTGCATTTTGCTAGCACCACTCATTATAGGAGAGTGAACGATGCATTCACTATGTACATAACCAAAACACTGCAAGAGTCTTTACATATCAAACTGTCTATAGATTCCATGGAGCTAGTTATGAAGTATGGCTATTGGTTCTTGAAATTCCCAAATTTTCTTATATTAGAGTATATGGGTGCCCTCTTAGTCCATATAGATTTCCTTGGTATCCCACAAAAAAATTGGTTATACTTGAGGTTACTAGGCCCTGCCACAATAATGGGTTACACTTTTTGGGACATCTTGATTTTTGCCTGAAATAACATATTTTTAGAAAATACAATGATTTATGACTTTAAAGGTTCCATTTAAATTATTTTAATTAAATAGGGATTGATCAAACCCCCTTAGATCAAACCCCCTTGGATAGAACCTTGTTAGATTTAAACCATACCTATAATCGAGTCTCTACACCTATCAAAATGCTAATAAAAAACCATTTTTGATTTACCTTTTGGGTGATCAAATGAATTCATTTAAAATTTATGTTTTGTAAGCCTATAGCCCTTATTATAAGCTTCCCAAAAAGTATAATTTTAAATATTTTTAATTTGATAATTATATTTATTTTTTATTTCTTGTGAATGTAGGATTTTCAATGAACATCAAGTTCTTTATTTCACACATACGAAAAAAATAGAAAAATGGAGAAAAAAAATTATAAAAAATATGTGTGCACTAGGTATTTATGTCCTGATTCCAAGAAAAAGAGAATAAGTTAATTCAAATGAAGACAAAAAAATTTATGTGGGTCGAAGTACACCTCTGTCCAAATTATAATTACGCTGACTTGGACAATTAAATAAAAAAAATATATGTAACAAAAAATTATGAAAAAATATTCATTCCCTAGATATTGGTGTGAAAAAATTGTATTTTAAAAATTATAATTGTATCCTACCTATAAAAAAAAGCTATGTGGGTCGAAGTAAACATCACTTTTTAAAAATGTTGATTAGTAGAAAAAATAAGTTATTAAAAATTACATAAAATGATTCACAATTTAGTTTTTAATTTTTTTTTTTAAATATAATTAGAATCTACACAAAATATCTAACAAATAAATAGTTTGATTCATCTTCAAAACCTTAATGGTTTAGCTGCTATAGGTGTAAGAAAGTGAATGCCTGGTGAAAAATCTTGATTTTAATGTGAAGTTTGGCAAAAAATTGTAACCCATTATTGTGGGATCACGACAGTATTGAAGAGTTTACATAAAATAGGCATTTGCAATGAATTCCCCATCAAAATGAATGGATGGGAGGCTTTTCCTTCCTTCTCCAATGTGCAACATTTAGAAATGGAAATGGAGTATTTCCACTTTCCTACTCATTCTAAGCAAAGGTATTTTGATCCTTATGGGATTGCATAGAAATCTACCACCAAAAATTATAGACATAAAGCCCACATTGAAGATTATTGGGATAACTATAGGGATGAGTTTGAGGTTTTCAAAAGGAGATTCTCCTGACTTTCCCTCAAAATGATGAGATTATATAGAATCATGGAAGTATCGAACCAGGTGGAAGATGAAGAGGATGTTATCCAAAACCATGATTATATGGACATGAAAAATCAGCCTCTCCCTCCAATTGATTGGGCTAAGGAAGAGATAACAGAGTAGAATGAAATCACTTCTCCTATAATAAAATAATCCAAACAATGGGTTACTCACAATATTTTGGAGCTAGAAGCGGATGAGGTAAAGCTTACTTATGATTTAATGGGTAAACTTGAGTCATAATCTTCTTTCGAGGATGAATCAAATGTAGGTGGCTAGGAAGGTGCTAAAGAAGAAGAATCTGAGGAAGAGAGGCCTTTGGTGATCAAGAGGATGAAGGTCAAGAAAAACCCCAAGGTAAAGATAGAGGAGGCTCAAAGGAAGCCTATTTTGAAGAAAATAAACCCAACCAAACCCATTCTGGAGGGAACCCCTAAAAGAAGAAGATTAGTTCAGGGAAAGTATAAGGGTGCTTCCACATAATCTACCTCACTAAAGAAGCAACAAATTGAGCATGAAGAAGACATCCCACTTGATGCAATTGAGGAAGAGACCCAAGAAGAAGCTATCAATATTAGGAGTTCTAAGGAAGGACCTCTAATAGTGTATCAGAGAAAGGCTTCTCCAAGGAGTGGGATCCCTTTCCCCAAGCTGGAAAACATTGAGAAAGTTGTTGCTAAGTTAGAAAAGGTAGCCCATGGAGAATCTTATGAGAAGGAAACAACTTTATAGACAAAAAAGGAAGAGGTTGCAGAAGATGTAGAGAATACAATTCTGGAGCCACTAGATGATGATTAGCCTTTTAAGTAAGGGGAGGATGGTGAAGAAGGAAACAAAACATTTGAAGATGCTTCCAAGGCCCCTGAATTAGAGGTTGAGGCTAAAAAGATCATTTTTGAAGATTTTGAGCAGTTTGCAAAAGATGATAAGCAGAAACCTCAAGGTGATGAATGGTTGCATCAACAAGATGATGTTGATAAAAATAAGAAGCATGATGAGGATATATAAATAGATAAAGGAAATAGTGTGCAAGAAGAACAAGAGCCAAGGGAACAAGAATTGGACACCGATGTAGAGGTATCGATAGCTCAGGTGATTGGTTAAGGGAAAGTTTGAGGCCTAAGCCAGTGGTTGAGGAGTTGGTCCCTGATTGGGACAATTTTTTGACTAGCCTTGATAAACCCAAAGAGAATAAGAAAGCACAGGTCATTTCCCACATCATAAAGGATGATTCTAATAGGGTGTTTCACATTGCAACACCTACAATCAAAAAGAATAAAGAAGACATTACTCATGAGGAGTATAATGTTTAGTCTATTAATTTGGGCCCTTCGACTAAGAAGCAAGAGGTCAAAGATCTTCAAGGATCAGTAGAAACCATTGTAAAAATCCTAGAGAAAGAAGTCAAAGCCAAGAAGAATATATAGAGGTAGGTGGATGAATTACAAAAGTACATTAAGCATTTGGTAAAGCCTCTTCAAACTAAAGTTGGCTCTTCTATGCAGCCCATTATTTTATCAAAGGATGTCATTAATGAGATGGAAAAGATGAAGTCCTCAGCACAACTGGCTCAAAGCTCAGTGGAAGGGATGTACAAAAAGAGAATTCCTCTAAATGCTTAGATTGTGTAGTTGTATGAGAGATGTTCAGCTTGCTCAAACATGGTACAAAATATTGCAACTAAATGCAAGGCTACCGATGATAAATCCACAGTAAGATTGAGCATATAGATGGATATTCCTAAACAGGTTTTAATTGAGGAAAAGGTCATCACCACTAAAAATATTGATAAACCCAAGGAGTGGTTGGAGGCATTTAAGTTCAAGAGGGAAATTATGGATGGAGCCTTGGAAGAGTGCACCAATATGGAGAAGGATTTAGGAGACATTTCTGCAGGCTGTATTTTGTTTCTACAAGTTATAACAGGTAAATATCTTAACAGTGATTTTATAAAACTTGATTTGCTGAAGAAATGGTGGAAAGAAAGTATCGTCCATGTTGAAGATGGAAATGTTACTGAAGATCATTTAGAGAATGTTGATATATGAGTAAGCATGCTGCATAAATTCTAGGAATCTAAGCTAGACTGGGATAACATATTAAAGAAATATGAAGTTATGAAGTTGAGCTAGCCTCAACTACTTTCAAAATTAAAATTATTCCAATTCCAAGCCAAGTAGAATTAAATAATTTTTTACACAAACTCTGGGAATTAACCAAGAAGTAGCAAATAGACAAAGGAGGAGAATAAGGAAAAATCATCTTGGGAATCAGTGCAAATCTCCATCATATGTCAAAAGATAGGTTGGGCGACCTAGGAATTAGTGCCAAAAAAATTTATTTTGAATGTAAAATGGCATTAAATGCTAAAAATGGGATTTAGTATTTTTAATATTAAATTCAAAGGGGCCTTAAGATCACATGATGTTAACCTATTTTTGGTTAACCTAATTAGGGCACCCAACTTAATGTAATCTAAGCCATTGATTTTAAAACCCTAAGTTCATGATGAACTCTATAAATATGAGGTTTTTCCTCATTTTTTAGTTGAATCTGGAATTGTTGTAAACACTTTGAAGCTAATAGAAGGAGAAGGCATCAATTTTGGTGTTTTATTCTTTTGTTGCTTCATATTATTGCATGGTTCCTACTTTCCAAGTTATTTTGAAAGTTATTTAGTTTCAATTCTTTCATGTTTATGGAAAAGTCTTTAAGGCGTTTGTAGACATAGAAAATATATAGATTGATATCGCACACTCAATTTGGATCTACTAACATTGCCTTATCCTAAATTACCCCTCTATCTAACCATTTAATCAAATAGCCTTATTTGATTAAAGTCATCATAATTCCCCTTTTAATTAAATAAATCCCTCAATTTAATTAAATCATTGTCTCTGTGTAATTAGCTAGTTCATTTCATCTTCCTATCTTTATTTAATTAAATAATCTATATTATTTGATTAAATCTCTAAAGTTCATCTAATCAAATTAAATAAATAAAACATTTATCTAATTTAATCTAACATCACCCTCTTTGGTTAAATAAATAAAAATATTTATTTAACTAGGTCTAAATCATTCTCTTCTCATTTTGAGTTATTTAAATCCTAAAATCTAAGTCAAAATGGTCAAATCAACTAACATCATTTAAATTAATCAAATCTTGGTTAATCTTAGTCTTAATCCATCGAATCCTCTAGATTTTGCAACTTGCACATGAAAATCAATTTAACTTATTTATAAATCATCTATTTTCATTCAAAACAACCATCAATGATGGAATATTCCTCAAATTTGAAATCTCCCCCCAAAAGGACTTGTCCCTTCCAACAAAGCATTTAAAATCTCTTACATGTCCTTTTCTTGAGCCATGTACATTTGCTTCACCTTTCACCTCATCCTTCAAGCCATATTTTGAATTTGAATATCCCCCCTCTTTGCACATTCTTCAAAATGTGTTCATTCCTCAACCATTCACATGATGGCATGTGGCTTCTTCTCATTTGTTGAAGATTAGTCCCACATTCATCCCTTTTGCCTCTTCTCTAATCAATCTCATCTATAATTGAAGAGCTCATCCTTCATTTCATCCATCTACAATTCATGCAAAGTTATTATACTTAAATCCATAGCAACTTATCATCAATTTCATCCTAGCATAGTTAGGTTTTTTGCAGATTTTCAACATGGAGCTCCATTGAAGTCATCACTACAAGCATCCATCCTTCATCAAGTATCTTCATCACATCATTGGAGTTGGGAAATGGCCAATTTTTACATCAAATTGGTGTCAACTCCCTTAAGCGATTAAGATTTTGCTTTGTTTTAGAATAGGATTTGATATTTTTGTTCAATTTTGTCATGTTCTTCATTTCATTCCTCTTCTTTTGCATTCAAATGAATTTCCTGAGGAATCATGATTCTAATCTTGCATTTGATCTAATATATTGATTGTTTGTTGTGTTTGTACAAGTTGGGAATCATGGTTCACATTTTGGTGCTAGAAGGAGGGCCTACCAGAAGATCAAATCATGTTTTTGAGAAAATTTTGTGGTTTTTTATGTTTTTGGTGTTTACAGCAAACAGAACTGCTCACAGTCCAGCGGCTCTATACAGAACCGCTCTAAACTGCAAACTGTACCACTGGTATCAAACTACACCATTGGAACTCCAGTGTCACCATATAGTGCGCCTACAAACCCAAACAGAGCCGCCATCACAGATAGAACCGCTTGACTTTCTTGCTTTTTCATGCAAACTTAAAATGGCCATATCTTGGTCATTTTTTGGTCTTTTTTGAACCTTTTTTTTTTCAAATGGGGTATAATCTCATAAGATATCCAATGGTGTAGGTGTTTCTCAATTTTTATAGAGTTAAAATTTTCAAATTTTCACCTAAATTCAAATCACTTTATAACTTGGTCTAAGTTTTAGGGTTTTTATGCTTAATGATTCATCTAACCCCCATATCCTTTTGTTTCTTAATCTCATCTAACATTTTGAACACTTTTTCAGGTTAGGAAATCAAAAAAGGGGAGGAGGAAACAAAATCAAAGATTCTTATGACATCATTTCTTTATTGTGTCAAGTGTCTTTAGACACTCTTGGAAGAAATTATAATTCCAAGTTTAAGGATTTTATCTCTTCAAGCTTTTAGGACTCAATAAATTTCAATTTGGGCTCTAAAAAGAACAAGACAAAGGGATTAAAAATAACCTTAGGAAAATTTATTAGATTTTTTTAAAGGTTAACAATTGAACAATCAAATCTCACACTTCTTTTGGTGCACTAAAAATAATTCACTTTTGCTTTGTGGACTTAAAATGAACAAGTGTTCTCATTGTTTTGTAATTACTTACACAAAGTAATATCATCAAAAGATGTATGCACTTCTCTCACACCTCATGGTGATCTTGAGGATAAAAATACTTTTGGTGATATTAGGTTGTGTAAGTGATTTCCTTCACACTTCATTTTGGGATTAAAATTGAACAAATATTTGCAAGTGTGAGTGGAGCCTATTGCATGTGTTCTCCCTTTGTTTCTAAATGAAGGTTGATCAAACTATGAATATTTGTTCTCACTATTGTTTATCTTAGAGGGTCTTCCTTGGGGAAAAAGTACTCACCCAAGGGAATAACTCAACCGATAACACTCTAAACCCAAGAATATTTCCAGCCAAGATATAAATGTGGGTATTGGAATAAATGCCAGTATCACGCAATTGGCTTTGAAAAGAAGGGAAGCAATGGTCTCTCGCCTCAGTGGGTCAACTCCTATGAAAAAAAAGTCTAAATTAAAACCCTTGTTGTAGAAAATCCAAAATCCTTGATCTACTTGTTGGTGCAAGAGCGGTCATTTTGAAGCTGTCCCATGTTTTTATGGCTCTTGTAGAAATTAAAAGCATGCCATGGGAGTTTCATGGGTGTTGATGCTTGGCTGCCCTGTATAAGTGAGTGTTGTGGAGGGGAGCTAGTGGGGTCAAGCATCTAATCATTCACTAAGAGTAAGCATAGCTGGACTTGTCCAAGTGGGAACTCAACAAGTAAAGTCTTTTATATCCATAGGGTTGTGCATTTTCTTGGTATCAAAACACTTGCTTGTTTGAAAACATTGGGAAACACACATTCAATAGGAAAATCAAAATTTCAAACCCCTTAGTTTGAAAAAATACCTTTGACAAAACCCAAGAACTATTGCTTACCCTAGGGATTATGTCCTTATAAGTTTCTACGTAATTGGGTTGACATCTTAATTTTCTTCTACCAAGGTCAACATTAGGTAAACATTGCCTTGATTTCCTTGAATTACACATAGTACTTTGTGGGATGAAAAGAAGTTAGGACATTGGACACTTAGTTTGAAAATATAATCAAGAAAGTGTTTGTGGTAAAAGAAATTCACTAATCAAGATGAAATCAATTGAACCCCACACATGTGCTTGTGTATCTTTCTTCTTATCATCTTTTGAGCAAACATTTATCTTTTGGTTTGAAGGGAAAGGCATGTTCTTCAAAACCTTGGTCTTGTAAACAAGTCCTTCTTAGGTTCATTTAGTCCATCAAAATCAAATACTTCATCCATTTCAAACATTTATCATCCCATCCCACAAGCAACTTTAGAGCTTTGGAAACATCATTATCTAGACTTGGGTACATCCTTAAACTAAATCAAAATCACCTTGTTTAATTAGGAGTATGGGAATGCATCCTTTCTCATACCTCTTTAGTTAAATCAACACACATTTGAACAAGTTTATCCTAAAGATCGCATCCAACATCTTAGGGTTTACAAGTTCATTAAATCCAATCAAATCCTAAAGTCTAGCATTGATCCAAAGTTTCTAAGAAAAACAACACCCATATCATTCACCCCTTTCATCCTTCATCTCATCATTGGTCCTAAACACCTTAGTGGTCACTTTTGCAACAAGGTCAAAACACAAGAAGAACATGGAATATAAACTTGATCCATACATCATAAGTGGTCTAAACCAACCAAATTATCAAAGCCTCACAATGCCAATTGATTTTCAAAACTCACATTAATACAATCCATACATGGGATCATTATCTCCTACAAACCTCAATGGTACAACAAATGTGAGTATGCCTAGTCAAAATTTTGGAACACCTTTCCCAATGGTAGATTTAAATACAAGTCCAAACCTACAAATCTATCAACCAAACACCTAATTCATGAGTCTTCCTCAAAACAACATCATCCCACCATATCCATACATGCCAAATGTGAATATACCAAGCACAACTTTACCAAACATGAACATTGTGAATCCAAATTTGGTAAACTTTGGGTTGGATATGTTTGCAAATCATATGAATGTTGTTCAAATTCCAAACAAGATGTTAACGACTCCATTTACTGATCAAAGTCAAGGTAACACCATACAAAATCAAAGTTACCTAAATCAAGGCAATATGATCCCCAACACCACCAATTTTCAACTTCAACCTATCATGCCAAATCTAAACATCATCCCAAATCATAACATTGTCCAAAATCAATTTGTCCATGATCCCATACAAACACCACAAGTCTACATCCCAAATCTAATTGAACAAAATCCAAATCAAGGGAGTCAAATTCAAAATCAAGATCAAATTTCGCTAGAACAACTTGCTTCACATGCCAAACTAATTGAATTATTGAGCCAATAGATATCTTCACTCCAAAATTAGTACACTCTTCCTTTGGTTGAACCATGCCATCAAAGCATTGATTTGTGTCCATAACCACATCAAGAACAAAATCTCCAATGTCAAGAGGTTAGATATCAAGATCAACATCAACAACAAACCAAATTACCCCATCTTGAAGATCAATCACCACATTTCAAAGATCAATCACCACATCTCCAAAATCAATCACCATAAGGTCAAGTACAAATCTCACAAAGTAAAAAAGGAAAATACACACCACTTGGGAGACCAATCAAATCAATCCTGCAACAATTGGTACAAGAAAATCTCATCAAGCTCCCCATCTATGGGAACTATCAAGAACCCCTAGTTAAACTACCAGGGTATAACAAGGAGCACCATTGTGATTTCCACAAAACAAAGGGACACAACATCAAGTTGTATTCAACTCAAAAATATCATCCAAGACCTTATTGATCAAACGATAATCACTATTGGGGACATTGATCAAGATCTATCAATCAATGAACACCTTGAAGATGTTTCCACCTCACCCAATGATCAAATTAGCATACATCAAGAGTCACTTTTCAATCATGATCAAAATCCACCAAAAATAACCAACAATGATCCAATTAAAGAAATGTCAACATCATTTGACCCTATGGTTAAAGAAATTGAAAATCCCTCCACCTCAATTGTTGAAAACAATGATCAAGATCTCTCCATCAATGAGCACCTTGAATATGTTTCCACCCCATCTGATGATCAACTCACCATACATCAAGAGCCACTTTTTAGTGATCTATTTCAAGGAGTGTTAGAATTATTTGATCCCATGGACATAATCTTCGATCCATCGACCAATGATCATATCAATTGAAAATGTCTCTACATTGCCTTATGAGTCAGAGGACATATCTCAAGAATTTATTCCAAAGCATGATCAAAATCTTTCACCAAGGTCTAGCAATGGTCCTTTCCAAGACATGTTGACCCCCTTTGACCTCATGATTACAGATACTTAAGGAATCCTCAACTCGACACTTGATCCAAGCCCACTCAAATATCAATAGGATAATGAACCACTTTCCATTCCTAATGAAGATATCATAGAAAAATTTATAAGTAATCCATCCTTTGAAACTGAACCATGTCAAGAATTTGGTCCAAAGCATGTCGAAAGAAATTTTGAAATCATTCAAGGTCAAGAGTTTGTTTCTCCAAGCTACTACAATGGTCTAATGGATACTCTCCTATCTATACAAGATTATCATATCCACATAGCACATACTCCTCCATCTACCCATGAGATTCTTTCTTTGGATGGACACGTAGATGATCTTCATTCAGAATAGGATTCCTTTACTCTTAACATTATTACACAAAAAGAGTAGGTTAGTGATTCCTATAGTCAAACTGAGTTTTCAACACCAGGATCAAATATATCCCAAATTCATACTGAGGACATCATGTATGCAAATATCCAACATTGTCCACTCAAAGAAACAAGTCAGACATAATAGGATATTCCAGAGTCAGCAAAGCAACAAATCAAAATAACATCATCTGCAATGGTTATCTATCAGATAATGTGTACCGAACAAGACATCTCAAAACAAGTAGAATCAAGGAATGAAGGTACCACTACCACCATATTGGTGGCAACTATGTCTTAGGAAAACATCAACCTAGGGAGCACAAAGAGTCCTTATGAGGAAACCAATGCCAGTACTACAACTAGCCATATCATGAATCTTCATCCACCCATCACCCCATCCACAAATTTGGACCAACATCAAAAGAAAGGTTTGAATCAAAGCACAAGGAACATTATTAAAGCAAAAGAAGCAAAGAAGCATAATGGACAAATCAAATACAAGTGGATACCAAAGAATACGAAGAAAGATTATCCCTATCAAACTCCATTAGTCAAAGAAACTATGGGGAAAAATAAGAAAGGGAAAAGTATCCATCAAAGATGTCCACAAAAGAAAAAGAAGGTTTCTCAAGTGACGTACAAATTATATCAAGTAGTTGGTCCTAATTACATGCACACTTCCGTATCCACCCATCATTGCTCATCTTCCCAAATTTGGACAGTCAAAGGTTCCAAACTATCAACCAATCAATATCCTATCCCTAAACACACTCCATCCACACCTCCACAGATGATATTTGATTCTCACATTGACCATGTATTGGCAATGACCCTTTATCATAAGGATTCAGAAGGCACTCTATCGCAATGTGCACACAAAGGAAAAGTCAACTCCAGTATCAATGAAGCAGATCAGGAATCTCAAAATTTGTATTCAAGTGCACGTATCTTAGCAAAACAACTTCTTCAGGCAAGATATCAATGGCACATTATGATAGAGGCATCTACATCAACACCACTAGGTGGTTCAGCATGAGCTTAAAATCTTTCAGAAATAAAATCAAAACATCAAAAAATATCAAAAATCCAAAAAAAAATAGAAAAGGATTTAAAATAGTAAAGAAAAAAATCATCCTCTAGTGAAAACCACTTCGGTGGCGCTTTGGGCAGGTAGCATGATGAAAACCCAGAAAATAGGTATCATGTGTAGAATCGAGCATCTATGTGCACTAGTTCAAGTGAAAGCATCTTATCCATCCATAATAAATCCAGCATTCCATCCATCTCCCATAATAAATCCATTCCATCAATAAACCATTTATCCAATGCATTTGCATCCATAGTCCAAATTATCTTGATCTTAACAAATTTTGGTGCACACTTTATGCTTGCTTATGGTAAACATCTTGAGATGGGCCATCTTCATTGATCTTATCCTATGCATCATTATCTGAGCCATGAAGCATTATCCAAATGAGAATTCTTTATTTGAACACTGTATCTTATTGCAAGATGATCCTTGGCATCCTTTTGTGTGCTTATCATATCCATCTAGCCACACACCTATCCAAGCACCCATCCATGACATTGCTAGACACTAGGGGTAGATATTTACATCTTGATTTGAGAATAAATCTTGATCTATATCTTCCAACTTATGTAGTGATCCAAACATTGGAAAACATGAAATCAAATTTGTCAAAGCATTTTTGAGCCAAAATCCAAATCACTAGCCCATGGCATATTTTTGACAAGAAGATGTTCCTTATCAAGCTTCATCTTTCATCGAACATCAATCCAAACAATCAATATTAGTTGCATCTAATTTGCACATCAATCATCACATCAAATCATCCAAAACAACTTTTTGTTCTAAACCAAGCTTCATCAATCCTAATCAATCAAATCCAATCAAAAAATCATCATCTCGGGATATCCTTGTGTTGCTTAACACGATCCTTGCATTGTTGTGTATCCTCAACAATGTTATCATCATCAATCTTGCATCATCTTGGGATATCCATCCTAAATCCTCATGTTGCTTAACACTGTCCTTGCATTGTTGTGTATCCTCAACAATGTTATCATCATCAATCCATTGATCCAATCAATCAACCTTAGCTTGGTTTTCAACAAAATCCCAAAAAAAAGCACTAATATCATCACATACATCCTTATCCAAATTGTCAAAATCATGCGAAAAATCCAAAAACATCAAAAAGGAAGAAAATCCAAAATCATCCAAAACATATCAAAATCCCAAAACATTCATACAAACAAAAAAAAATCAAAAACTTGGTCATTTGAACTGCATCATCTCTTAGCTTAAACGTAGGCAAGGCTAATCTTTGATCAGCCCCTGAGACAAAAAATCAAAAAACATTCATAAAATATCATAAAACCCCAAAGCATTCGAAAAATAAAAAATCAAAACATTTGTAAAATCTTGAAAATACCAAAAATAGCCTCAAAACATTTCAAAAAGATCAAAAACATCAAAATTTTTGAAAAATTCATCCATCTCGTTTCGCAATCACCCGCAATAATCAATCATCCATAATAAAACAATCATCACCTTCATCCTTTGGCAATACAAATAGAAACAACCACAACAATCAACAAAAAACAAGCTTCAAATGTAAAATCAAAATTGAAACAACAAAGTTTTAAATGCAAAATCAAACTCCTGATCATTTTCAAACATGTCAGACAACCTTATATCAAAATCCTATCAAACAACTTATCAACCCATCATCATCCTATACAATGCATGTCCTAGGATATATCGTTCTGACAATGGGCATCATTTTTGATATCACTTTGGATACTTATCCTAAAAAAAAAACACATCCCCTTGGCTTGCGGTATGAAGAACATTGGCTTGTTTGTTTGCTTGATCTCTTCATTTGATTTATCTTATTGTACCCATTCTAATGACCTCTCGATCATGTCCAATCAAAATGATTTAGAGAGAAAGGAATGGGGCAATGATCATTATCTTTTGTTTGTTGTGCTTGTTGGACGTTCTTGTAATATAACCTTGGCAAATACTTGCTTTGTTAGGTGTGTGTGGAAGGTGTTTTGGGCAGCTTGTTGACTATTGCATTGATGGGTTATACTTTTCCATGTTTTGGTCTGAGATGTTTGAAACTTCTAAGGTGCATCCTAGCAAATTTTTCATATGTCAGGTGTGAGCAAGAATACTCCTATCTGTTTTTCAAGTCAAAGTCCATCACACTAGGTGTAACACCATCCTGGTTCTTTATACCTTGATGTATCATGCTTAGTTTGTTATCAAACATAAGGTAATTGGCCCTTTGAAAATCCCAACTCCTCAGTAAGAAAATCATCATCAGCAGCAGCATTATCATCTCTAATAAAGTTGGCTTGTTGTTGTCTCTTTTCATCATCTTATTTTTTCCTACTTCCTTTCGCGCTAACATGGTACCATGAGAGTTAATCATAAATCATCGATAATGCATCCATCCTACATCCACAAAGTGTCAGCATATTGCATAATGCATAGCATACCATATAGAAAGCATTAATCATACCACATGCATTCATCCCCATCATTGCATAATATAGATTGGTTATTCTAGGCATCCCATAAACCATATATTTATCATCCACTGCATAATCATAAAAACATCATCATATCATATCATGTGCATCCATATCATCCATGCATCATCATATCATCCATTATATATAAACATCATAATCATCTCATTTATATCATCTATAATGTAATTGTCATGGTACAAATTAGGATCAAGTGGGTGTAATATATCAAAATAGGCATGAGGCTACCCATGGCTGATGACTGTCTACATCATCAAATCTATCTACATCAAATATTCAAGTTAAACTAATATTGAACCTCTTTATCGATAGATCAACCCTCAAATCAAACCTCTTTGCTTGATCTCTCGAGGGGGTAGTATATAAGCATAATTCTTTTTGTTGGGGCATCCGAAAAAATAAAAAAAAAATTGACTTTTGATCATGGCAAGGTTATTCTTTGAACCAACGCAACAAGTGCATCACTTCAAAGAGGGGAAAAATGTAGACATAGAAAATATACAGATTGATATTGCACACTCGATTTGAATCTACTAACATCGCCTCATCCTGAATTATCCCTCTATCTAACCATTTAATCAAATAGCCTTATTTGATTAAAGTCATCATAATTCCCCTTTTAATTAAATAAATCCCTCGATTTAATTAAATCATTGTCTCTGTGTAATTAGCTAGGTCATTTCATCTTCCTATCTTTATTTAATTAAATAATCCATATTATTTGATTAAATCTCTAAAGTTCATCTAATTAAATTAAATAAATTATCAAACATTTATCTAATTTAATCTAACATCACCCCCTTTGGTTAAATAAATAAAAAATATTTATTTAACTAGGTCTAAATCATTCTCTTCTCATTTTGAGTTATTTAAATCCTAAAATCTAAGTCAAAATAGTCAAATCAACTATCATTTAAATTAATCAAATCTTGATTAATCTTAGTCTTAATCCATCAAATCCTCTAGATTTTGCAACTTGCACATGAAAATAAATTTAATTGATTTATAAATCATCTATTTTCATTCAAAAAAACCATCAAAGATGGAATATTCCTCAAATTTTAAATCTCCCCCCAAAAGGACTTGTCCCTTCCAACAAAGCATTTAAAATCTCTTACATGTCATTTTCTTGAGCCATATGCATTTGCTTCACCTTTCACCTCATCCTTCAAGCCATATTTTGAATTTGAATATCCCCCCTCTTTGCACATTCTTCAAAATGTGCTCATTCCTCAACCATTCACATGATGACATGTGGCTTCTTCTCATTTGTTGAAGATCAATCCCACATTCATCCCTTTTGCCTCTTCTCTAATCAATCCCATCTATAAATGAAGAGCTCATCCTTCATTTGATCCATCCACAATTGATCCAAAGTTATTATACTCAAATCCATAGCAACTTATCATCAATTTCATCCAAGCATAGTTAGGCGTTTTGCAGATTTTCAACATGGAGCTCCATTGAAGTCATCACTACAAGCATCCATCCTTCATCAAGTATCTTCATCACATCATTGGAGCTGGGAAAGGGCCAATTTTCACATCAAATTGGCACCAACTCCCTCAAGAGATTAAGAGTTTTCTTTGTTTTAGAATAGGATTTGATATTTTTCTTTCAATTTTGTTCTGTTCTTCATTTCATTTCTCTTCTTTTTCATTCAAATGAATTTCTTGAGGAATCATGATTCTAATCTTGCATTTGATCTAATATATTGATTGTTTGTTTTGTTTGTGCAAGTTGGGAATCATGGTTCATAATGTTTTATGAAGTTGTTGCTCATACCATTTGTGATTTACTAATTGTAAGTTACAGTGCATGGTTAGTCTAATCCATTTTAATGCAATAGTTCAACAGTGAATGTTTACTCATATTTTGCCAAATTTTGGGTGTATGTTTGAATGATTTACAGTTTGAAAATCTTTTAAATTCCTCTTAATATTGCACCATTAATGTAAAGTTTTTGGTATTGCCTTGGAAAAGTAGAGATAGGTTTTATTGGGGAATTATCCACCTAAAATGCTAGTTATATGCATGATTGCACTTAGGTTTTAAGTTGGAATCTCTATGAAACCCTTAGCTCTTTTATCATTTCTTTGAATCTATGTTAGTTTTAGGATATATAAGCATCACTTAAATTGTTATATTGGATGATAATATTGTTTCCAAATTTCAAATCTAGGAAGTTTGGTTACCTAGGTTTGCATTTATCTTAAAATTTCATAAAACCCTCATTTGAATCTTATAGCTTCCAACCTTGTTAAACCATAAATTCCCTTTGTGATTACCAGTAAATCACATACATCACTGAGTTGTTTTGCATTGTCAAAACCTGACATTCTAAACCTTGGGGTCATTTTGTAAAGTTTTTTGAAGAAGGTCATCTTTCAAGAGAGATAGAACACTTTTGTTTTATCTATGTTGTGCAGTGCTAAAACACTCGACATTATGGTTCTAAGATAATATGACAAATTAGGTGATAAATTATAATAGAAATGTAAGACCATAAATTTCATATGTTGTTTTCATGTTTGATTGACTAAAAACATTATTTGTGTGCTATCAAATCCTTTTTTGTTTTGATTAAAAATTTTAAGTTTACTGAATATTGGTTGATATTTCCTTAAATATATTGCAATAATTTATTATAAAATAAATCTTGTCCAAATACATATTCACTCTTTACGATGTTATTTTTTCTAAGCAATAAGTGGTAATTAAATTAATTGATATTTTGTCTTTTTTTGTTTTGAAAACAAGAAAAGAAAAGAAAACTATTAGAATTGAAATATTAATAAAATATAATTCTATTTTTCATTTCAGTCTTATCAACTTCTTTCCTTTTCTTTGTGTTTAAAATAAAAATCTCACTTTTAAATTGTTACATCATTTTAAAAATAAAAATAGAGAATAACAGTTGAGATTAATTTCATCATCTTACATCCTTCTCCTCAATTCTCAACCATTGATTTCAAAAAGTAGGTCATCCATTTCATATAGGAAATGTCTTTGATGTAATTATTATTTTTATTTGTAAAATATAATAATTATGTTTTTTTTTTTTTTTTAGTTTTATAATATGAATTTAAAACATATCTTCTAGTGGAAATGTAGAAAGTGATTCCTTGCTTTCTTTCTTTGTATAAAGTGTATTTTTTTAAAATTATTATTTTTATCTATTTATATTGGATTCATCAAAAGGTCAGATCTTTTTCAATAGTCTTGCATCATGAAAGTCAATTAATTTTGTTCATATAGGGAACGCCTTCCCCACAATTTATATATTACAAACAATATTAACATAAACTCAATATTAACAAATAAAAAAAATATTATTAAATAAATTAAATTTTAAAAACTAAAAC
This sequence comes from Sequoia sempervirens, assembly GCA_007258455.2. Classification (NCBI taxonomy): domain Eukaryota; kingdom Viridiplantae; phylum Streptophyta; class Pinopsida; order Cupressales; family Cupressaceae; genus Sequoia; species Sequoia sempervirens. The sequence continues at coordinate 60,639,704 of VDFB02281492.1, forward strand.
TATATTTCAAATAAAAATAAACTATATTAAAAAATTTAAAAGTAAACTTATAAATTTTATATTAAAAATTACAAGTAACACCAAACTTTAAAAAGTGAAAAATAAAAAAAACCTATTCAAAAGATATAAAATCAATTCGTATTTTATTGATTTATTATATTAATATTAAAATATATTAAAATTGTTAAAAGTAAACTTATAAATTTTGTATTAAAAATTACAAGTAACACCAAACTTAAAAAAGTGAAAAATAAAATAAACCTATTCAAAAGATATAAAATCAATTCATATTTTATTGATTTATTATATTAATATTATTATTTGAAAAATATATATATTTATTAAAAATTTATTATTATTTATCTAAAAATCTAAGTTTAAAAAGTTTAAAAGAAAAAAACAATTCTTATCCTCTCTTTTCTTAATTTAAAGCTAAGACTAAATAAGAATGTAGTTAACTTTTTCTTTAATTATATATTATATTTAGCTGATAGGCTATTTATTATGGGCACAACCCACCAAAATTGTCTTACGCCTCAAAAATTCCACTGAAAAATTCTATTAAAAAATTACAAAAACTAGACAGTTGGACGACTAAAAAATCGTGGTTACAAATCAACGTTAATTTTTTAGCCAATAAGGTTTGTAATCATTATCTTAACAACTCTACTCTGGCATTGTGCTGTCACTGTAATGATGCAACAAGACTAAAAAAATGTCACTGATCTCCACATAAAATCAAACTTCACTAGCCCTCAAACTCCTATATTTTCATATCTACTTTCATTTACTCTACTTTTGTTTACTGTGAATAGATTGAAGCAGCAACTAAAGTGATGTAAGATGATAACACGCATACCCCCTTTGTCATACAACTACTCTCAACAAAATAAAATGCATTAGAAATACAACAAATCAGATTTTAAAATCTGCAACATGAACACTAGTTTGTTCATTCAAAACTGCCTACAACAACAACAAAATCTTCTCCAAATTGATTTTACCAATATTGCAGCCTCTTGGGCCGATAAAATTAGTCTCAAAACTAATATTCAAACCAATAATCAACCTTCACCAATCTAATTTATACATCATAAAATAGGACTAATCTAAACACCCAATTTATGCAAGCAAAATCATAAAAAATCTCATTGAAATTTAAAACAACATTACAAAATAATAGGCCAAGCCTATTGGCACCTCATTATAGAATCTCAATATGATTTAGGTCTGATCTTAGACCTGCAACAATGGTTTAGTACAGCAACATATGGCTTCCACAAGCCTTCCTCAAACTCTTCTATCTTCATCTCCTCAAAACCTCATTCTATAGCATCAAAATCAATCTTCCACTAAACCCATCTTCAAACATGGTCTCAAAGGACCTCTTTGCTACTGTCTTCAACTTCTCACACCAGCAACAAAAATTATATGCCATTCTTCCATCTAGAAAGAGGGCTCCCAAAAATGAATTGATTTTTCCTTTTACACAAACCATCTTTTACATGAAATGAAATTTGAATGCATTTGATTGAATTTCATTACATTCCAAAACCCACTCCCAAAAATCAATGCCTACCTCCAAAAACTCTCCCAATAGATTAAATTTCATTAATAAAATAGAATAAAATATTCCTTTCAAACTACAAAACATTTTGTGAGTGGATGGCAATGCTTTTAATGCATTCTTGCTTTCTTAAATAAAGCAAAAATCTATTTTTTCCAAACTAGGCACCCACCTCCAAAATACCTATTTTTTAGGAGTTATGGAATTTCAAATTGGGAGTTACAAGTCAATTTGGTGGCCTCCAAGAAACACATGCCCTCTTGCTTTTTAAATATTTTTCATTTAAAACATATTCTCCACTATACCACCTTACCCTATTTTGACCTAAATTTACTCCAAATTTGAAATTTGAGTTTACAACATGGCGTAACAACAAAATTCTCAACAAAATATGAATTTCATGAGACAAAATATGAAATTAAAAGCACACCAAAAATTTAAATTAAAATCAAACCCTTTTTTTTGACATAGGATAGCCACCATGCCATGGATGCTCCTACATCACCGATTAGACCTTTGTGAATTTTTGAGTATGTTATTTGGCCTTGGTTTTTGTTTGCATCAAAAATGATTTATCTTAAATTTATAATATTTCAATGGACCCCTAAAATTGTGAACATGGGTGGTCCTAAGTTTGACAAGTTGGTTGGTGAGGAAGAGGATGATTTGCTAATGCAGTTGGAAGCAATCGAAAGAGAGTGGAAATTCCACTGAAAAATTCTACTAGAAAATTACAAAAATCAAACAGTTGGACAACTGAAAATTTGTGTTTACAAATCAACATTAATATTTTGGTCTATAAGGTTTGTAATCCTTATATTAATAGCTCTGGCATTGTTTTGTTGTTGTAACAATGCAACAAGGCTAAAAAAATCTCACCAATCTCCACATAAAATCAAACTTCACTAGCCCTCAAACTCCTACATTTTTTAGATCTACTTTTTTTTACTATACTTTTGTTTATTGTGAATAGATTGAAGTAGCAATTGAAGGGAGATAGGTTGAAATAGCAATTGAATAGATAGAGAAATATTCTATCATGGTAGGGTTTCATAAAATTTTCCTCCAAACTTCACCCATTTTTTTTCATCGGCATTGACACCACAATACAATTTGTGCAAAATCTTGAGGTAAATCACTTGCTATAGTTTCAGTGAATTTTAATATTTTGGAATCTGTAGGTGACCTTAAAACAATTTTGTTTGATTTTTTTAGGTTTAAAATTTTAGGGTTTCAAATCGTATGGTTTGAATTTGATGCATATAGAATGTTTTATTATTTTTGGAGTGGTATACCAAATGAATTCTAAGGGTTGATATTTCTGGTAAAAAACACTTAGTGTAGTTCTATTTTTCTCCACAACATGCTCCATTGGTGAATTTAAAATGTTTGGAGCTTCTTGAAAATTATTCTACATATTTTTAATAACTTGATATGAATCCAAAAGTATTCCTCAAAATCCTAAGTACTAAACCTAATGATTGGCCTAACATAGAGTAGAAACCAACCACACCATGCTATATCGATGAAACAATAAGTACAACTTAAAGGTTAGAGGTTCCCCTGCATGCAACCCATGCCATTTGTTTAAGCCATTCATCCCTCACAACATGAATATCGTTGTATATGTGAAAAAAACTACACCCTAAGATTAAAACTCAGAACTAAATACTTGTCTGACTAGACTTTGTATTGTATTAGAGGGAATAAAGCATGCAAATTACATTTAAATATACACCTTGAGATTAAAACTCAAAACTAAATCTCACAGTACCAATATGAGTGGGAGTAAGGCATGCAAGGTGTATGTATATATCACCCTAGATCATGAGATTAGAACTTACAACTAAAAACTTGTCAACATAGGGCTTAAAGACTTACATAGGGCTAATTACAAGGTGAATATTTTTCCCTGAATAATCCTTGCACCAGCATACTTAATTTCTTTTTCCATTAAGAAATCAAAAAGAAAGGTTTGTGCTATTACTTCAAAAAAACAAGAAGGAAGATAATACAAATCAGTATTTTTCTTTCCTTTTGAAAGAGATGGCCTGATATCTAGCTCAGCGAAACATCTAATACAAAAAATTGCAGCATATAAGAGCTGAAATCCAGACCAAAGATTCTATTCAAGATAACATATTTAATCAAGAATCTTTAGTCAAGCCTAAAACTCTTACCCCAGAGAAGGAACAAAGAAAATTCTCTTCACTACAAAAATCCCGCATGTTGTAAGTCAAACAAGATATAACTAAAATGTGGAAACACCAGTCACATCAATTCCAGAAAAGAGCAAAGAATTCAACATGATTGCTAATGAAGATTGGTCATGAACAATTCTAGCATTGTTCAAATGAAAGGAATTTCTATTTTACTTTGTTTCACTTTGCTTCCTCCATATATCTTGCAATCAAGTTGATCTCAACCAGTCATGAACTTTGTCTATGAATTTTGGATAATCACCTTACCCTATATTAATCATCCTTCCAAATGTGCAACATGGGATTGATGTTGTGATGTAATTGTAAGGTATCTTCTGGTGCTTAAAGAACTCTTGCAACCTGTGGACTGTAAAGCCAATTGATTGATCTTAATAATTCATGCACTTTTTCTATAGGTTTTCAATAATTACCATAGCCTATTTTTATTGTCCTTCCAAATGCAGTTTGAGGGTGATGTTGTGATGTCATTTTAAGGCATCTTTTGTTGCATGAACTCTTGAAAATAGACTATAAAGTCAGCTCATTGATCTTAATCAGTCATGAACTTTGTCTACAAGCTTGGATAATCACCATAGCCTATATTTATTAGCCTTCCAAATTTGTATCGGGGTCTTGGGCCCATATATGGCCACTTCAGGGTGGTAATAATGTTGCTTTGCTAAACACAACCTAGGACAATCTCAATTATATTTGGAAAGTTTTTTTTAACTCTTTTCTTTACTTTGATGTGCCAAAGCATTATTTTCTACTACCATTTACACTAGGAAAAAAATTGGAGGTAAGTGGTAGGGAATTTTCTTTTAGAGTTAATTTTTAGATGATCACATGCATATGGACAATATATGACTCAACACAGTTTGTGACTATTGCACATCTAACACAGGAAGTTTGACTGTGATCTCCTTTGGATTGAGACTGTTAAAGTTTTTATGTTCTATTTTGAGAAAGTCAAGTATGCACATTGATGGATGACCTCTTGATGAGGTAGTATTACATGGAAACCCTTTAAGAAGGTCCTTGGATAATAGATCCAAAGATCACTCGGGCTATTATTCCTTAGGCATGTGACCAAGAAAAGTCAATGGAATTATAGAGAAATAATTAATCCTAAGTTGGTATTTATACACAATTATTTCTCAAATATTGTTGGTGTAAAAGATAAACTAACCACTGTGAAAGTTAAGACGAATGTCAGCTAACTAAATTATAAAACTCGCAATTGAACAAAACCTTTACTATCTTTTAGCAATATAATTGTAAACTTTGTGATATGAATAAAATTGAATATGGACACCATTTTTCTTAGTATGTCCCAAGGACATTTCACATATTAGGAATAACACCGCAAATATTTATTGTATCACCTATCTTTAGAACTTAATTGTTGAATCATAGAGAACTTGATGATTTTTTTCCAATATATTAAAATATAGAAGTGTTGGTTAAAACATGAATTCTATGAGAGGTCCAATAAACCTTGTTAATTTTAGGGGGTGGTAAACTTCATTGTTTATCATAATAAACTACATATTAGTTCCTTGGTTTGCTATTCACTTCATCTTGCCTCTCGGAGAAAGAATATTCAAGTTATTATTACAAGTAGAAAGCATGCCATGCATGGTATTAAATGTGCCTTTTACATCATCTCCACTACACAACAAATATGTTTCCATGAGCTCAAATAACTTGGATTATTTTGGATGTCATAATAATTTATACCTATTAGTAGGGGATTTCTGTGTGCAATTATAGATAAATGCACAAGTAAAATGACATATAGTGTCTTCGCAGTTCCCAAGTGGGTGGTCTGATATTGGTGTCATCCTGAGGTGGATGGATGACATAGTCTTGACAGGCATGATCTATGGGGGAGTTGGATGGTGGCGGTTAATAACTGCACATGAATGGAACTGGAAGGGCCTTTGTCATCCATGCGGTAGAATTACTTTGCTAGTCTATGAGTGGTAGGACATGCTGACGTGCCAATTTGACAAACATGCAAGTAAGATGCAATACCTCACCTCTCCTAAAAAAGGATAATCAGTCTATCAAACTAATCACCTCCCAAGGCCTTTGATGTTGGTTCACAACGTTACTGTTTCACAAAAGTGGTCAATATGGCCATAATGTGCAAGGGGCCTGCTAGTAAGAGGATACAAACTAAAATTTATAACTTAATCTAAAATTTGGGTTTTAAAAGAAGCATAAAAAGATAAATCTGGAACAACAGATTATAAATGTTAATTTATTCAAATCCAGACATGCATTCATATAATGAGTGTTATAATTAAACTATCCAAACCATGCCATGATGCAATCCATAGTATAAACCATGCTATTAGACACATCCATAATGTAAAGAACCATTACTTTAACCATTCACAATATTTTTTATTCAGAAATTCCATAACACACACACTCATTAATTAAAAATAGTAGATCAACAAATATAAATAAACCCACATTCATTGACAACTCAATGGAATAGTTTGAAATCTAGATTATTCTATTGATATTCACCAACTTAAGAACCACTTATGCATGGAAAAATCCACTAGCATATAGATTACCATTGTCATTGACATTATCACTAAAACCATAAAACATGAACTGAAATTGCATAACTTATTAAAATAAAACTGTATCAACTGTATCCTACATGTAATCTGAAAACTAGGAACTAAAACTCTATCAAGTCTCTAAGGTGGCCAATCTGACTTCAACTAGCTAACCTTTACAATGTCATACTTCATTTACTTTATATTTTTTGATTCAATAAAGAGATAAAACCTAAGAACTAGAAAATAGGGAATCCATCCCTAGAGGAAAGCGATCCAACAAGAAAGATAAGCACTACTACATGTTTTTTTGCCTCTGACCAAGAGCTTTTCTTCATCAAAAAGTTCACCAAAGAAGGAGAGGAATCCTGCAAGAAATCTGGAGCTTGATATTATCCTTTGACTGTTGGGAGAAAGGAAAAAAGTAGTTGCTTGTTTATCCAAGTTTTGAGGGACCAACTGTAAAGAAGTTACATCAATCCATCCTTTGCACCTTGCTCAATGTACTCATCATAGGCGTTGAACACCTATTAAATAGTAACTATATCTAGGCCATCAAGCCAGCTGTCTTCAAATTTTACTCTTTTCACCTCGGTAGTAGCTATTTCATGAATATCCTTCATTTTCCTCAACTCTCTCCTTGCTCCCATCACTTATGACCTAACATTGATGAGTTGATTTAGGAGCAACCCCTCATCATCATCTCCCTTTTGCATCAGCTCCTGAAACATGTTATTCCACTTTTCTTTCAAACTAACAAGAGACAGTATTCTCCATGTGCATATCCACATTAGCAATGATGGCAATTGATGCCTCCACTTCATCTACTTGTTCATTTTAATTTTCTTCTACCTATCATAAAAGGTCCTTAAGCTGATAAATAGAAGAAGATTTGAATCTTATGATATTTTGAGTTTTCTCTAGAAACTCTTCATTACCCTCTTCTAGTATTGATTGCTCAATTAATACTTGCTTTGAAAGTTTAAGAATATCTTTCATCTTCTGCAAGTATCCCCTTCCTTCTTCTTCTTCACCTTCCAAAGCAACAACATAAGTATCAACTTATTCAAGCAACTGCATCACCTTTTTCAAACTCTTGAAGCATTCTTGTAGGGTTTCATCTACCTCCTTGTTTAATTGCTCAATCCATTTATCAAGCATAGTAGCTTTTTATCTCATATGGATCAACTCTTCTGCTTCCTTCTTACTTAGCAACACAGGAGCATTGGACACTTCAACTTTTTGAGTGCTTGCAGCAAAAATATCTCTAAGGAATTTATGCAATTGATCCAACTGACCCTTAAGCTCATCCTTCTTTTGTTTATCTTTGATCATTCTTGACTTAGTGGAAGATGTTACTGTATTAATTAAATTCATTTGTTGATTCCTAGTCAGCCTTCCCAAATTTACTGATCCCAATTGGTAATCAACCAATTGCATATCTTGTATGTCCTTCTCTACCAAGGGCATGGCACATTGTGCCACCAACTCGCCAACATTTGTCAACATAGTGGAATGAATAATTTTTTCCTTCTTCTTTGGCCTTTCTTATTCTATTTTTTTCATCATGTTTTCCCAATCCAAAGGTTGGCGTTTCACCATCGATCTCTTCTCAAGATCCAACTTTAACCAAGTTGGAGTAGCAGGTGGAGTCACTAATTGTGTAGAGGATGAAGTAGTTGGAGACAAGGGTTGCCATATTCCTATCCTAGGTTGTGATTCAACCTCATGTTGTCTCTCTCTCTCTGCCTTTTCCTTTTCATCTTGCAACTTCTTTTCTTCCAATTCCTTCCTTAATTGCTCATCTTCTTGTTTCTTTTTCTCATACATCTCTTGTCTTTGTTTTTCCAACTTTTCTATATGATCTTGGAGCTTCTTAGGTTTTTGCTCACGTTCAGCTATTTCTTCTGCCTCTTTCTCCCTAAGCAAATGTTCCTCTTCAACTTTCCTCCTTTATGTTTCCCTCCAAAGCCTTCGTTTCTCTTTTCTGCTTTTCTTTTTCCTCCTCCAAATCATGAATCTTTTGAAGTAAAGCCAGTTTATCACTTTCTACTTCCATTTTAACTTCTTGCTCCTTTTGTTGCAATAAGGGATCTTCTTTCTCCTTTTCAGCCCTTTCCAATTCCGCAGCCTTGGCTCTAGCAATATCTTCCTCTTGTTGCTTAGCAGCAACTTTAGCCTCTTGTTTAGTAGTAGTAGCCTCTTCTAATGCTTTTTCCTGAGCAGCTTTGGTAGTTTCTTCGAATAACTTATATTGGTCCTCAAGAGTGAGGACATGTCCACAACCTAGTTCCTACATTTTTTTATCATCTTTAAGCTCTTTATGTGAAGGAGTAACCTATGAGTCTGTATCTACTTCATGAATTTCTTCCTCAACTTCCTTATCTTTCAACTCAAGTTCCTCTATCACAATTGCAACTGGCACTCCTTCAATAGTTTGTTGAAATGTAGGGGCTAGTCTAAAGGCTTCTCCTTTAGTAGCAATGGTTGGATTCACAAATTGAAATGTACCCTCCATTCCAACATGAGGGGAAACTTCCTTTACATTTGTGGGATCACCTTCCCCTTCCAGCTCTTCCAATCCTTCTTAAGAGAGCAATATAGGGTTTGGCTCTTCTCTTCAAACAGGAGGAAAGAATTCAAGTTGCTCCTTTGGGTTTGTCTTTCTCCTATTCCTTTAGTATTGGGTGGTTTTCTTTTTCTTAGAGGTTTGGGTTGTAGGCTCCTTGGTTCTTAGCATAACCCACTGAATACTCCTATCTAAAATTGGCCTAGCAATTTGCTTGATATCAATTTTCTCCTCCTCATCCTAATTTATGGGATCCAAATTCCTTGTCCCAATATTTTTTGCATCATAAGTTGGATCCAAAGTTATTCCATCATCAACCAAGGTATCAAGGATATCTTCTTTGACACTGAAATCAACCATTAAGAGAAGTGGCAATCTCTCATAATTCCTCTTCCTTAAATCATAGTCATCTTGGATATCTGCCCAAAAGTCTTCAAGGATATTAAAATACTTCTCAAATATAGTGGGGAGTAAATTATACATTTTAAGCTTTGGATCAAAATGAATTCTTGCAATGTACAACCCCAACCTTAAATTAGTCAATTCATCACTGATAACCTTGGCTACTACAACATGTGCACAACCATAATCTCCTAACTTCAAAACAAATTTATGAAACCCTGCCTTGTGCTTGGTACTGAATCTCCAATTCACCCTCAAGGCTTGATAAATGAACTCCATCAATACAATTATATTGCTGCAGTATCTGGGAAGTCGGTGTGGATTCCCATAAAATCCATTTAACATAAATTAGGTATACTTGGGGTACTAGATATACCATCTCCCCCATTTAGAAATCAAGCTCATGGCATCCCTAGTTAACCTGAAACCTACATCTCCAGTCATTTGATTAATAATAACATATAGGAAGGCATCATTAACTCTCCTGAAATGAAACTCTAATGTCTACAAAGTGAGCTAATCATAATGATCCCGCACCTTCTTTTGATTATCAGCCTCTCCCAAGATCCCAAATCTGTTTAGTCTAAGAAAAAATACTCTCCTTTCTGCTAGGTAAACCAGATATGAGGTCATAAAGAAAGTTTTTGTTCCCTCATTTTGATCATTTGATTATGGAGAGCCTTTGATATGATCATGGATCAATAAAATTGTTGGCTGCCCTCTAAAACTATGTAGATAAAAGGAAATATCCATTCCTTAAAAAAAAATGCATCCCTCTTGCCAAAGACCCGAAAGAGCATCATTATAATGTCTCCAACCTCTTGAGTGAATTTTCATCTCTTTGGTCAGTCATGTAACTTCAACAAGGACTTCTTTTCTGTCCTCATCCAATTCTTATTCATATGGGACCTATTGGCTTCCTTGTTATAATTAAATGTCGTTAAAGCCTTTGCCTCATTTAGATACTTAAGATTTCTTGGTGCAAGCATATTAAAAGTATATTGGATTATCTAAGGAGTCAAATCTATTATTACATTTCCATGTGCATCCATGCACTGTCTAGTGGCCTAGTTATATGCGTCAGCAACAATGAGAATCAATTTTGGGCACTGTACTGACACAGGAAATAGAGCCACATGTGCAAGACCAGATTGCCTAATTCTCATGTTCCTCCCTGTGACCTTTTTTGCATAAATCTCATCCAGTTTATCTTGAAAATTAAATTGTCCCAAGTTGGTGTTTGTGATATCCTGGAAGTCAAAATCCACCTTGGTAGGAGTAGGTACAGGACCCCCATGCTTATATCTCATTGTGTAAGGCAGAATTTTAGGTTTGATCTTCTTGGGCTTCCCTCCTTACCTAGAGCTTTCTATCGGTTGGCTCCTTTGGGAAGCAGCATTTGAAGTTCTTGGCATCTTGAATTCCTACAAAACAATGCACTTATCAGTCCCCTAAAAGCATGAAAATTATCATTCTTCACCATACCCTTCATAGCCCTTGTTTCCTTATACTTAGCCAAAATTTAACCCTACCAAAGGCGGAACGAAAGAAGAACTAGCAACAAACTTCCTTGGAAACACTAGTGGAATAGGAACCATGAAAGAAACGAACATGGGACTGAAGTTGGAATGCAGACAAATATTAGAATGAAAAAAAATTTCAAATACATATCCAATTCTAGCTCTGCTTCTACCAAAAACCAAACACAACACCCAAAATTATAATCAACCCGCCAATAGACAGGAACCAGAATGAAAACTGAACCTAGAACTAACCACTAGTTCCAAATTTGGGCCATATTATGTGCCTAATTCCATCAAAGGAGAAAGAAACTTGCAACTTAACCAATGATCAGAAGTGGAACCATATCTATACTTGAACCATCATAAATACCAACTCTTAAAGACCGATTCAAACTCGATTTTGACTCTGACATTCTAGCACTCTGTAACTTATAACAATTTATGCACATTCTAAAATGACACCAATTACATCAAGATGACATCATGACAACTCCAAACCAAGGATTTAAACAAGGTTAAATTCACAAAACCCAAAATATGACATTGCAACGGCCAGCGACACAGAAACCCTAATTTGTACGGTGCGTCAATTTCCCAAAACTAGGGCATCACAACCCTAAATTCAACCAAAGAATAAGCACAAGACCAACTCGAAAAGATTTTAAATAAGCTGATTTTAACCAATTTAAAAGCCCTAAATTCTTCCAAAAGAAAACCCTAATGAAACTAGGGAACGACAAGAAAAAAATGGCCACCAAAAAGTGCGAAAATGATAGAAAACAAACAACAAACAACCACAAAAAGACAACAAACAAGAAGAAAACAAACCACCACAGCAAAAACAACAACCAAACACAAAAGAATGAAAAATTATGAAGATTCAAAGAGAAAACCCTCCCTGAATGTGCTAGAACAAACCGAAAGCAAAAGAAAGCACGACAACAGAGGGAAAACAAAACAACACCAAAAGAACCCTACCTCAAAGCACACCAGAAAGGTTGAAGTTTGTTGAAGAATCGAACCAACACACGCCCTTTAGTCCAAATCTACAACTTGCACGCTTACTGTAGCTCAAAGTCGCAAGAATGCTTCTAAATGTGGTTATGAGCAATAATGAACTTGATTAAAGTTTAAAAACTTGATTCGCATGTGCAAGCATTGTGGAATTTAATGCCATTAATGTAGTTGGTCGAGCAGGGTCAAAACAATAAATGTACACTCAACCCACTTGAGACTTGATGAGCCCAAAATGTGCTCATAGTTTGGATATTATGATGAACTTTTAATACCTTTACTTTTGTTATTCATGGTTGTTTAAACTCTTTTGAAAACTTTTATTGAGATATCATGTAGCAAAACACTTTCATGTTCCTGCAGCCTATTGTGTTGTCTTGTCTACATTTATTACCCCGTTGACTCCCTAAATGACTGGTATATCGCATATAGTTTTTGAATGATGAAATAGATTTAAATATGTGATTAATGAATGGATATTGTGTATGTACCATGCGCCTTTTCTTTCACATCTATTACCTTGTGTTTTGCAGGTTGTTGAAGAAAGTAAGATCGAGTCAAGCACAGCTGATCTCGGCCTTGCAGTAAAGTCTATTTCCTGCATGACTTCGAGGAAGCTCTAGCAAAGACTCTTTGACCGAAACTGTTGGGAAGGATTTTTAATGACAGTCAATCTGGAAAGAGTGGAGTGCTAGATTCTCTCTGGATCGGGTTGAATGGATAAATTCATTTATGAAGTCTGTTCCTTGATTTTGGGATACACTTTACTTCCACGTCTTTCTTTATTAGGGTTAGTTAGTTAGTTGTTCTCCTGATCTTAAAATAAGTGCTCCTCCTGCGTGAGTGAGCAAGAAGATGGTTAGAAGTTAGATAGAAGCATAGTGATAGGGAGATAGCAGATATCATGTAAGAGTCAGTATGATAATAATAAAAAGCAGAATCTATATGACAAGAGACAGAGTTTGTTGCTAGTTTTCATATCAACAAAGCAATGTATACAATTCTGAGTTTATGAATAAAGTTTGATGTTCTAAGTTCAACACTTGCGTAATTAGTAGATGCTTACTAAGGAGGCCCACTTAGTAAGTATCTGTAGCTAGTTAGTTAGTTGTTCTTTTTCTGTTGATCATCAGTTAGATTTCATCTTTAAAGTTTTCATACAAACTCAGTCTTGTATTGCTCTTGCAGCATCGAGAATCCATCCATGTGCCTGTTCCTGCAGCATAAGGCTAGTTCATAGTTTGAGTCTCAGTCATAGCTGTTATGATTTCTGTTTTGGTTAAATCATGGTTGAGTTAAAAGAACTTTGCATTGCCTTCTTGTAGCGTAGATAGAATTCTTTTCATGTATTTATTTCTGTTAAGTTTTGACTGAAACTAGTTCTTAGTGCATATATCGTGATGCGCCATTCAAAGTATATGTTCCCTAGTTTGACAAGTAAATGAACATCCATAAAGAGATATTGGTCACCTACTAGAATTTCCAATTCCCAAGATAGGTTTTACTATGATTTTCATATCCTTTTGTGGGCGCGACCATTTTTGGCACCGTTATCGAGGATGGTGTCAAGCTAAGATTTTTTAGAAGTCATTTTTAGCATTAGTTTAGTTTGTTAATCAAAAAAATTCAAAATCCTTTAAATCACCATTCATTCTATTGCATGCATAGAATAAGAAATGTGTTGGGAAGGTTTCTCTTTGAAAACCTGTTTGTTGAACTACCATTTGACCGAGCCGACGAAGAACCTGAGGAAAATCCATTCACTATGATATTCTAGCAAGCAAATATGGCAAATAATCCACCTAATCCACCTCCTACTTTTGAGTTTCTCATTGTTCCCCAGCGAGATACTGACAATCTTAAAAATATTCCTTCTTCACTACTTCCCAAGTTCTATGGCTTAGTTATGGAGGACCCTGAAACTTTCCTGTTTGAGTTTCATATCCTCTGTCGTAGTTATGACTATACTTCAGATGCTCACAAGCTGAAGTTGTTTCCTTCCACCTTGAAGGAAGGAGCTCTTAGATGGTTCATGAGTTTGGGAAGAGGTGTTGTTGATAGTTGGGTAGCCATGCAAACAAAATTCCTTGAGAAATATAAGGAATATTGTAAGAGTGGCAGTAAGGGAGATGATATATTCAGAATTCAGCAGAAGGAGGATGAAAGTCTGGAGGATTATATTTCAAGATTCTTGTTTTCTCTAAAAAAGAACTCAAACCATACTCTCAATGAAGACTCTCATAAACTACTTTTTCTAAGAGGGATCAGTGATGCCAGTATAGACGCTCTGGACCTGATGGGAGGAGGTGATATAACCCAACTGCCTTGGGATGATATTAAGAAAATATGTCTTAATTACTCCCGAGCAAATGTGAAGAAGGGTAGAGGTCATCAAGCTACAGTGGGTAAATCTTCTTCTAGTGGAGTTTCCCACATGGAGATCACAAATTTGCTGTCTGATTTCAAGCAGGAAATCATTAACAACATAGCTACATAGTTGGACACTATGCAAGCTCAAAAGAAACATGATGAAGCTGAAGCAATCTTGGCCGAGTTCTGTCCACATTGTAGACAGAAGAAGCATGACTGCAGATGCAAGATGGTGTCAAACATGGAGGCTAAATAGTTTCCTACTGATTTTAAGATGATAGAAGGTGATGATGATCAAGTCTTCATTGTTGCACAAAGGAGGCCATGGGCCCCAAGACAAGGTATGCCTCAGGACCCTTTACAAAATTTTGGTTCATATAATAGTCAATGGAAAAATCAGTACCCTCTAAACTATGGGCCATACTCCCAACCTCAGTGGAATAACCCTTGGCCAAACACCCAGCAAAACTGTCAACAAGCCTCACAAGGAAACTGGAAACCACCTCAGCAAAATCAGTGGCAGCCTCCACAAGGGAATTGGCAGCAGCCTAACCAATGGAGAGGGGGCCAGCAATGGTCAAATCCAACCGTAGGTTTCCTGCAGCAACCCCAGCAACAATCCATTATGCCACCTCCTGCACCTAATCAAGGTCAGAATCCAAAATCAACCCAACTACCAACTCAAACAGCACCTAATCCAAATAACCAACAACCACAGCAGCAGCAAGTCTATTTTGCTGATCCTAATCATTAGCATGCCTATGCTCTTAACCTAAATAATATTAATTTATGTTCAAGAACCGTGCTTCCCACACCTTCTCCTCCCATAATCTCAGAATTACCACCTAAGGAGACTGACCAAGAAGAAGAAGATATCAATGACCAAACCCAACCAAATCAGTTAGTTTAGATTCCATCATTACCTAAGTCATCTGGTAAGGTGCCCCCTCCTTTCCTACAAAGATTGGAAGGTGAAAATGTGAAGAAAAAAGAGGAACCCACCTTTGATATCCTTGACCAGCTAAAGCATATCTGTGTGAAAATTCCCTTGTTCCAAGCAATCAAAGAAGTACCTATCTATGGCAAGGCCATCAAGGAGGCATGTTTGAAGAAACCAGGGAGGAAAAAGAAAGACCCTCAAACTTTCCATGTAATAGGACAACTCTTTGACTTAATGCTAGGGAAGCTTAGCATCCTAAAATATTTAGATCTAGGAAGTCCTGTTATGGAGATAAATGTTAATGGGTTGCAAATTAAGAATGCCTTAGTAAATCTTGGTGTAGCTATCAATGTCATGACAAAGGACTTGGTTGTAAAACTTAATATTTTAGAAATAAGGACTACACCTACAATATTATAGCTTGTTGATAGCTCAACTGTCAAACCTGATGGGGTAGTCGAAGAACTGGTAGTCACCTTGGATTCCTGGGAATACCCCACTGATTTCATGGTCTTATCTCCAAAAGCATCATTGGGGGGATACCCTGTCATACTAGGAAGGCCTTGGTTGGCTACTACTGATACTTGCATTGGTTGTAGGTCGGGTGACATGACAATATCTGATGGATATAGCACAAAGAAACTTACTCTCTATTCTCCAGCACTGCCCCAACTTGAGTCTGGAGATGTTGCTTGGCCAAATTTGGGAGAAGAGGAAGAAGTGAACTCTATGGCCAATTTAATGATGATTACCAAAGAGCCTTTCATTGCACACCAAGAAGAAGAAGATGTACTGTCTAATATCTTGTTGAATAACTATGGTACTGAATACTTTCATTGTGAGAAAAATCCATGTTCCTTGCAGACTATTCTTTCTCCATCCACATCAGCTCATTATCCTGCGGCAACAGATTTCTTGCACACCTTACTACCCCATTAGGTAGACATGCCATTTTTGTCTGAAGTATCTATGATAGACTTAACCTCCCAAGTTGAGGTAGCTGTAGGAAAAACCTTGTGTATTAATAAAAACCTCACCCGTGAGCAACATGAATCTATGATCAAAATGTTTACCAGTCATAAGTCAGTTTTTTCCTGGGACTATGGAAATATGAAGGGCCTAGACCCAAAACTCTGTACACATTGCATATATGTTAACAGTGACTTCAAACCTATTAGGCAGCCTCAAAGAAGAATCAATCCAGCTTTGAGAGAGATTGTTAAAGAAGAATTGTAGAAAATGTTGACAGTCGGCTTTATCTACCCAATCTCTGATAGTCAATGGGTTTCCCCATTGGTCATTGTTCCTAAGAAAGGAGGAAAATGGAGGGTATGTGTAGATTACATAAAACTTAACTTAGCAACAAAGAAAGATTACTTTCCTCTTCCATTTATTAATCAAGCTCTGGATAATTTAGCTGGAAAGAAGAACTTCTCATTCTTGGATGGCTTCAGTGGATACAATCAGATCAATATTGCTCTTGAGGATCAGGAAAAGACTACTTTTACATGCCCTTGGGGAATGTTTTCCTATTTAGTTTTTCCTTTTGGTCTCTGTAATGCTCCTGCAACTTTCCAGAGGGCAGTAATAAGCATCCTCTTTGACATCTCATATGATTGCATGGAAATATACATGGACGACTTTACTGTTTATGGTACAACATTTGAGGAAGCTCAAGATAACTTGGAAAAAGTACTACAGAGATGTGAAGATCACAACCTATCACTGAATAGTCAAAAGTGCTTCATGATGATGCAGGAGGGAATAGTGCTCGGTCACTATATTTCTGTTGCAGGAATTCAGGTTGATCCTGCTAAAATTGAGATCATCTCTAAGTTACCCTCTCCTACTAAGCAAAAGGAGGTATAGAGTTTTCTAGGCTATGCAGGATACTACAGAAGATTCATCAAGGACTTCAGCCAAATAGCAAGTCCCTTATACAATCTGTTAAAGAAAGATGCAGAGTTTTCTTGGACAGAGGAATATGAAAAAGTATTTCTTAACTTGAAAGTCACCCTCACACAGGCACCTGTTCTGAAAGGACCTGATTGGTCACTCCCATTTCATATTCATACCGATGCCTCAGATTATGCAATTGGAGCAGTACTAGGGCAAAAGGATGGATCAACTGAACATGCACTCTACTACATAAGAAAAAATCTGCAAGGGGCTGAATTCAACTACACTGTTACAGAAAAAGAAATGTTGGAAATCATCTACGCCCTCAATAAATTCAGGCATTAAATCACTGGTTATTAGATATTTGTCCACACTGATCATACAGCAATCCGGTATCTCATGAACAAAAGCTCAATATCTGGGAGACTGGCAAGGTGGTTATTGCTGATACAGGAATTTGACATTACAATTGTGGACAAGCCAGGTATAGCTAACATAGTTGTTGATTTCCTTTCTAGAATTCAAAGGCAAGATGACTCTGTACATATTGAAGACTCCTTTCCTGATGAGCACCTATTTGCAATCAAGGTTATTCATCCATGGTATGCTGATATAGTAAATTATCTGACAACAGGACAAACTCCTCCTCAATTCTCTCCTAAGGAAAAAATATTATTGGTAGAGAAAAGTTTTAACTTTTCCTAGATTGCAGATTGCATGTTTTATACAGGGCCAGATCACATTATGAAGAGATGTGTACCAGAGGAGGACACTCATGATATACTCCATGCCAGCCATGATGAGCCATGTGGTGGACATTTTGCTGCCAAAATGATAGCAATGAAAATTTTAAATACTGGTTACTATTGGCCAACTTTACATAGAGATGTAGCCAAGTATACAAGGAAATGTGATAAATGCCAAAGGATGGGAAGACCAACTCACTCAGATGAAATGCCTCTATTTCCACAAATTGTAGTTACACCATTCGACAAATGGGGACTGGATTTTGTGGGACCAATTGACCCACCTTCCAATGGTAAGTCCTACATTCTTGTGTGCACAGATTATGTCACAAAATGGGTAGAAGCTAAACCTATGAAACATGCTAGGGATAATAAAGTGGTTGAATTCCTATATAAGGAAATATTTACTAGGTTTGGTGTTCCTAGGGAGATAGTTGTAAATCAGGGAGCACAATTTACTTCTACACTTATCACAACTTTAGTCAATGAATACAATATATGGCACAGGAAATCAACTCCTTATCACCCCTACGCCAATGGCCAAGCTGAGGTCACCAATAGGGACATAGAGGCCATTTTGACTAAAACTGTAGATTTGCATAAGAAGGACTGGGCCGCTAGGTTACCTGAAGCTATATGGGCCTACCGTACTACCTAGAAGACTGCTACAGGATTTACACCTTTTGAAATGGTGTATGGTAAAATAGTTGTGATGCCAATAGAATTTGAACATAAGACTCTCCGAACAACACTGGAGCTAGACATGGATTTAACAAATGCACAAAAGGATAGAATTATACAGCTCAATGCTCTGGATGAACTCTAAAAGCATGCCCTGCAGCACACTGAGACGATACAAAATCAACAAATAAGGTGGCATGATAAATACATTAAGGAGAAGAAGTTCAAAGTAGGAGATTGGGCTCTGCTTTATGACTCACGGTATAAGAGCAGTCCAGGAAAATTACAGACCAGATGGTTGGGGTCGTATAAAATTGAGAATGTATTTGCTAATGGTACAGTTCAACTTGTTACAATTGATCCTGTTAGATTCAAGTTGTTGGTTAATGGACACTGCCTCCGGTTGTACCATAAACCAATCTCAAAAGAAGAATTCATGCAATAGTTCATTTAGGATCCTACCGCTACTCTTCCTGTAGCTGAAGGCTTTAGCCTTTCTCCTACAGCTTCACCATAATTTTGAAAAGCATGCTCATAATAAAGGTTTTCTTTTTAAGGAAACCCCTTTTTCTTCATTTTCACTTATCGCCACATCTCACTTCTTTATCTTCCATCCATCCATCCCATCCATCCATTCCATTCATTCATCTTGACCACCCACATCACCAATCCACCTCATTCATTTGCATCACCCTTAATTATGATATTATTCCCAACTATCAACTCATGCCGAAGCCGTCATCTTTCTCAACACGTACACACATTTATCAAAGGTACGCCATATCTTTTGTTATCGCATATTTAATTTATTTTATTCTATTCATTTACTGCTATGACTATACTAGTCATTATTACCTGATCTTCGCCTATTCTTTAGTACATGTGAGGATACATGTCATACTCTAAGTAGGGGGCGAGGTAATCCACTTTTAAAACCTGTCTTTTCACCGCTGCCACAACTGCTCAGATAGCCTTTATTTATTATTTTTCAGGTACTTTCCAAATATGATCACATGTCTTTTTCATTGCATGTTTTCTTGTAAATTACAATCAAAACTGCTTGTTCAAAAAGTTCATTTTTGGAAAAAAAAAAAAGAGAAATGTGACGGCATGACAGAAAAAAACCAGAATAGAAAGGGAAACAGTGAGGAAATTTTTGAATTTTCAGCAAGGAGTTGAGTTCAACTGGGGAAAACCTATGAACATGGGTGGTCAGCTGGTGCGACATGAGCCTATAGCTCATGAGTTATTATTGCAAAATCCTCAAACAGTCTAGTCATTCAACCTCTATGGATGGTTAAACTACTTCTTGAGTTTAAATATTTTTTATAAGGAGGTTGCTGGCAAATTTTTGAGAATCCTTTTTGAAGGGGAGGCTACTGTATCGGGTCTAACAGTTGTTGTAACTGAAGACAAAATTGCTGAAGTAACCGGGCTTCCAGCTGTTGGAGAAAAATTTTCTTCAGATGCTACCTTTGCAAGGGCTGAATTTTCAATACCCACTGATGAACCTTTGGAAGTCTCCAAGCAGGGATGCAAGTGAGTATCATTGCCTCCTCCTTATTCAGAATACGTTGCTTACATAATCAGGTATTTAACCTGTGAAGGTCGTTTCTCTTACCTGCATTCTTACCATTTCAAATTATTAAGTCATATGAGGCATGGGTTAGCTGTAAATGTTCTGAATTTCTTGTTAAAATTTTTGGAACAAAGTGCCCATGGAACCCAATAGGGGAAATATAATTTTATTGCTCACCATGGCCTTATCAAATTATTGATTGAACGCTCTTTGAGAGATGTCTCACCTCTTTCCTGGCAACAATTTGTTGCCCAAAAGAGCTTGCAAATTCTAGAACCCCCTAGGGTACGTACCCCACGGCCTTAGAAAAAAAAAGAAGAAATTGCGTCTACTAGTAGAAGAATAGGGCAAGGGTCATCTGCTCCTATAGCACCTGGTCCTGCAACTCTCACACCTGAATCCTCTGCTCAGATACAAACTAGGTCTGCCACTACGATAGAGAAGGGAAAAACAAAGGCAGAAGAGTCCCCAGAGTTTGACCATCATTCTCAGAAAAGGCAATGCCCTTCTCCTGCAGCATCTTCCCCTATAGTTGTCTCTCCTACAGCAACACCTGTTGCTATTACCAGTTCACCATCATCCTCTGGCAGGGCAGAACCCTCTAGATAGACCAGAAAGAGGAAGGCTACAAGAACACCTCCTGTAGCCGCACCAGTACCAAGAAGAGGTTCCACAAGGAAACAATGTAAGACCTCCCCTGCTTCACCTCAACCAGAGGTTATTGTAATTTCAGAAGGGTCCGTAGAGTCTGAATTTGATGTTTCTCAGAATGTGTCTGAGAATGTTGCACAGATTTTATTCGTTCCTGAAGAGGAACAAATTAAGACAAAGAAAATTGAGCATACTAAAAAAGGGGTACCAAGTCTTAATGACTTGGCTGCCACTGCTATACAGATTTCAGAGGAAGCACAGTCTTCTCCACTGCAGCAACCAGAATTCATCCTGCAGCAAGAGCAGGAGCAGACCGAACAATTGGATGTGGCCAATGAAACTACATTTCCCCCTGCCACTTGTCAAGCCATTGTCGTTTATAAGAAGACATTTTTTATTGAGTTTCTAGAATATGTCAAAGCTAACTGGGAACCAGTTACATTGCAAACCCTGACTTTATGGCACCTAGCCTAGACTGACATGCAACAAAGTCTATGGGAGGTAGAAAGGAAGAAACTGAAAAAGAAAATTGAAAGCCAGAAACAGGAAATTCTTGAGTTACAAGGAAAAATGGATGAAATGTTAAAAGTAACTAGTCAGATTATGGAATGCAGACCACCACCCAGAGTTTATGCTATGTGTCTTAAGGAACAATTCTTATGGTTCCAACTAATGACAATTTCTAGAAATCAAGATCCTATACTTCATACTGCTAAAGAATTCTACAACGCATACCAAGCAACCCCTAATTGGTTAAGAAATTCTCTGTGTGAATTTTATTTGCATGGATTTTTAATTCCATTTGAAATAGAATGGAACCCTCTTCTGTATATTAGCAATATCTATTTGAGATCATTTATGTCATGGGCAGCAAATGAAGCAAATTATGGCAGACAATGGGAAACATATGAGGAATCCGAAAGGAATGAGCCTGTTCCATTGTGCCCTCAAAGTTCAAACCCCCATGCAATGTTAAAAACTTGGTTTACTCTGACATATGGCATTCAAAATAATACAGTGAGGATGAAAATATTTGATCTCAGGAAACAAGTATATGATGAATTTCAGGAACAGTCATATTCATCTTGGAGACTGTCATACACCAGAAGTGAGAAAAGGTGGGAAAGATTAACTGTTGGGCTACGAAGGTCCGAGCCTCACAGTCCCCTAAATTTCATAGCAGCTCTTAAACGACCAAGTAGATATATACAGTTAGGACTTCAAAAGAGATTTGAACTATGGTTGCCATTAACATTCACACCTCCTATGCTAATGTGGCCCCTTTATCCTTACCAGGCTACAAATCTTAATGATGATTCAGAAGCCCGTAGGTATGAAAGGTGGCAGACTTTCAGAGGATTTTATGACAGGTTTGGAGCTCCATTTCAGAGTCATGCCGCAACCACTGATTTCAGGGAAACTACCAGGAAAGTTAATGTTGGAGGACCAGCATTGGGCTAAGTAGGGGGCAGATGATGAGCCCAAAATGTGCTCATAGTTTGGATATTATGATGAACTTTTAATACCTTTACTTTTGTTATTCATGGTTGTTTAAACTCTTTTGAAACCTTTTATTGAGATATCCTATAGCAAAACACTTTCATGTTCCTACAGCCTATTGTGTTGTCTTGTCTACATTTATTACCCCGTTGACTCCCTAAATGAATGGTATATCACATATAGTTTTTGAATGATGAAATAGATTTAAATATGTGATTAATGAATGGATATTGTGTATGTGCCATGCACCTTTTCTTTCACATTTGTTACCTTGTGTTTCGCAGGTTGTTGAAGAAAGTATGATTGAGTCAAGCGCAGCCAATCTCGGCCTTGCAATAAAGTCTATTTCCTGCACGACTTCGAGGAAGCTCTAGCGAAGACTATTTGACCGAAACTGTTGGGAAGGATTTTTAATGACAGTTAATCTGGAAAGAGTGGAGTGCTAGATTCTCTTTGGATCGAGTTGAACGGATAAATTCATTTATGAAGTATGTTCCTTGATTTTGGGATACACTTTACTTCCACGTCTTTCTTTGTTAGGGTTAGTTAGTTGTTCTCCTGATCTTAAACTAAGTGCTCCTCCTGCGTGAGTGAGCAAGAAGATGGTTAGAAGTTAGATAGAAGCATAGTGATAGGGAGATAGCAGATATCATGTAAGAGTCAGTATGATAATAATAAAAAGCAGAATCTGTATAACAAGAGACAGAGTTTGTTGCTAGTTTTCATATCAACAAAGTAATGTATACCATTCTGAGTTTATGAATAAAGTTTTATGAAGTTCTGAGTTCAGCACTTGCATAATTAGTAGATGCTTGCTAAGGGGGCCCACTTAGTAAGTATCTGTAGCTAGTTAGTTAGCTGTTCTTTTTCTGTTGATCATCAGTTAGATTTCATCTTTAAAGTTTTCATACAAACTCAGTCTTGTATTGCTCCTACAGCATCGGGAATCCATCCTTGTGCCTGTTCCTGGAGCATAAGGCCAGTTCATAGTTTGAGTCTCAGTCATAGCTATTATGATTTCTGTTTTGGTTAAATCATGGTTGAGTTAAAAGAACTTTGCATTGCCTTCCTATAGCGTAGATAGAATTCTTTTCAAGTATTTATTTCTGTTAAGTTTTGACCGAAACTAGTTCTTAGTGCATATATCATGCTGCGCCATTCAAAGTATGCGTTCCCTGGTTTGACAAGTAAATGAGCGTCCATAAAGAGATATTGGTCACCTGCTGGAATGTCCAATTCCCAGGATAGGTTTTACTGTGATTTTCATATCCTTTTGTGGGCGCAACCAAGACTCAAAGTAGGGCAGATGCAGCCTTGAAATTGAACCAAGAAAGAGAACAATGGAAAAGTTCCAAATCCTAACTCGATTCCACTTTCGGCCCTGCAAAAGAGAAACAACACCACAAAGAGCAACCAGAAGCAGAAGCAGAACAAGGATGAAACTTGGAACTTCAAAGAAATCCCAAATTCACCCTTACTCCAATTTTGCGTCTGGCACAAGGAAACCAAAAACAAGCAGGATCAGAACAAAGACCAAACCCAGGTGAAACCGAATGGCAATGGAAGTGTAACACAACCCAAACCAGGAACTTTTTCCAAATTCCAAATTCAAGTCTCAACTCGACTCCACCTATGACGACAAACAAAGAAACAAGAACAAGAAACAAAAAAGAAAGACCAAGGGAAGAAAACAACCTGAGATCATACCCAACACCACAAAAAGAAAAAAAAAGAAAACAAGGCAGAACCGAAGCCAGAACGGGAACCGACCCGGAACTTTAGAGAAAATTTCAAAGTAAGCTTTTGTCCTACATTCCACCTTCACCAGAACAACAAATAAAAGCCTAAGGAAAGAAAGAATAACTTCCTAAGGCAAAACAAAAACAATGGGAGCCTATTTGAATCAAAAATGAATGGGGTGGTTATGCAGGGCATAACAATTGGTGACTTTGCTAGGGAAAATGGTTTACCCATTTTCAAGATGCTGAAAAATTCACTCACCCAAAACTCTTGGTTTATGAACATCATAACTCAAGTTAGATCAGTCTCAATGAGCAAGGTTGAGCTAGAATCTCAAATGTAAATCAACAGTTAGTACCCTTGAATCTATGTGCATGTGCTTCATAGTGCATCATCCTTTGACAATTTTTTTCCTCACCTTTTGAATAACTATGCCCAAAATTTGAACTACATGAATTGAATCCCTTCAGCTATTGTGCAATGATATCCTGGGCATTGTTTCGCTGTCAGTGAAGCCTCCATAGCTCTGATGGAGATACCTCTGGTCCTCTCACAACATTTCTCTACTACAGTCAAGTGTCCATAGCCCCAATAGAGATACTGGAATCATCCATTTAATATTGAGTTTTATTTTCATGGTTATCTTCTTCTCTTTTATATTTCTCTTGCAGAGTTCTTCTATTCCATTCTTTTCAATATGTCAGGTATCTAATGACCTGAATTGGGTTGAGAACTACTGTGGACCTCGTAACAACATCTAGGAATCAAATATTTCACTCAAATCCTGGGACATAGTCATTCTAAGAAAAATATACCATCATAAAAGGAGATGTTTCAATTAGTTTGTGACAGATTCAATTGTAATTCATGAAGATTGCTTACTATTCACCTTGTTCTTAGTAACTTTTCACAACTTTTATTGAAAATGGACATAAAAATTTGAGTTTAGAACAAAATTATTCAATCAAAAATCCTAAAAAATACCTAAACCAATTTCTCTTCTAGCAACCATAGCATGCTTCAGATAAAAACCCCCTTCATTTAAATGAGGAAAATGAAGGCCCCACAAGCAAAGACAAAAGAACAAAACCAACAAGAAACAAAGAAAAGAAAATCCAAAGAAAGAAACAAACAACAAAACAAACTAACTAACTTACTAATTACATATATACTGATTCATCAAAATACTAGAGCATCAAGACCCAAAATAGTGTTTGAGAAATTGACCATTGACAAGAAATGGAACAGGTTCTCCTATTAAACTATTCAAGTGAAAGGCGTTCTCTCCTAGGATCTCTACAATTTGATAAGGCCCCAACCATAGTTTAACAAACTTCTGATGACCGCCCTTCTTTTCATTAGCTTTATCCCATAGCAACACAATGTCTAATATCTTGAAAGCCTTGACTTTGGCTCTTTTTTCAAACCAACATTTGATGATACCCTAATGTTTAAAGAAGTGTTGCAAAGCAGCATCCCTCTATTCTTCTAATTTTAACAAGCTAGCTAACCTTACTTCAATCCTATCATCACTAGAATAAAATTCCTACATAAACTTCAGGACAGGTATTTACAAATGAATAGGAAAAATAGGTTCTTGGCCATACACTAGCTTAAATGGTGATCTTCAAAGCAACCTTAATCCTAGTCCTATCTGCCCATAAGGAAAATATCAACTGGGTGTGCTAGTCCTTAGGATTATTTTCTAATAGTTTCTTGATTACCTCCAAAAGATTCTTATTAGTGGATTATGCAATCCCATTCCCTTCTGGATAATAATTCGAAGAATATTTTAAGACAATCTTATGATCATAATCCCATGAAATAAATTCAACAGAAGAAAAGGCAAGGCCATTATCACATACCAGTGTGAAGGGTACCCCAAACCTAGTTGTGATGCACTCAGTAAGAAACTTGATCACTACCTTTGTGGTACTATTCTTGCAAGGTATAGCCTTTGTCCACCGTGTATAATAATCAGTGGCTATCAATATAAAATTGTGCCCTACAGAAGAATTTGGATTAATTACCCCTATAAAATCAAGTGCCCATTGGGAAAATGGTCTTACCTCATAGATAGGTTGTAATGGAATGGTTGAATTGCGCTCTCTTGATGAAAAAATTTAACATGTGTGACATGTCCTTACATGTTCATGGGCATCTCAAAATATATGTGGCCAATAATAGCCAGACCTGAGGATCTGATGCATTAGAGAATCTACACAACCATGACCAGT
Source organism: Sequoia sempervirens (assembly GCA_007258455.2). Taxonomy (NCBI): domain Eukaryota; kingdom Viridiplantae; phylum Streptophyta; class Pinopsida; order Cupressales; family Cupressaceae; genus Sequoia; species Sequoia sempervirens. The sequence continues at coordinate 60,665,902 of VDFB02281492.1, forward strand.
ACCATGCTTACCATGGAATTCATCAATAGAAAATTTTGCCTCCCCTTGATCAAGACATCGCAGATATATCCCTTCAAAATTCTTTCTATACAACAATCCTCCTTTGAGCATATAATGGGAGCTTCTCATCCTCAATGCTCTCCTCTGAGTTGCATTCATACCATCTGGACATCTATTGTTAAGCATGAAGTAAATAATATCAACATGTACCAGGGATCATTTGAGAAAGACTATGTTGTATACTGTTGACAAGTAACGTTTTTTCCAACATCCGCCATTGCCTTAGGAAAATCTTGACCTCTAACCAATTTCATAGGGTGGATCTCCAGATCAAACTCCTATAGAATTGCCATCCATTTCCCTCTGCGCTCCCCTAGATCACTCTACATAAGTAAGGACTTCACAGCAACATCTATGACAACAACAATAACCTGACTCCAAAAGATGTAATGCATGAATTTCTTGACAGCTCGCACTAATGCAAAGGCCTTCTTTTCAATGGGTGGGTACCTAACCTCAACATTTTTAAACAGAGAGCTCATGAAGGCAATTGGCCTTTCATCTTCTTCCCCTTTCTGCTATGTCAAGATAGTTGCACATGAGTGTTTAGAAGCAAAAGAGTAAATATAAAAAGGTTTCAAATAGTCAAGACTGGTGAAGACTAGTGCTTCCAAAACTGGCTGTTTATTTTTTCATGGGCATGGATATTTTTCATAATTTTTTGTTGCATAATTTTTTTTTAATTAATTTTCCAAGTCAAAGTAATTATAATTTGGACATAGGTGTACTTCGGCCCGCATAAATTTTTTTGTATTCATTTGAATTAACTTATTCTTTTTTTGTTGGAATAAGGACTTCAATACCTAGTGCACATGTATTTTTTAGAATTTTTTTTCTCTATTTTTCTATTTTTTCATATGTGTGAAACAAAAAACTTGATATTCATTGAAAATCCTACATTCACAAGAAATTAAAAATAAATATAATAATCAAACTAAACATATTTAAATTTATACTTTTTGGGAAGCTTATAATAAGGGCTACATGCTTACAAAACATAAATTTCAAATGAATTCATTTGATCACCCAAAAGGTAAATCAAAAGTGGTTTTTTATCAACATTTTGATAAGTGTAGAGGAGACTCAATTAAAGGTATGGTTTAAATCTAACAAGGTTCTATCCAAGGGGGTTTGATATAAGGGGGTTTTATCAATCCCTGTTTAATTAAAATCATTTAAATGGAACCTTTAAAGTCTTAAATCATTCTATTTTCTAAAAGTATGTGATTTCAGGAAAAAATCAAGATGTCCCAAAAAGTGTAACCTATTATTGTGGTAGCACCCTAATCTGATAAAAAGCATCCTTTGCCTCACTAATCCACTCTATTTTGGCCTCCTTTTTTATCATTTCATTCAAAGTTTTGACAATCTCTACAAATCCTATAATAAACTTCCTAACGAAGTTGATCTTTCAAAAGAAAGATCTCATTTCTTCCTTACTTCCAAGCATGGCTAACTTCAAAATGGACTCTACTCGGTCTGGGTCAATAGATATCCCTCTTTCAAAAATTACATGTCCTAAAAGCTTCCCTTTGGAAACTCCAAAGACACATTTTTTTGGGTTCAAAGAGACACCATGTAACTGATGCACCTTTCAAGAACCTTGGCCAAGTCTGCAGCATGATTTAGTCTATTCTTAGAAAATACTATCAAGTCATCCATATATGTAATAATACATTTACCTATTAAATCCTTGAATGCCACGTCCATTGCACACTAAAAAGTTGCTCCAACATTTATTAAGCTAAATGCATTCACTTATAGGAAAATGTCCCTCACTTAGTAGTGAAGGTTGTCTTCATCCTGTCCTCATAACTGAGAAGTCCCTGATTGTATCTAGAATAACCAACCAAGAACGACATCATTTGAGACCCATTGACAATTTGCAGGACCTCATCAAGAGAAGGGAGTGGATAGTTGTATTTTTTTGTTAAGCTTTGTCAAGATTTGTAAAATCCACACATAATCTGATCTCCCATTCTTTTTACAAATAGGAACCAAATTTACGACCCATGTTGAATGTCGCACGGGGAAGATTATTCTAGTAGATAATAAATTTTTCATTTCCTTAAATATTAATGGTTCAATCAAAGCATTAACGAGGCGTTGCTTCTATCAGAATGGCTTAGATGTTGGCTTTAAATGGATGGTATGAGTAATGACAGAAGTATCAAACGTTTTGAGGTCCTCATACCCCCAAGCAATTGCAGTAATGTCTCTTTTCAGCACTACCAATATCTCTTCTTTGATTGCTTCAGGATATGTCTTTCCTATGTAAACATTCTTCTCAGGACCTGAATCAACTAAATTGACAGTCTTATATTCTCCTCCCTTGATTTTTGTTGACAGTTTCTCACGAGCCCTTGGATCGTAATCAAAAATCCTTTCCAATGCTACCATTCCCTTGGGAATGCTATTACTTTTTAGATTGAGGACCCCTTCTATACCATCATCTTCCAAACTCCAATCTTCCTCATCACAATTAGACTCATCTATAATTTGTCCTTCGAAAACATCTGAACTTGCTAGAAAAGAAAGAATATGTTGATCATCATCAAAAACTTGGAAGTTCCTGACATTGTCTGGGATAGCAAGGATGGAAATCAGTTCCACTAAAAATCTCTTAAGTTTGGAATCTTGCATGGTCCCTAGGGTACTTTCAGCAATAGGCAATGAATCAATTATTTTATTTTCCTCTCTAGGAATCAAACTAATTCCAAAAGCATCAAAGTCTTCAATTAGGTTCCACACCTAATTCCTGTATGCAGCCAACCTTTTATTGTGACATGTGTGCTGGCTATGCACCTGTTTGACAACTATTTTTGAATCTCCCATAACTACCAAAGTTGTCACTTTCTTTTGGTGTGCAAGCATTAGCCTTCTAGCCAAGGCTTCATATTCTGCTATGTTGTTAGTGCATCCAAACTGTAACCTGTAAGAAGTAAAAAATGTTTTCCCTTTTGGGTTAATCAGTTCAACTCCAGCTCCACTTCATGTCTTAGATTTGGATCCATCAAATTTAAGGGTCCACAATTTTTTGTAGGCTAGGATTTGCTTCTTTGGGCTTACCATAGGAATTTGGCTAATAGAAACAACATATGGAGTTGTCAAGTCTTTCATATCAAACTCAGGACATGGTTGTTCAGTAGAATCACTAGAGGAATAACCTTCAAATTTAACTCGAGTATAGGACATAACTCTTGTTTCTTCTCCTGACTATTATCTGTACTTTTAATCAACCCCTTGGGTATTGGTATACTGGTGGGTGCAGGGGCATTGAACACACCCTGAGGTTGTTCAACATAATTACATTTGTCTAATACTAAGATTGGAATCACTTCAGTTTGAGAAATCACTTCCTCTACAAGGGGTTTATCCCTTGTCAACATCATTGGTTCTTTACCTCAAATGGAAATTGATTTGGAATAGCCTCAAGGTGACTTGGGCCAGCTTCTTCAATTTTACAGACATGATTTAGAATATTAATGTAGGGCTGACATGTTAATTCATAATGATTCTGATAATGCACCCTACACCAATTTGGGAGCAAGAGACTCCACAAGTCAATATCTTCCCCCAAGACCAGCTGATCTTGCTGCACTTTCCTGACCAATACTTGTTGGTTAATATTAATCATGGGGTTAGGAAATTCTTCAAGTGGAAAATTGTCATAATCAAGGACAAAGAGAGTCATGATTTCCTCTCTTTTGTAAACCCCTATTTCAGTTTCAAAGTAAGCCACCTCATTGTGGCAGTCATATTCAATAATCATGTGTTTGAGGCAAGGTTCACTCTCTATCCTAATTTGAGTAGGTATTCCCTTCCATGGTAGCCACATATGAGAGAAGTCGAGGGAAAGATATCCCCCAATACTCTTCATCAAATCTCTACTTAGGAGCATACCATAATTTTTTGGTATATCTGCTACCTGGATATCCATATAAGTTTGGATTCTTGGGTCTGATCCTACTTGCACATGCATGTTCTTTAACTCTCCCACCACATTAACTTCCATTTTATCAATTTGAATGACCTTCAATTATTGGTTTGGATAGAGTTTAACCCTAGCTTCTTGCATATAGAAAATGGCATAACATTTCCAGAAGCTTCTAAATCTAACAAACAATTATGTAGATTCTTCCCAAAGATCCTTAAAATTAAAAGGAAAGGAGGAGTGCCTACCCTACTTCTAAATAGTGTTGCATTCATGTTAGCAATAGGTATCACCTTGGCTTTTCCTTTTGATTGATCTACTTCCTCTAAAGCTTTCATCACTATATCTCTTTGAGAAGGGCACCACCTCAAGATATCAAAGTATGACAAAGAGGTTTTATGTTTTTGTATCTCAGAAACAATATCAAACTCTGTACCGTTATTCACATTATATTTGGAAACAAAAGGCGGATTACCTTTAGGAAATTCAGGTGGTCCCTTTGGTGGTGGAGGGTTATTATCAACATTTTGATTTGGAGGAACCATGTGATTGGGTGGAGCTGATGTAGTGAAAGGGCCCTTATTCTGATTTCTCAAAAAATGTCCCCCTTTAGTCTAGAAAGCTTGATCATTGTACACATCCTCCTCTGGCCCATTCTCATTTTGCATAAGGAATGGAGACTCTTCTTCAAAAAGATCATAAACCATTGTTGTGTCTATAGAGCCGCCTCCTTTGTTTGAGTTCCCTTGGAAAGTTTGAGCATCTACTTATGCCATTTTCACAACCTTTTCCATTTCTAGACAAGTTACTTCAGAATGGGCTACAGTGTCATGTAACCTACACCAATTGGTCATAAAATTAAGATCAGCCACATTTACAGTATGTGGCTTATCTTCTCCAACCTGATATTTATGAGGAACTCCTCCATTATTAGGTCTAGTATTCCATTTCCTATTGTTATTTGGCCTCTGATTATAACCCCCATTCTAATTTTGATATCCCTGATTGGAAATTTTTTTACCTTGATAATTTCTCTGATAATTACCCTAGTTATTATTCTAATTAGAGTAGCTACCCTAGTTAGAATAATTACCTTGATTATTATAGTTATGGCCCTAACCTTGAGAAGGATTCAATTTAATTTGGGCCATGTCATTGGTGACTTGCGACAAAGTCTTCTTTAGGGTCTCTACCTCATTTTTCAATTGAACTATCCATTCACTCTCAACACTCTTCATCATAGTTGGTTTACTGATAGGGTTTGATGCCCCAACATGGTTTTGGTGACTGTGTAATTGTTGAGAGGCATCATGAGCTCCATTTGCAAGAATGGAAGAGGAGGGGGAGCTTGCAATTCATAAATATGTCCATAATGAGAAGGGGACATCCCTCTTACGGTGTTGAACAAAGGAGTAGGGTTAGGCACTTGGTACCCCATGGGAGGAAAAACTCCTAAACTTCTTGGATGGGAACTAGTTTATTGTTGCAACTTGATGGCTAAATGATAAAATTTGGACAAAGAATCAATATTTGTCACCTTATAAGTCCTTTGTAAAAACAAGCCAATCAAAGGATCAATACCCCTAAAATATGCCCGAATGACACTATTCTCAGCAACTAGGTAGGGATCTTGCAACCTTCTATACATTCTTTGAAATCTTAAGTTGAACAAGGGTAGTGATTCATGTGGTTCCTTCCTGATAGTAGAAAATTAATGGAACAAAATGGCTAGGTCCACATAAACCTTGAACTAATTGATAAAAGAATTCTTGAGATCAATCCAACTCATAATAGACCCTTATGGCAAATTCAGATACCAATTATATGCCATGTCCACTAAAGAATAAGGGAACAACCTGTAAACCACATCATGGTGAGCTATTTGGGCTCGAGTACATGCATCTTTAAAATCTTGTATATGCTCTTTAGCACTCCTTGATTCACCATGGATGTACTTAGGACAAAAACCTCTTAGGGTTCTTAGGCATATCATGGATGCCCCCAGGAATAGTCCCCAATAGAGAGGGATTATTCACAAAAAATGCCATTGGTGGTGGTGGTGGAGGTGGTTGAGCCAGCTGTCGAATGGGTTGAACCAGCTACAAGAGTGGTTGACGTGGGTTTGGTGTTGGATTAACTGGTACTACTTGAGGCACTAGTGGAAAACCTAGTGGAGTGAGTGAGGCTGATAATGGTGATGGATTTTTCTCCTTATGCATCTTATGCCTCATTGGGGTCTTGAGTTCTATCAAAGTTTGTGGATTCTTGGTGGACCAAAGAACCCTTTGAAACCTCTCTAGTGAGAAGGACCCAATTTGATCCATTTTGCTTCCTTGGCCCTCCCTTTAGCACCAATTCTATTGATGTTCCAATTTGACAAACAACATGCAGGGAAGATGAAATACCTCACCTCTCCTAAAAAAGGATAATCAATCTACCAAACTAATCACCTCCCAAGGCCTTTGATGTTGGTTCACAACGTTAGTTTTCACAAAAGTGGTCAATATGGCCATAATGTGCAAGCGACCTGCTGGTAAGAGGATACAAACTAAAATTTATAACTTAATCTAAGATTTGGGGTTTAAAAGAAGCATAAAAAGATAAATCAAAGCTTTGGAACAATAGATTAAAAATATTAATTTATTTAGATTCAGACATGCATTCATATAATGAGTGTTATACTTAAACTATCCAAACCATGCCATGATGCAATCCATAGTATAAACCATGCTATTAGACACATCCATAGTGAAAACAACCATTACTTTAACCATTCACAATATTTTTCATTCAGAAATTCCATAACACACACACACACACTCATTAATCAAAATAACAAATCAACAGATATAAATAAACCCACATTCATTGACAACTCAATGGAACAGTTTGAAATCTAGTTTCTTCTATTGATATTCACCAACTTAAGAACCACTTATGCACAGAAATATCCACTAGCATATAGATTGCCATTATCAATCACAGTGTCACTAAAACCATAAAACATGAACTAAAATTGCATAACTTAAAATAAAACTGTATCAATTGTATCATGCATGTAATATGAAAACTAGGAACTAAAACTCTATCAAGTCTCTAAGGTGGCCAATCTAACTTCAACTAGTTGACCTTTACAATGTCATACTTCATTTACTTTATAGTCTTTGACTCAATAAAGAGATAAAACCTAAGAACTAGAAAATAGGGAATCCATTCCTAGAGGAAAGCAATCCAACAAGAAAGATAAGCACTACTGCATGTTTTTTTTCCTCTAACCAGGAGCTTGTCTTCATCCAAAAGTTCACCAAAGAAGGAGAGGAATGTTGCAAGAAATTTGGAGCTTGATATTATCCTTTGAGTGTTGGAAGAAAGGAAAAAATTGGTTGCTTGTTTGACCAATTTTTGAGAAACCAACTGTAAAGAAGTTACGCCAATCCATCCTTTGCACCTTGTTCTTGAATGTACTCATCATAGGCAATGAACACCTATTGAATAGTAACTGTATTTGGGCCATCAAGCCAACTATCTTCAAATTTTACTCTTTTCACCTCGACAATAGCTATTTCATGAATATCCTTCATCTTCTTTAACTCTCTCCTTGCTACCATCACTTATGACCTCACATTGATGAGTTTATTTAGGAGCAACCCCTCATCATCATCTCCCTTTAGCATCAGCTCCTGAAACCTATTAGTCCACTTTTCTTTCAAACTATCAAGAGAAAAAGTATTCTCCACGTGCATATCCACATTAGCAATGATAACAATTGATTCCTCCACTTCATCTACTTGTTCATTTAAATCTTTTTCTACCTATCGCAAAAGGTCCTTATGTTGATAAATAGAAGAAGATTTGAATCTTATGATATTTTGAGTTTTCTCTAAAAACTCCTCATTACCCTCTTCTAGTATTGATTGTTCAATTAATACTTTCTTTGAAAGTTTAAGAATCTCTTTCATCTTCTTCAAGTATCCCCTTCCTTCTTCTTCTTCACCTTCCAAAGCAACAACATAAGTACCAACTTCTTCAAGCAACTGCATCACCTTCTTATGAGTCTTGAAGCCTTCTTGCAGGGTTTCATTTACCTCCTTGTTTAATTTCTCAATCCATTTATCAAGCATAGTAGCTCTTTCTCTCATATGGAACAACTCTTTTGCTTCCTTCTTACTTAGCAACATAGGAGCATTGGGCACTTCAACTTGTTGACTGGTTGTAGTAGAAATATCTCTAAGGAATTTATGCAGTTGATCCAACTGACCCTTATGCTCATCATTCTTTTATTTTTCTTTGATCATTCTTGACTTAGTGGAAGATGTTACTGTATCAATTAAATTCATTTGTTGATTCCTAGTCAGCCTTCCCAAATTTACTGATCCCAATTGGTAATCAACCAATTGCATATCTTGTATTTCCTTCTCTACCAAGGGAATTGCACATTCTAACACCAACTCACAAACATCTGTCAACTTAGTGGAATGAAGAATTTTTCCCTTCTTTGGCCTTTCTAGTTCTACTATTTTCATCATGTTTTCCCAATCCAAAGGTTGGGGTTGCACCATTGGTCTCTTCTCAAGATACAACTTTAACCAAGTTGGAGCAGTAGGTGGAGTCACTAATTGTGTAGAGGATGAAGTAGCTGGAGATAGGGGTTGCCATATTCTAGTCCTAGGTTGTGATTCAACCTCTTGGTGTCTCTCCCTCTCTACCTTTTCCTTTTCATCTTGCAACTTCTTTTCTTCTAATACCTTCCTTAATTGCTCATCTTCCCGTTTCTTTTTCTCATACATCTCTTGTCTTTGTTTTTCTAACTTTGCTATAGGATCTTGGAGCTTCTTAGCTTCTTGCTCATGTTTAGCTACTTCTTTTTTCTCTTTCTCCCTAAGCAAACGTTCCTCTTCAGCTTTCCTCTGTGTTTCCTCAATCATTTTAAATTTGGCTTCCAAAGCCTCCCTTTCTATTTTCTACTTTTCTTTTTCCTCCTCCAAATCATGAATCTTTTGAAGTAAAGCCAATTTACCACTTTCTACTTGCATTTTGATTTCCTACTCCTTTTGCTACAATAATCTTGAGATCTTCTTTCTCCTTTTGAGAACTTGCCAATTTATAGCCTTGGCTCTAGCAATATCTTCCTCTTGTTGCTTAGCAGCAACTTCAGCCTCTTGTTTAGCAGCAACAACCTCTTCTAATGCTTTTTCCTGAGTAGCTTTGGTAGTTTCTTCAAATAACTTATATTGGTCCTCAAGAGTGAGGACATGTTCACTACCTACTTCCTCCATTTCTTTATCATCATCTTTAAGCTCTTTATGTGAAGGAGTAACCTCTGAGTCTATATCTACTTCATGAATTTCTACCTCAACTTCCTTATCTTTCAACTTAGGTTCCTTTGTCACAATTTCAACTAGCACTCCTTCAACAATTTGTTGAAATGTAGGGGATGGTGTAAAGGCTTCTCCTAAAGTAGCAATGGTTGGATTCATAGATTGAAATGTACCCTCCATTCCAACATAAGGGCCCCAACTTCCTCTATATTTGTGGGATCACCTTCCCCTTCCAGCTCTTCCAATCCTTCTTGAGCGAGCAATATAGGGTTTGGCTCTTCTCTTGAAATAGGAGGAAAGAATTCAAGTTGCTCCTTTGGGGTTGTCTTTCTCCTATTCCTTTGGTATTGGGTGGTTTTATTTTTCTTAGAGATTTGGGTTGTAGGCTCCTTGGTTCTTAGCATAACCCACTGAATACTCCTATCTGAAATTGGCCTAGAAATTTTCTTGATATCAATTGTCTCCTCCTCATCCCAATTTATGGGATCCAAATTCCTTGTCCCAATATTTTCTGCATCATAAGCCAGATCCAAAGTTATTCCATCATCAACCAAGGTATTAGGGATATCTTCTTTGACACCAAACTCAACCATTAAGAGAAGTGGCAGTCTCTCATAATTCCTCTTCCTTAAATCATAGTAATCTTGGATATCCGCCCAAAATTCTTCAAGTATATTAAAATGCTTCTCAAATATAATGGGGAGTAAATTATACATTTTAACCTTTGGATCAAAATGCATTCTTGCAGTGTACAACCCCAACCTTAAGTTAGTTAGTTCATCACTGATAACCTTGGCTACTACAACATGTGCACAACCATAATCTCCTGACTTCAAAACAAATTTATGACACCTTGCCTTGTGCTTGGTACCGAATCTCCAATTCACCCTCAAGGCTTGATAAATGAACTCCATCAATACAATTATATTACTACAGTATCTGGGAAGTAGGTGTGGGTGCCCATCAAATCCATTTAACCTAAGTTAAGTATACTTGGGGTACTTGATATACCATCTCCCCAATTTAGAAATCAAGCTCATGGCATCCCTAGTTAACCCAAAACCTACATCTCTAGTCAATTGATTTATAATAACATATAGGAAGGCATCATTAACTCTCCTAAAATGAAACTCTAATGTCTACAAAGTGAGTTGATCATAATGATCCCACACCTTCTTTTGATTATCAGCCTCTCCCAAGATCCCAACTCTATTCAATCTAGGAAAAATTCCTCTCCTTGTTGTTAGGTAAACCACATATGAGGTCATAAAGAAAATTTTTGTTTCCCTCACTTTGATCATTTGATTATGGAGAGCCTCTGATATGATCGTGGACCAATAAAATTGTTGGCTGCCCTCTAAAACTGTGTAGATAAAAGGAAACATCCATTCCTTAAAACTAAATGCATCCCTCTTGCCAAAGACCCGAGAGAGCATCATTATAATGTCTCCAACCTCTTGAGTGAATTTTGATCTCTTTGGCCAATCATGTAACTTCAACAAGGACTTCTTTTTTGTCCTCATCCAATTCTTATTCATTTGGGAGCTATTGGCTTCCTTGTTATCATTAAATTTTGTTAATGCCTTTGCCTCATTTAGATACTTAAGATTTCTTGGTGCAGGCATATTGAAAGGATATTGGATCATTTGAGGAGTCAAATCTATTATTACATTTCCTTGTACATCCATGCACTATCTAGTGGCCTAGTTATATGCATTGGCAGCAGTGAGAATCAATTTTGGGCACTATACTAACATAGGAAATAGAGGCACATGTGCAAGACCAAATTGCCTAATCCTCATGTTCCTCCCTGTGACCTCTTCCGCATAAATCTCATCCAATTTATCTTGAAAATTAAATTGTCCCAATTTGTTGTCTGTGATATCCTACAAGTTAGAATCCACCTTGCTAGGAGTAGGTACAGGACCCCCATGCTTATATCTCATTGTGTAAGGCAGACTTTTAGGTTTGATCTTCTTGGGCTTCCCTCCTTGCCTAGATCTCTTTTTGCCATTTGGATCCTATGGGAAGCAACATCCGAATTTCTTGACATCTTCAATTCTTGCAAAACAATGCACTTATCAGTTCCCTAAAATCATGAAATTTATCATTCTTCACCTTACCCTTCATACCCCTTCTTTCCTTATACTTAGCCAAAATTTAACCCCGTCGGAGGTAGAACTAGAGAAGAATTAGGAATAAACTTCCTTGAAAACACTGGTAGAATGAGAACTCAGAAAGAAACAAAATTGGGACCGAAGTCAAAATAGAGAAAAATATCATAATGAACAAGAATTTCAAATACATATCCAATTTTGGTTCCGCTTCCACCAAAAATTGAACACAACACCCAAAATTATAATCAACCCACCAATAGACCAGAACTGGAATGAAAACTGAACCTAGAACTAATCACCAGTTCCAATTTTTGCCCACATTCTATGCTTGATTTTGTCAAAGGAGAAAGAAAATGCAACTTAACCAATGATCGGAAGCCGAACTATATCTAGACTTGAATCATCATAAATACCAACTCTTAAAGACTGATTCAAACCTGATTTTGACTCTAACATTCTAGCACTCTAAAACTTATAACAATTTTTGCACGTGCTAAAATGACACTGATTACATCAAGATAACATCATGATGTCTCCAAACCAAGGATTTAAACAAGGTTAAATTCAAAAAACCAAAAATATGACATTGCAATGGCCAGACGCACATAAACCCTAATATGTACGGCGCATCAATTTCCCAAAACTAGGGCATCACAACCCTTAATTGAACCAAAGAATTAGTGCAATCCCAACTTGAAAAGATTAATAAGTTGATTTTAGCCAATTTAAAAGCCCTAAATCCTTCCAAAAGAAAACCCTAATGAAACTAGGGCATGACGAGAAAAACAAATGGCCACTAAAAAGCACAAAAGTGATAGAAAATTAACAATGAACAACCACAAAAAGACAACAAACAAGAAGAAAATAAACCACCACAGCAAAAACAACAACCAAACACAAAAAAATGAAAAACAACAAAGATTCAAAGAGAAAACCCTCCCCGAATGCACCAGAATGAACTAAAAGCAAAAGAAAACATGACAACAAAGGGAAAACAAAACAACACCAAAAGAACCCTACCTCAAAGCACACTAGAAAGGTTGAAGTCCATTGAAGAATCGAACCAACATATATGCCCTTTAGTCCAAATCTACAACTTGCACGCTTACTATAGCTCAAAGTCACAAGAATGCTTCTAAACGTGGTTATGAGTAATAATAAACCTAATTAAAGTTTAAAAACTTGTTTCACACATGCAAGCATAGTGGCATTTAATGCCATTAATGCATTTGGTTTGGCGGGGTCAAAATAATAAATGTACACTCAACCCACTTGGGACTCAAAGTAGGGCAGACGCAGACTCAGAATCGAACCAAGAAAGAGAACCATGGAAAAGTTCCAAATCTTAACTCAATTCCACTTTCGGTCCCGCAAAATAGAAACAACACCACAAAGAGCAACAAGAAGTGGAAGTGGAACAAGAATGAAACCTGGAACTTCAAAGAAATCCCAAATCCACCCTTACTCCAATTTTGTGCCCGACACAAGGAAACCAAAAACAAGCGACAAAAACCAAATGCAAGCGGGATCAAAATGTAGACCGAACTCGAGTGAAACCCAATGGCGGTGGAAGCATAACACAACCCAAACCAAGAAATTTTCCCAAATTCCAAATTCAAGTCTCATCCTAACTCCTCTGATGAAAAATAAAGAAACAAGAACAAGAAACAACAAAGAAAGACCAAGGGAAGAAAATGACCCAAGATCAAACCCAACACCACAAAAAGAAGAAAAACAAAACAAGGAGGAACCGGAGGTAGAACAAGAATTGACCTAGAACTTTAGAGAAAATTTCAAAGGAAGATTTCATCCCATGTTCTGCCTCCACTAGAAAAGCAAAGAAAATCCTAAGGAAAGAAAGAATAGCTTCCTAAGGAAAAACACAGACAAGGGGGACCCATTTGAATCAAAAATGAATGGGGTGGTTATGTAGGGTATAATAGGATGAATGTTGGTAACTATCGTATTTGGTTGTTCGCTAGGATTTGCATTTATAGCAATGAATGGGTGATGGATTTATCATTTTCAATGTCATTGGCGATGGAGACTCCCATCAATCTTCTGTCGAGTAGAAAACTATGGGTGTTCTATGATTGGATTAGGCACAGGAGGCTGAAATTAATGATCAAAGTCTAGGATGAGTTAGTGTTGGGAGCAGTGGAGGTGTTGTTGGGTGAAGAATTTATAAATACGACTAAGAGATGGAGGACGAATGTAAACATCATGGCTAGACTCCTAGCATCGCTCTTAGAATTGGGGGTGTCGAGAGCCATGGTGATGCTCATTGTTAGGAAGTTACTCTAGGACAATCTTTGGAAGGGGTGATGGATGCTATAATCATGGTTGAGCTAAGCATTTGGGTTCCTCATCCCTGTGATTTACAGTGTGCATCAAGGTTCTCGGTGAGAGGATTCAGCTATATCCATTTATTCTAGACTTAAAGGGTGAAGAGCTTCAATGGCATCATGCATGGGCAAGGTGTGGTTTAATTTTCCTGAAACATCATCTTTATCTAGAGCCATCTGGTAGTGTTGACTGGCGGAGGCTATTCAGAGACTTCCTAATAGCCAAGGGCGTGGTGTGGGTGGATTGATAGTTTTTCTCATATATTCTTTTGTATGTGTGTTTTTTAACGCCAACTGTCTGGGATAGTCGGGCTTGTCTGTTGGTTGTTTGCTTAGGGGCATAAGGTGGGGTGCAAGGTAGGATAGTCATTAGCCTAGTAGGGTGCGGGTGGTAATGGGGATTTTTTGGGTGGTGGAATTCTTTGGAATTTACAATGTAATGCTTTATCTTTTATTTAATATCAATACAAACAATATTTACGAGTAAAAAAAAATGATATATAGTGTCTTCTAAGCAATTATCTATTTCTCAAAATAGTGTTGCTTTAAGTAGTCAAATAATTTTACTTACTAGATCTAAAATAAAATGATAATTTAATTCTCACTATAGTTGGAATCAAGGGATAAACATCTTTCTTACCTCAATTGTGTTGGAATATATCCTTCTAACTTTACTCTATTAACAAAAATAGAATGGATGAATTACGAAAGAGCTTAAATGTTTGCAAATTCATCCATTTAGCTATTGGTTAGACTTTAGAGTTTGTGAGGTATATAATTACTCTCACTGTGAAAAAATGAGGTATACACTTGCCAATCCAGTCTCTTTCACACTAACACTATGCAGTTGATACTATATGTCTTACACAATATTTTCCCCTTGACGAACTCATTCAAACCTTTTTTGTATGCAGGTGGACACTTGCTAGACAATCACAACCAAAAGAAAAAAGATATTTTCCCCTCTCATCCAAATTATATTTCATAGGAACTAATTTAATGGTGGGAAGGAACTAAAGCTCACCCTCTATCAAAATTTAGGTAAGTAATGGTAAAATCAAGCTATTTATGTGAAATAAAATTCAGCTCTATTGATGCAAGGTGTGTTTGTGTAATAGGGTCGAACTTGGATTCGAAGAATAAGTATTTGTTTGGGAACATTAACATGCAAATCAAGATGGTTCCTGGAGACACTGATTGCGGTGTGACTACTTATTATATATGTATTTGAAATTACAGTCTTAGTTCATTTTGAATTGAGATTGATTTATCACGAAAAATAACTTATTTAAGATGAATTAAAATTGAAACTTTCTTCTTTTGAGTTTGTGGTAAAGATGACAGAGAGAAAATAATTTACTTTTGGTATGATCCCACTAAAGACTTTCACTTCTATGGTGTACTATGGACTGCTCAACACATCTTGTATGTTTCCCTCTTTGATCATTAATGAAAGGAATTTGTTAATGGTTATATGTTGTTATTTTATTGTTTTGATATGACTAAATCTGAATCACATAAAACTATAGATTCATGGTGGACAACATGCCAATTAGAATGTTCAATGACCACAGTCTCAATGTTTAGTCAATGGAAGCATTGCTAGGAGAAGATATGAAAGGGGTGAGTTCAAAGTGGTGGAAGAAACTGTAGTGGATGGAGAAAAACTTCATGATATACAACTACTGCAATAACAAACAAAGATATCCTTTGCCTCCACCAAAATATACTACAAACATATAAATGTAAAACTTTACTATGCTTTGTCTCTTTGTAGTCATGGAAATTAATTAGTTTAAGGAGGAGATTTCTAACCAGATACTTAAGAATAAAGGTTTGCAGTTCGGTCAAAAAAAAATTCAAAAGGTTTTTGTTACTTTACACATATAGATATTATTTGATTATAAAGTTTAAATCACAAACTTTCCCACTATTTAAGTTGTAAATAACAAAAAAAAATGGGTACTTTTTATTATATTGCAAGAATTTAACTCATATGGAAAATACCATTTTATCTTGTAGAGCATTTTATCTTTAATAAATTCATTCCCATTTTCTTTTAAAATTTAAGTAAAACACGTCAAACAACTTGGCAGTCGTAGCAAGCATGGGTTGTGTGCACAAATAGATAGTTTTTGTACATAAATACATAGTTAACAAAACTTAGAAATAAGCTCCTTTCTTAGAAAGCATTTCAATTATGGCATGTTATCCCCTATATAATATCAACATGCAAATCTGAATGCACACTCAAAATTAATATGCAAGTATCATTTACACCATTTTTATTACCTTATAAATTGCATATAGGGAGAAATATTAATCTAGAAAAATAAGTATTTATGTATTTTTAGATACACATTTTTATATATGTTGCAATAGATTAAAAAAATGCAGAAAGAAGACATGTATACAACAACAAAATTTTATATGTGTATGTTTGAAATATATGCAAAATGAATATTTTAATATGTTTCAATGTGACGTATCAGATTTAGTACAATATTGTTTCCTTAATCAATTGACAAGGTAGTATATAATGTTTTGATATAAATAGATATAGATTGTCTTAAGGAGAATAGAAAAAAATGCAAAAGCATTTTTTATATATATCAAGTAACTAAGAGCTAAGTCTAAATAAGTATGGGAGAATTTGTAGATTAGAAATCAAGATACAAGTAAAATTGAATTAGTTAAATCATAGTATTATGAAGAG
The DNA here is from genome assembly GCA_007258455.2 of Sequoia sempervirens. Taxonomy (NCBI): domain Eukaryota; kingdom Viridiplantae; phylum Streptophyta; class Pinopsida; order Cupressales; family Cupressaceae; genus Sequoia; species Sequoia sempervirens. Next base: position 60,682,392 of record VDFB02281492.1, read on the forward strand.
AATTAGAGAATACATATAAAGCAAAACAAAAAATAAAAAAATGTGCACACCTCAAAAATAAGAGTCTAATGTACATGACTTTCAATCCCTTGCTTTTGAAATAAATTCTTTTGCGAGTAATAGAGTTTTGAACATACTTTATGCAAAATAGTATTCTAAACATGTGCTTTATTTTGACTCATACTAATATAAAATACAATCGCCGTAACCATTGCACCTCCTTTCGATGCAAGTACTAGTTTTTAATATTTTAGAAAATTTAGATCATTTCAATGTTCTTGCATCCTTCTTTACAATTTTTAACCTTTGATTTTCAAAAGCAAGTGATTCTTAGAGAAAACGCCTTATTCTAATTTCTTCATTACCTATTAAAATAGGAGTATATTTACATCGAGAGACATTTTACAATGACAAATTTGGGTGTGTTCATAAAAACTCCGCCTTAAATCAAGGAGAGCTCTTGAAATCATCACCCTTTATTTATGTAAATCTTTAAAAAAACTAAAATTTGAAATTGGTGAAAAAAAATAGGAGCAATTAATACAACTCTTTGAGAGGAATTTTAGCCTCCATCAAAGGCTCCTTTTATGGAATTTTAATTGGCATAGCCATGGCTATAATCATGATAATGGTGCATCTTTCCTTAACTCTTTGTAAGCCACTAAGTGGCAGTTCCAACTATATTTTCAACTTTTATAGCTACTTTAAATAATGGGATGTTGAGCTTAAATCTATTCTTGATTGCATTCAAAACCTTTAATGTTAAACCACAAAAAGTGTTGAAGGATGTTGTATTTAGCCCATCACGTAATAAGTTAAGTGGTACCAAGTTTAAGATTATGTTAGTAAACTGTAAATGCTAACCAAAAATGGTTGAAGGAGGCTATGGGAATGACAAAAGAGAAATTATTTTTTATTATCATTCTTTGGCATTATATGTGTTAGAGTGAATAACCCAAGGGTGATCCCATAATAGTGGTTTACAATTTTTGGCCAAACTAGACACTGAAATTATTGTTTTTAACTAAATCTTCACATTTGGGCACCTATAGCGGCTAAACTATGAGGAATTTGAAGATGGTGCAAACTAGAGTCTCATCAAATTTTGTCTGTAGATTCTAAAAATATTTTTTTCAAAATTTTTGGAATCAAATTGCACTTCTTTTTCTATCTCCCATGAAAATTGGTTTTTAGAAAACAACATTTTTAAAAAGTGACACACCGTATAACACATAACTTTTTTTTCCATGAAGGATAAAATTCTAATTCTTTCAAATTTAGATTTGTAACTCTGATATCTAGTGCTTCCACTTTGTTAGATAGTTTTTTATGGAATATTTTTTCCTTAATCAAGTTTCAAAGTCAAACAAATTGCAATTCAGACACAGCGCGACCGTATAACGCGTATCTTTTTGTGTATATGTCAAAATTTTATTTTATTTTTTTGTTGGATCAAGGACTTCAATATATGGTGCACTCATATTTTTCAATTTTTTTTTTGATAATCTTCTATTTTTCCACATGTGAAGAACAAAGAAATTCATTTTCGATGAAAAACCTATGTTTAATAAAACTTAAAAAACAAATACATAACAAAACCAAAACATATTAAAATTATATTCATTGGATAGTTTGTTCTGAGGAATACCATAATCATTTGAAATAAATTTTAAATGAATTCATTTGATCCCCCAAAATCTAAGTCAAAAGTGATTTTTTATCAGCATTTTGATAGGTGTAAAGGAGACGCATTTATAGGTATGGTTTAAAACTAGCGAGGTTCTATCCAAGGGGGTTTGATCTAAGGTGATTTGATCAAACCCTCTTCAATTGGAATCCTTAAAATAGAACTTTTTAAGGCTTAAATCATTATATTTTCTAAAAATATGTGATTTCAGCTAAAATTCGTTCCTCTCAGGAATTGTAAACCACTATTATGACAGCACCCCCGAAGAAATATCAACTACAGAAAACCTTCACAAGAAATGAGAGAGAAAACATTGGCATTTCATCAAATAAGGAGTGAATAGAATGAGATGAATAATCTACATATGGTACAAAATTTTAAAGCCATGGAATAGGTGATAGGTGAGAAACTTCCCAACACAGAAAAAACTACCTGAGAATAATTAAATGCATAACTATTCTAAATGCAATATTCCTAAGTTAAAACTTAAGATGGTAAATGTAATTTACTCTAACACCCCCCCTTCAGTGCAACTTAGGGAGAATGCAAATGCAAATATGAAGATGCATTATGGGTTTCAAATACACAACCATGTTAGGTACCCATTTACAATGCAAAAAATAAATCTCTCGCAACCGGAGAAAAGGAGAAAAACCCTATGGGAAAAAAACCCCTCTCCAAAAGAGAGAAAAGAAAAAAAAATGATGCATTGATGGAGGACTCAATCATACCCCCCCAAGGGCTACATACATCATGTATATACAATCAACAACCCCCCCATAAGAGGGAAAAAGAGAGACTATATAGCCCCCCCACAATGTGTAATCACTTGCAAAAATGGTAAGTGCTTGAAGACAAAACATGATCTAGTGTCGACAAACAACTTGTCTCCCTTTCAGAAGAAACAAAACCAAATTCAAATACAGGTATGCTTCCCATTCCAGATAGAATTGAAGGAAAGAAGCATGAAGATGTATGTTGATGAATCTGAAATTTGCTCATGTGTACTTAAGACCTTCGAAGATGATGCCACGAACCAATCAGGAACATGCTCAATCACAACAGAAGGTGACAAATAAGGTAACACTGGAAACTAATGTTGAACAATATCCAGAGACTGAAATGGGATGACAATAATTGTACCACAACTATCATCAAATAGGAGGGATATACCCTCAAATTTGTCTTCCAAGTCAAAAATGTGAGATTCCATGAAAAAATGAACCAATGTCCGAAAAATAATAATCTCAATCAGGAAGACAATAAGATACTAGTTGTGATGAATCACTAGATGTGCTCAATGAATCATCAACACAAAATGAATGATCCTATTGAACAGGAATGATAAGAGTCTCAATCAATGACTCTGCACAATGAATCATTGAAGGCGAAGGTACATCAATTGTCTTTGATGGAGAAGGATCATCTGAAGAACCCTCTTCATCCTCATCTAAAGATTCAAAGTATTCCAACACTTCAAACTCCTGCATAGTAGCATGATCATAAGGTATCTTGTCTATAAAATGAATAGGCATAAGACAATCTGAAACAAGATCATTTGGGAATGGCTAAGTATCAAGATCTTCATGTATTTCCTAGAATTTAATCCAAAGATTTTATGGACACTCAAAATGATCAAAAGAATCCAAAGTGGCATCATCAATATGCATTGTAATAACTCCTAGGACATGATCCCTTTTGCAATCCCATGTAAATTTCTTACTATTAGTACCAAGAAGGGGAACCAAATTATATAGATGTGGCAACAAATGAAACCATCAAAGATGTTTTATGATACCATCTCTCCATTATTTATAGCTTCCCCGTTCCAACATAATCACAGCAAGATGCAATGAAAACCCCATAATCAATTATAATAAATCTTTAAAAAATTCAAAGATATTAACCTTCAACAACAATTAGAAACTCCCAAATACTACAAATAAAGCCTTCCCAAAATACTTCAAGAAGCGGTGATGCAAAAAAAGAAGGTTGAGAACCAAGCAACTCCAAAGAGTACAACAACACCAATATTGAACTTCAATAGATTAAAAGCACCACCAAATAGAAAAATATGAGAGAAATTCTTCAACCAATGTAAAGGTGACAAAAATACCTTTCCGTTGATATGTGGTTTGCCAAAAATGGCCTTCGTTTGCAAAATATATGCAAAAATAAAATAAAGGCCTATAGAGGCTCTTTAGGATCAATCGCCTAGTCCCACCATGTGACCAAACTACCGAAGAAACTTCCCAGCATGAGAAAAACTACCGAAGAATAATTAAATGCATAACTATTCTAAATGCAATGTCCCTAAGTTAAAACTTAAGACGATAAATGTAATTTACTCTAACAATGTGTATGCATGACTTGGTGGGAGAAGGGCAGTGACTAAAAGATAGCCACCAAACAAGAAAACTATTATTATATATAGTTACACAATTGTCTCTTGTTCTAATCCAAATCTACAACTGAATCCTCCAGCATCATTATATATACCTCTACTAGAAGATACACAAGGTTGGAAAATCCAAGATTGTTTACTATTATGAGTAGGTGTTGTTCAAGAAGAATAGGAGAGAAACTATTTAAGAAGGGAGCAAGAAAGGAGACTATGGAACAATTTAGCCTCATTTGCGGGAGGATTTTAAAGCCTTTTAAACATACGTATGGCATACTATCTCTACAGGAATCTATGGATCTAAATGTTATTCCTAAGAGACTTCTTTGTCATGCAATTCGTGTTTTGTTTATGACTTCATTCTTTGCATATAAATCTAATAATTCTATGCTTTAATCTCCTGTATGCATGTCTTTGAAGTATTTTTCAACATCATGGAATTCATTTTGATTGAGTAGAGAAAAGTGAAGTTTGGAATAAAATTGGGTAACTAGCGTTTGTGTTCTATTTATGTACACCTAGTCTTAACTACAAGTCTATGCTTTGTTTCTATGTTACCACCACTATCTTTACTTTCTCTAAGTTTAGCTCACATACACTTCCAAGAATTAGTATTTTACTATGGATTTTTAGCATTTTTTTATTAAATTCTTCCTATTTGGAGGCCCTTCATCTGCTTTTTATTAATGTTGTAGGTATATTTTCATACTATGTAGGAGATTGTAAATTTGTTTAGGGTTTTGAAAAATATTTATATTTAATGACTGCATTATAGCTATAGACATGCAAATAATCTTAATTGACATTGTACATCTAATTCAGATTAATTAACACTGATTCTTCTATTAATCAAATAAAGTAATTTATTAGATTAATTCACTAATGTCCATCATGTTTGATTAAATAAATCAATTTATTTAATTAAAGCCCTAAAGTCCTCTCATCTGATTTAATAAATCAAATTGTTTAAATCAAATTTCACAATCCCCTAATTCCTCCAAGTTAATTAATTCTAGATTAATTAACTCCTTATCCTAATTACCCATTCTCTAGCTTTTGACTCAACCTTGGTCAAACCCAACCCTCGATTAACTAACCCACTTGCACATGAAATTAATTTCTTTTAATTAACTAATTACCCCATTTTCCCTCACAAAAACATATGCTTTGAGAATGCTCCTCCAATATCTCCACTTATTTGACTTTCTTATGCAAACATTAACTTCTCTTACATCTCAACCACATGCATTAATCTCTCTTACATTCTTACCCACATCTTCTTACATGAGCTCAACCATATGCATTAATCTCTCTTACATCCTCTTAACTATGCACATTCCCCAAAATGTGCTCCATCCTCATCCAATAGCCTTGTGAGAAGTGTCACATTCTCATTGGCTCTCCTTTAGTCCCACATTCCTCCAATGTCTTCATTCTTCAACCCTTCAACCCTATTTATAGAGGGCTTCTCTATGAAGAAATCATCCACAATCTTAAGCATTCTCACTATAGGCACACTCATCATCTTTGCATCTTCATCACATTGGAAGCTTATTAAGGGGGTGGGAAAGGGCATCCTTTCCATATCAAAGGAGCACCACTCCCACTATGGGATAGGGTTTGCATGTGCTTTTATATGCTTTCAATTGGTTTCTTTGGCATTTCATTGTTTTGTTTGCATATCTAGAATGATTAGATATCTCATAGGAATACTTGGTTTGCTTTGTTTAATTTGACGTCTATGATAATGTTGGTCAAAGTTTAACATTTGCAGGTTTAACATTCATAATAGTTGTAGTGGGTTTGAACTTTGTTTTCTTGTCTTTGTATGGTAATTATACTTACATTTATATTATGCTAAAGAATTAGAAGGTTTTGAATTCAATTTTATTTGGTTTTCTTGGTCAATCATCTGACAGAAAGTATTAACAATGTAGAAATGTATAAAATTTTCAAGGGCTTGGAAAAAATTAGTTGATTCTGTTTACTTTTCTTTAATCCAAACTTTGACTTCAAATATGTTTTTCTTTCCAAATGCCATAATTTTTCCTAGTAAATTTAGTTGAAATATCTTGTAAACATTGTAGAATATGCCTAATTTGTTAAGGGTAAATTTATTTAGCGATTTGATAAATATTTGTATGTATTGATTGCATTATATTTGCAACATGAGCTATGAACTATGTTTGCTTATTGCAATTCCCAGTTTGCATCTTAATTGTTTTGTCTTCCTTAACCCGCCTACTCTCGTCATGCACGACTTGCCTTAATTATGTACTCTACAAAGTCCCTTACCTTAATTATGCATCAATCTCTCTTTATTTTATTTTAATTTTGAAAACTCTTGTTTTGTGCACCTCCTCTTTACTCCTCCATGTTGCCCCTTACTCTCACAACGTAGCCCCTTTTGGCTTTCTCCCATGATGCATTTTTTGCCTTTGCCTTTATTTATAGTTTTAAGATTTAAATAGTCATCCCATATGGCACCACACCTTCCAATCGTGACCTTCCCCTTGCAGATGAAGCGTAGCCTCCACTTACAGTTGCTCCTCCCTTTTTGTCTGCTCTCTCCTCTTACAAATGAAATTTTCTTTTATTTATTTAATTAAAACTCTCACAATTCATAGCGCAACCTTTTATCTTCCTTGCACACATCTTCTTTAGTTATTCTTTCATTCATTTGGAGGTGCATGACCTTATTCTCCCCTCTGCATTTTACTACTTATTAATTTTCTTGCAAACCATATCAACCAAAAACCATAGCATTTTGTATTAATTATTTTTTATCTAGATGATGCACCACTTCTACTTGGTATTTTAAACTTCTCACGCCCATGCCTCACAAGATGCTCGAAAGTTTTTTGTTTTATTTATTTATTCCCTCTACTTTATTCTCCAAGCCGCAACAACATAAAGCTATCAATACCAATGGTACCTCAAGAACAGCGTGCCATCACCTATCAGAACAGTGCACCAAAACCTATAAAATTTATGGCTATTTCCACAAAATCACATCTGGAAGGCAATGTTGAAGGCTTTTCTAGTTTTAGAAGGAACTACTAACGGCGATTTTGTTGTTACAAAGCATATCTGAAAGCATTGTTTGCTGATATAAGGAATTCTTGCGGTTACAAGGAATTATTGAAGGCAGGGCTTAAATTTGATGGTCGTATGGCCGTATTTAGTCATTTTAGGTGTAAAATACAATTAAAATTTTAGGAAGACTGTATCACTTGAAAGGCAAAATTTTAGTTAAACTGTCAAAATTCCTATGTAATTATGCTTATATATGTTTTTTCAATCTAAATATATTTTTCTTAAAATAGATAACCTTTAATATTTGAAAGGCAACTTTAGATAAATGACTATCACAAAAATATTGCTTGACAGGTAGAATTGACCGTCAAATTTAACCCCTGATTGAAGGCATTTTACACTCATATAAGGTGTTTTTTTCTATTATTATGGCCTATTGGAATAAAGAGTAGACCACCATAGCCTTTTCGAAGCAATAGAAGATTGCTGTGTGAATTTTTTGGAATTTTTTTTTTCTTGTGCTCAATAATTATCTAGATTCTAGACTTTTGATATATAATAAGAGAATTAGAACATGCAATATAATGTTAGAGCCTCTTCATCATAAAAATACTAATATAAACATCTTTTGTACTTTGTGTCATGATATTTTTTAATTGGAGGATTTAAAAACATTCTATACTTCTATTTTGTAGGTATTTTTAAATTTTGCAACATTCACTTTTGATGGGTTGTTTAAACTATTTAAATTCATTAATATACATGGGCCTTATCTCTACTCCAATAATTTTCCTATGCATATACATGGGCCTTTCATAACTTATTTGTGTGCATTTAATAGAGCTTCTTATTGTATATGATAATATAATCCAATGACAATATGGTGAATGATGATAACACTCTTATTTATGCCAAAGGTGTATCCAATTTAAAAGAGAGCAACCTAACTTTATAAATCAATGGTTCACCTCTTTCAGCACGGTGTGGGAGATGATTGAAAAGATTCCCACCATTGATATCTTCCTTTGCAACCAAATACATGAACATTGAATGGTAGAAGCCAACACTGCACATTTTCCTCTAGCACATCTTTAATAATATTTGCAAGTGGGTACATTCTCAAAACTAGTGCGCAACATGATTCCCTTCTTTCAATTGCAACAACTATCTGTAGCAATAGTGTGTTGGTTTTCCTCTGCAAGCTTATCTACAACTCTAGAATCAAATTTCATTGGAGTGAAGGGACATTTGAAGTTACAGGCAAAGAAGACAAGAGGCTTCTTGTGTTTGTCTAGATGCGAGAATGAATGGGAATATGTAAGGGAAAACATTCTTTGAATATTTTTAGGAGCTACTACTTTGACTGACTTGCATTATGTAACATCCGATAGGCTTTCTAGTTTTTCTCATTTATCTTTTGTATTATCTAAGTTTTAGTACAAAAATCTAGGTGTTTTGTTGAGTTCTTTGTTTGAGCAATTCCCATGCATTCCAAGACCTAGGTTTTGATGTTTATTCAATTTGTTGTTTTGTGATGGATATAGGGATCTGAAATAGATCTTTTTAAAACACATTTCTTTTTCTTATACAACCTATTGCATAAGAAAAAAGAAAAACATTTACATGTTTCATCTTTATCACGACTCATTCCCAACCACTCAATCTATGCATTTCATAACTTTCTTATCTTTAATACAATTCACTCCCAGCCACTCAACCTAAGTGTTTCATCACTTCTTATCTTTATCACGACTCTGTTTCCTCTTACAAATAATTAACCCTGCACCTCAACAACAACAACCCCTTTTTCATTCCAAATTCTCTTTCTGTCAAAGCTTAAATCCATTTCCATGGCATCTACTTCTACTTTTAGTTGTAACACTGAGCGTGAACCAGAGAATGAACATGATTTTAAATAAGTTCTACTAGATCTACATTTACTTCTCGTAGATCCACATTTCCAAAGAGAAATTTTCCATACAATGTATTTATTAATCATCGTGGCTCTGATGTCAAACAAATGCTCACAACCACTCTCTATAAGACCCTCACTGGCATAGGATTGAGGGTTTCTCTTGATAAAGAAGAGCTCGAATATGGGGGGTTGAGTGGCTAGGAGTGAATTGTCTTAAAGATAAGAAAGTGGTGAAATGCATAGATTGAGTGGTTGGGAGTGAGTTGTGATAAAGATGAAACATGTATTTAATGGTTTTCTTTTTCTTATGCAACAGGTTGTATTTCTCACCTTGGCATTGGACACACAACTTTGAAACACACAAATGATTTTCTTTTTCTTTGTATTTATCTAAAATTGATATGGTTCTAAACATGGATAATGATGCCCCTAATGACATTATATATTGGTGAAAATCACAATAACATAGCCCACACCTTATAGACTTTCAATAGCTGATTTGGCAAGCCTCCTCATACGCATTACATGAAATACAAAACTGACATGTGGGCATGGTTTGTTCATGCTTTAGACAAAATATCATGACAAACTGATATATCTACATTGCTAATTTATACACACATGATTTTGTCTTTGTGTTTGAATGCTTAAAAGTTAAAATGGTATCTAGGTCTAGAAAATCCAATTGTGACAAAGCAAAATTACTCTAAACTAAGATCTTTGCAAAAAAATAAAAAAAATATAAAGAAAAATCATTTTGGTTTATGTACGACTACTTGTAGACCTGGAATGCTCCTACATCACCTTATGTCATCTATCAAGCTACTTAGCTACCATGCGAGTAGCATGGAAGGGAGGAATGTTTGCATATGTCAGTGAAATATAACACATTTAAGGATCACTAATATGATGAGATAAGAGTGCAGGGACTTTTACAGATGCACAGATCACTTATATTTATAGTTTGCAGGAAATTCTCACAACTAATAGATAGATTCAACAAGGGACCAACGTTATCAATTATAGAGAAGAAGATTATCAGTTTTTATATATACAGATGGTAGAGAATTTGATTTAATTATAAGTTGAGATACTTCTTGCCACTATTTGCCAAGTTGGGACTCACTGCAGCTCCCATTGTTCTCCTTTTAATCTGATTATAATCCAGTTCAAGTTAGACTTCAAAGGGGACTTTCCAAGCATAATAATAGGGAAAAAGATGATTTTGTGATGTAGAGGCTTCTAGGTCCAACATTAACCCACATTTACTAGGATGCTTGACTTCAAAGCTTAGCTGCAATTAAAGAAAATTCTCAAACAGATCTAAGGGTTACACCTAATTGTTCAAAGGAAGATCACCCCACCCCTATGAACAATAAGAGGTCGATAGCCTCACCTCACCTTTACATATCTAGCAAGAGGATTCAGGAGACTAATAATCATGGAACAACTCTAAGAGTAAAGGCTAGTAAGTCTAGCTAACTTGATAAGAGCGACTCAATATTCAAGAAATTATACACTAAAACAAAGTAAAAAAACTAAAAAAGATGCAAAGTTGTCCTCCTTCTGTCCAATTAACATCTAAATTTCTATTTATAGAATGTAATAACAGGATTTGAAAATTGAAGAAACCAGCTTCACTTATTGTGATCAATTTTTAGGAGATTTGATTTAGCTTTTACAAATTGTTTTTTCTAATGTTGTTAATTTTGTTTAGCTCACTTGCAGTCAAGCAATATAGTCCCATTCAACTACTTACTACTAATATTTTGGAGGTGAAGATAGTCCCATGTAATTGGCATGGTGCATAATTTAGAATCTTCTCTTCAAATCACATAGCAACTATAGTTTAGGATTTAAAATTACAATTTAGATAGACCGTCCAAGGTGGCACATTTTGTCTTCCCTCCCTTTTTACACATCACTTCAGATTTTAAATCCAAAATTTAATAATTACAAAAGATCGATGTTTGGCAATTACAGGCACAACTTAATTGAGCTCAACACATGTAGTATATAGCAACATAGTTAAGTAAATACAACATAAATCTGTGAAATTAAAACATAAAGAGCCCACAAACATTTTCTTTGATCAAATGGAATACGAGGGGAAATTACATCCAAATTATTGGGCAAAGAAATAGAAATAAGGTCAAAATGTATCCTCATTTAAATACTAAATGCTAGAAAATCCTTGATAAAAGGGGTGCAAAAAAGAAGAAACCTATTTTGACAGAGTTGTTTTCCCCAAAACTCAGATGGACCAACTAACCAACTGCTTTATCTATAGCTTCAAAAGCTTTTACTCTCAGCATAGTTGCCTTGTCATGCCTAGCATCATCAATAGCCTACATGGTTTTTGATTGTTGATTATTTATCTCTTGTCTCTTTTCCCAGGATGCCTTGAAAAGGAGGAATGTTGCTTCTGTGGTGGCAGCTGAGGCATTGGTAGAAGCATCAGTCTCTGAATCTATCATCTGATGTATAAGGTATATAAGAAAACCTTGATGCAAGTTCAATTTTTCTTTTCATAATATTTATTAAGGTTTATTTAGATGGGTTGTAATTGTGAAGAGGGCAACCCAAATGGAAGCACCAAGTTTCATTACAACTTCTTGAGCACCTAAGAAACCACCCTGCTCTCTTGGGTTACACTAAGACATAATGAAGCTCCAGTTGAGAAGAATTTGTGGAATTATCATCATTAAATTTTATGTTCCTTTCTCTAACAGACAGATTTTTAAGTTATATGTAAGTTAATATTTCATAGTTTGCATCCTTAAAAATATATAACTTTTTCATTACCATTTTCTTTTTTTCCTTAGCCCTTAGATATTTTCAAGGTTTCAATTGACTTGGTTCATCATGTTTTTATGGAAACCCACAAATGGCTTGTGGAATTTGCTCTTATTAAATAGAACTTATATGGGGAAAATATTATTTAAAGATGGAACAACCAAGAAGATTGTAAAATGTTCCAGAGCAATCACAGAGAGTCCTGCAATGCACTTTCTACGATGTTCTTTTTAACCATGACAATCTCACATTTGAATCAAATCACAAGTTTTAGAATAAATTAAAACTTGGTAATTGTATGAAAGAAAAAACTTTTGGTCTTTATCCTATTGAATCCCATAGTGTTGAAAATGCAATGTATGAATGTTCATCCAATATTCAATGTTACATTTGATAGGGCATGAAAATTTGACAGTTTATTTTGATCTTTTATTATTGATGATTGTTTCTTACATCATATTCTTGTCTTTTCATTATGGCTACTTTCTTCATCAAAGAAAGAGGATCCTCATCCTTCAATTGATCAGTTCTTTTCCCTCCATGAGATGATTGTGCAATCAATGAATATATCCAAAGCTCTTGCAAAATTTAGGGCTACTAATAAGCAAGAGGATCACGACGATTTTTCTACAGTGACCACATAGTGCTAAGGAATAATATGAAGAAATCCATTTACATGTGATTCTAGTTACATAACAGGTTGTAGCTGAAAATGTTAGGAATTTTTAAGTTCTGACTACTTAAAATTCACTTTTATTAGCACTATGAATCTCATTTGTTTCACATGGTTTTAACTATACCATAAATAAGCATTGTATTTCCAATCCCATTATATATTTTTGTAGCAGAAGAGCAATTTAATCTCTCAAGGATCACATGCAATTTTGTTTAGTTAGTTTTCTCATCTAAAACAAATGTTTAGCATGCTTTTAACATTAATAATTTGCAAGTTGCCCAACATTAATAATACCTCAACGATCACATGCAATTTTGTTTTGTTAGGTCTCATAATTGTGTTCGCTTGGTTTTGAGATTTTGATTTGTGGAAGTTGTCACAATGAGCTCTTTCAGACTAATCTAATCAAAGGATGTGATTCCAATCAATGTATTTCCATGTAAAAGTTCATATACCTCAAAAAATGTGATGTATATCACCATCTATATCTTTTGAACTCCATACTTTTATTTGCAATCCTATACTTGGATCAACTATGAGAAAATTATATTTTTGGTGTACAAAAAATATAAAGAACTTGTCAGAAATATCTGTTTTTGAGTTTAATTTAGTTATTTTACAAACCAATTATGATTTTCCTCTTGAGATGTATTGAAGTAGGTATGGAGAAATGATTCTTTTAGTTGAGATGTATACGACGTTACCATTTAACAACAATTATGTCTTCCTAGTTGATTAATTCACTTCTTAGGAAAAACAAATATAACTATACATTGCAACAAATTTTAATATGACTATTCAAAAGAAAACAAAAAAGATAATGGATTTTTGTGTAATCTTCTGATAACCCAAGTTGGGTTGTGACATTTGATCAGGTTGAAGTCACTGCATCCAAAATACTAGTTTTATAATTTGTAAGTGCAATAATGAAAATTTTATTCTTTGAGCTCTAACTCATTGTAGCATTATTATGATGGTGTGATGGAGGTGTTGTTAATCTAGAAGTAAAATATCTAAAAATAGTGGATTACATTATCATATATATACTCTTCTGTATATCTAATGCAGGTAGTTAGAAGAGCCTCATGTCAGGAGTTTTTTGTCAAAATAAATGAGAAATATGCATAATGTTCTCACTACTATAACAAGGGGCAAGTGGAAGTCTATGTCCAAGTTGATGAATAACATGGGCATCTTGTTTCTCCCTAGCAATGTGAGGATAAGTTCAGTGATCTCAGCCAAGAGGTACAAGAGTTTGAATGATGTCCTTGGCAGGGGCACTGCTTGTGAGGTAGTTGAGAACCCTTCTCTTCTTGAGAAGATGGGTCATCTTTCTAACAAGGCCAAGGATGATGTGAGGAAATTTTTGAGATCAAAGCATCTTTTTTATAGGGAGATGTGTGCATACCATAATGGGAATAAGATTCATTTGGAGTTTGATCATGGGTTGCAGTACCCATATTTTATTTGTATCGAAATCTTTTCCTTATACTAGAGTTAAGTTTTCTTTTCATTAGGTGCAAGTATGAAAAATTTGAATACATTGAGCCAATTGATATCATTTTATTCAAGTTCCCTTAATATTACAGCCTATAGAAGTTGAATTAAGAAACATGTATTTTAATATTGCGCCAAAATTTGTATAGTAAACAAAGTAGTGTCTGACATTCCATGGTCATATATTTGTTATCTAATCTATTTTTTAATTCACGTGTTTTAAAAAAGTGTGTTTATATTCTTTGCTTTGTAGGGCTCTTAGGTTGTTATAAATTGTTATATATTTAAGAGCATGATAGTTTAGTGAGTTTTTTAACCCACATTTAGTATTTGCAGTATTTTATTTCTTTCTTTGTCATTGTAATGCACTATTGTGGATATCAACAAATATGGTATTATTTTGAAAAAGATGGTTATTTGTGAGCTTTAGTAATTCAGAAAGTACTGCTTTTTTTTTAGCAAAGCTTACACACTTGAACAAGTTTATCCAATGGAACTATAAAATTCCTTATACGCTTGGTGAAAGTAAAGGTCACTCATTATTGGAACTAGAGTAATATATTTATAAGAATCAATTCAATTACTCGAGTTTGGAGTTTCTTGCAAATTTTTCCTTATAATTGACAAGTTCCCATATAGATATACAATAAAAAGATAATCCCATATGGATATAGTATTAGGTAATAATCTCTGCTCTAGATATGTCTCAATTTTTTCTAGAAAGTTTTTAAAGGGAGATTTGCAAAAAATGGATATATATTGATGTGTCCTACAACCTCCATCTTTGATTCCATAGATTTGCAGAGATGTGAGACTATACACTAGGCATTTAAGAATAGATAATCAAAATCGATAGTTTTGAGCTTATTTTGAATTTCTCCTTATATACCGAGAAATCTTCCTAAAAGGGTTTTGGTAAAGTTAAGAGTGAATAATTTCTTTGTAAGATGCTAATGATTGAAGCCTCAAAATGAAGATAAATATTTTAGAACACTACGTGTGGTACAAATGTTTTTCAATGCTTTAGTATAGCATAATTCAAATATTACATGGTTGGATTGCAACATGTTTTCCCCTTGTAAGCTAGTTGTGCCAATTCCTTGAGCATTATGGCTCTATGGGTTCAAATCAAGTGTTATAACATGCAAGGTACTATTGGGCTACCTTTGTGTAATTAATTTAAACAAAGCCAAAAATCAAGATGAAAAAATGCATTTTACTTTGTCCTCCATTTGTTTTTGTGTGAAAATAAAATTATAGATACTTCAAATAGACCTCACAACTCCACTTAGATGCATAGACCCGAGAAAGGCTTAAAGCTAGATAAATGGGTAAAAAGAAAGACCTTACTATGTCTAATATATATTAAGTACATTTATTAGCTTCTATAATTTCAAAACTAAAAGGTTTATCTCCCGCTTTTGTTGGATATAATAATCATATAAAAATATATTAATTTCCTTTATATTTATGGTGGACTGATGATAGTTTATGGTCTCATCATTTCATGGTATGGTGTTATCACCGACATAATAGAAATAGATGGTAACACAATAGATCTATCTACTGTTAATATTGATTTCACAGTACGGTGATATCACCAACATACTGTTTTATATTAGTTATTTTTCAAATACTAAATAGATCTATTGTTTATTATAGATACATTGGAGTTCAAAGTGACCGTGTGACAAAATTGCACAAAATATAGAATGTATCTATACCATTGTATTCAATTGCATACATTCTTATACTTGCAATTATTAAACATTCCATCAAAACACAAGATTTTTAGCATTCTATATCTATCCAAACTATACATTTTTATATCTAATAAATTGAAGTTCCCTTTCATTTGTATACTCTTTTCCATTTTAGTTATTTCATTTGTTGTTTTTATAAGTTATATACACATTGATCTATTTCAACCAATATGTCTACACAAATTCAAATAAGGCCTAACACTTCCAAGGGCCACAAGTGACATTCACAACATTGACTGACAAGGGCTGTCATTCAAAGCTATTTTGATAGTTCTTGATCTTCAAAGTCTTGGAAAGCAAAGTCGCACACCAAAAAAAATAAGCGAATCGTTTGAAAGTAATGTCAAAGTCATACTCTTCATTTCTATACTCATTTGCATTGTATTCATTTCATATTCAAATAAAGCTATACAATTATTCGATGTACCCCATTGCACACCTAAAGTGCAATTGCTAGTTGTACATGATGCAACTAAAGAAAATATTATAACAAAAACACAAATATAAATATTAATGTTGTTTTGGATTCCTACAATGGATATCTCTCGATGTTTTCTATATAGCCTATGTAATAGGATATATGTGCTAGTTATAAGTAGGAAAAAAAAGGTAAAATCAAATATACACTTAAACAGTTACCGTAAGAGCAAGTTGTCAATTAACATCTTGCGAACCCCAGTGAGAACATCGGTCAAAACATAGAGGTAGACAGGTGGACTTGGTGGAATAGAAACCATTGAACTGGCTAACGTTAATGCACAATGTCTAAGCATGCAGAGGGCACGAAAGAGTATTGATCGCCAGCTGTCTAGTTTGTGCGTTTCCATTATTTTCGCACTGAAATTTGAACTGCAATCCTCAAAAATAGGAAAACAGCATTTGACTGTATTTATTAATTAATTAAAAATAAAAAATAAAGAATGTATTCTAGCTTTATTTTTAATTAATTAATAAATGCGATCAAATGACCGTTTTGTATGCTGCGTAGACAGTTCCCAAAAACAGAGAGAAAAGACCGAATTAATGGGGGACTAGGTGGAGCTCGCGCAGTGCGCGTTCGTTACTCTGATCTGTGCCTTCATGCTCGCGAATTTGATTTCCATCGTTATTTCTTTCAGAGATGACAATTTGCGAATTACCCGTGATGTGGCTCGCAGTTTCGTGGCGGAAGCCGCAGGAGAGGCCGAAATGCTGCCAGAGGTTGAATATGTAGAATAGGAGCGAGTACACGGAAGAACTGTGCACGAAACGCTAGAAAAATTTGACAAAGTTGTAAGAAACGAGGGTTTGGAGCTTCAAACCCTAGAAAGCAAAGGTTTGGAAATTGAACCATAATAGACAAGGACTCAGAGATTTAAGCTCTGGAATAGGGCAAGAAAATCGAGGTTCTGGAGTTTCAAACCCTAGAAAAAGATGTTAATACTCCGAGAAGCAAGGGTTTGAATGTGCAAACCCTTTGAAGAGGCGGTACAGCTCTAATAAGGGAGGGTTTGGAGCTTCAAACCCTGGGAGAAGATGACAAAACCCTAATAGGCGAGGGTTGGAGTTTTACACCCTGGAGAGTGAGGGTTTAGAGGGGAAAACCGTCGGAACGGGAAGTAAAGCCGTAGCAAGTGAGAGGGTTTGAGGGAGGAATTTGGAGCTGGGTAGCTGCATGGCGAGAGCCATTTGGACAAGGCGGAGGATGATGATTGGGAGGGTGTCGAATGCACGGAATTGGATGGAAGCTTTTACAATGACTGGTCAATCGGCATAGAGGATTTCGAATGATGAGCAGTTGCAGTTTTATGGACTTTATAAGCTCGGTACGCAGGGGTTGTGTACTGTTCCTCAGCCTCCAGCTCTTAAGATCACTGCCAGAGTTAAATGGTATTGCTCATTTACTTAATTGTGGTTTATGAATGATATGTCACTGTAGAGGTTGATATTGTGAATTTGTGCCGTGCTGTTTAGTTGTTTATTCAGAGGCACAACGCAGACCGCCATTTCTATGTGGTTTGTTTTTCTATCTTGCTTCTCTATATTGCAGGGATTTTTCCGTGATCTGGTGGCCTTTGCTTTATTTTAATTTTTATGTTTTTAATCATTTCCGATGGCATTCCCCTGCTTTTTGTATGTCTGTTACGACTTATGTGTTGTGAATTCCTTAACCAGTGAATTATGAAATTGACAATATTTTTCAGTTTTGGTGGCTGTGGACTTCAAACCATTGGGGTTTCAGCTCTGGTTAATTCTTTTTCAGAATTCCATGAAATCTTCACAGTGACCCATTACTTCTATATATGATGTGCACCACCTTTTTATCTGGTATCTTCTTCACAAGTGGACAAATGGAGGTAGCATTCAGAGACAAGAATGAAAGCACATGGCAATTTCATTGCTTTTACATGCACTTTCACTTATCTGGACTCATATTTTTAATACCCTTTCCTTTTTCTTTGACAGTTGAAACTTTGAGGATAATTTTAGAGAGACTAACTAAAAGAGATTGGAACTTTAATGCAGATTTGTCTGTAACCTTTCAAGAATTCCATAGTGACTGTTCTCACCCGAATGCCACTGCTTATTTTCTGTTGTCATGTTTTTGGAAGTTTATCTTACCCAACATTTAGTTTCCTCCACGAGGTCTTTCAATGCACGATCTCCCTAGAAGATGAATAAGGGAGAAATGTTGGGTAAATTAAACTCCCATATTACCAGAAGCTATAAATATTTGTTAGTACTGCATAGGTTATATAATTCATTTTCCGGTATGGAGGAAACAGAAGAAATTTGTTTTGTTAACATTTTGTTGCAGAACATATCCAAGCCAAAGGTAAAAAGGAACGCTTCCGCCAGAGCTAGCCAATTTATCGCACCTTGTGGGACTGAAAGTGAGCAATATTGTATTTTCACGATTTTATAATTTGTGTTTAGGCCAGCTGAAGAAATAGTCAAATAAGTGATGGCAAGATTTTTACAAGAAATATTGATGGAAGTCACCACACCTTACTAACAGGATCATATTATATGATAACATAAGAACAGCCTGAACAACTAGTGTTTTTGCTGTTTTGCACTTGTGTGGAAACTAACTGAAGTCACCACACCTTACTAACAGAATCATATTATATGATAATATAAGAACTGCCTGAACAACTAGTGTTTGTTCTGTTTTGCACGTGTGTGGAAACTAACTTTGGACCTTGGGGAAACTCAGGCAAAATAACTTCAGCCGTAGAATACCTAAAGAACTTGGTTTCATGCCTATATTGATAAATTTGTGAGCTCTCTAGATTTTTTTCTCATATTAAGTGCTAGAGTACCATTGTGTTAATGTGTTTCGTTCATGGAACAATGCCTTCTCATATAGCAAAATTTAAATTCTTGATTGCTCTTTTACTATGTCTGTGATTGAAATTCTTGATTGCCTGATCAGATCTATGTCAGGAAATCTCGTCTGGCCCGAATCCAAAGGAGCTTGGAAATCTTGCAAGCTTGTTTGAATTGTAAAACCCTCCCTCTCTCACAATAATTTGGGAACATTAGAAAATGTTCTTATAGGAAGAATATGACTTCTATGTTGGTTTCATTTCCATAAATGTGTGAAATTTTTGAACCATAAAAATATATTTTCTCTGAAGGAAGCCTTTATTCGAACAATCCTGATGTATGCTTCCCCAAGAGATTGGGAATCAACATTACTATGGAATATGTATGACTATGTATCTATAAAATTTTAACAGGAGCTTATCAACTCCAACAAGTAGTCTATCCATTCGTGTTTTAGCACAAACCAATATTGAGAGCTTATTTGTTTTCTGTCAATTCATTTATGTTTGATCCAAGCCTAATCTAGGAGATGTCTCAGGCCATCATTATTATCCTTTCATATGCAGGTGTTCATCTTTTAAATTAGTTCATTGGAGACATACCTTAACATTTTTCAACCTACGGAATTGGATAAAATTGTAAGTACCCATGTTCTTTGATATATATTTCTTCATTACAAAGAAATTACAAAGTTAAAATTGTTGTCTATCACATAATGGTTTCAAGCACATTCATATATTTTTTCTGTTATGGTGGATACAGTTTTGCATCTGGCAATGGTTTGTAATACCACTTCGTGCCCTTGTTTTTCAATGCCGATTTTTTGTTTTGTGTATTTGCTGTTTTATAAAGGTTCTTCTATTTTTTTGTGTTTTGTAATGCTGATATAAAAATCTAGAAATGCATAACATAAAGAAATATAGACCACTATGATAATAGATCTTCCAATATATGTTTATTTGATCAATATTCAACAAAACAAGGCAAATACAAGCATACCTGAAATACATAAATGACATGCAACTGCTGTTCTTCGCTTCCAGCCAAAAAAAAAATCATAAACAGGTTTGGATCTCCTTCGAATGGCTGCCTTTTTTATCACTGAATGTATGGCTGCAATCCGTATGCCTGGGCGCCCCCTTTTGTGATTTTTTTTTTTTTTTGAAGCTTTAAGAACCAAAATCTCCCCTCTTCATGAGGCCGACCCCTATTGCAATAAAAAGCTGAGAAATATTCAGCCATACTTCTCTCTTAAATCTGATCTTTATTATAATAAAGCAATCTGCAATCACCTACTTTCAAACTTGAGAATCTCTGACACAAAAAATCGAAACCCTTGGTCTCTCCGATTTGTTCAATGAAACATCTGAATGATGCTCTCCAAAATACCAAATTCAACAGATATTGCACTATTTCAAATGGTTGCAAGCACTAAAGAAGTATCGTTCTCCAATGACACGAAGATTGAAAACCCTTGGCCTCCACTCTTAGACAAAAACTTCATCAACAACAATCATAATCCAATACCTCCAAAATAACGCCCAAATAAAATATATAGACCTTCATAAGAAATTCAAATTTCTCCAAAAAGGCAATTTAATAATATTAAAATATCATTTATTTGCATCTTTTAATATTGCCTTCAACTTAGGAGTTGGCGCTCAAAAATTAATTTATTTATTTGGCCCCCTTTTTAATGATGTTTTGACCCTCAAGTTATAACATTAAAATATAACCTTTTAATTAATTAATGTTATTTGAGCCAAATAACATTAATAACTTCTTAAATTCGTCATTTCTCAACACGCTGTCTGAACTGGGGACTCATCTGATAATTCTCCATCCGATCACATGCCTTACTAAAAATGGTAAGGATCCTATTCTATCCCTGTCTGACTTACTATAAATAGTAAGTTGAGCCAATTGAGCCCCGAAAGCCTTGAATGAAAGCCAAAGTTGATCCACACTGAACACTGGAGTGATACCATCCTTAGAAGACCCCCTAATCCTCTTCATTAGCCTACGAGGGTCATGATGATAGGCTAATCTACTGAATATGGATGTCTCACTTTGGAGGGGACATTACATGGTTTCACAGGTGAAATACCAAATTTTATTGGAAAATTGATTAATCTTGAAAAACTGTGAGATTACTTATCTCTTCTGTGAATTTGTAGCTGATACTGAGATTTTTTTATCAGGACAGTAAGGCTAAATGAAATAACATACTAATATGCGCATAAGATCTACTTTATTTTCTGCACCCTCTATTGTTGGAGATTAGTCTGAAAACAACAAACATTGTTTTTTTTATAGGATACTTAAAGAAATTTCTTTGAAGGGACAAATTCCTTTAACTATTGCAGGCTTAACTAGAATGAAACACTTGTAGGAATGGTAATTCTCTAATATCTTGATTTTGTGAATCAAAGTTTACTATGGACTAAAATCTAATGGTACTTATTTCAACAAAAATCTCTTATATGATTTTATTACTCTGCTTGTTTGAACACCTACAAATTAGTAACTTATATGTGTTGTCCTCTCGTTGTATACATGTTGATTAGTAATGTCCATTCAATCATATTGACACTTTAAAAATTAAGAGGAGGATAAGTGAAATAGCCCAAGGTGGTTCAAATTTGGAATTCATAAAAAGTTTTACAAATCTGTGTGAATTGTAAGGGAAAGAATGTCCTTAAACCATCCTTTTCTTTGAAGCATACAACCTATTTTTGAAAGTAAGTTATTATAACTAGGTTTGTTGCAGAGTTCTAAGAAACAACATTACCAAAAAATCCAGACATAATTAACTTGAACAACTTGGAAGCGTTGTAAGTTTAAAGCTCTAAGCTTGAGCTCACAAGTATTGGAAATCTAAAATGCACTAGATTTTTCCAATAGATTTCAATATTATGAAGAAACCTACCTTATAGGAGAAGTTCTTGGTTATGCTTCCAAAATATTTTATTTGGTCAATAGACTAGCATCTAAGAAAATCCCTTTTTACTATTTTTCAAAGTTATAAGGAAGAAAATAACACGAGCAGTATATTGTAGGATTAGCTATTGTGTTGCGAAGAATTATCCATATAGCTTACTAATCGATTATGATACTATGCATATTTAAAAGTGGTAAATAATTATTAACAAAAAGTAAAATACAATAGTTTTTTTTTGGCTTTTCATAAAATAATTAAAATTAGGAAAGTGCAATAATTATTTTCATAGGTAAATGATATATTATAGTATCAATAGAAGATTACATCATTTTTTTCCATTGTAGTGGGCATATTCCAAAATCTACCTTTATATGCTCTATATGGCAAAATAGACAAAACCCCCAATTATGCTATTTGCCTTCTATCATTCATATGTCAACTTAGATAATACATATAAAACATAAAGTTTTGGACCAACTTTATTAGATTGTAACCAAATAGAGATTCATGTTTCTACCTCATTCTTTGAGCTTTTTGAGATTAGGATGCTAAGCTAAGACACATTCAAGCCTCTTTTTGAGGGAGACTAGTAATAATAAATGGCCTTGTTGGCATTCCAAAACCATAGACAACAACTATAAGAACCTGGAATTGGATTTTTGACATAGTATCAACCATCTTCTGAATCAATTATTTCGCCTCTTCAAGATCAAATATGATCACAATGAACATTAAGGAGATGCCATGATTGAGCCTATAATAGTGGTTGGAGATCATGAAATCTTCTCCTAACACCCATTGGATTGCATATAGAAGAAGATTGTGCCTCATCTTTAAAAACTTTCTTTAGCCTCTTCTTCCAAATACCTCCTAAGAAAGCCATATGTCGCTAGCCAAGAACTAGTTGAATGGGGGTATCTATGGCATTTGTCGATGATGTCGAGGGATTGAGTTCAATATACAATCCTTTTGATTTATTTATTCACCCAACTCAGAAATAATTCACGTCTTATGATATTGGTGAAAATCTAGCCTTGAATGGTTTCCCAAGCTTGGCATGAGCAAAAACTCAAATTGCCATCTCCACCATTAACACATCTCCAATAATTATTATCCACCATAAATTATTTATTGATCTTGTTGTGTCTTGACCATTAGTGCATCCATGTTAAAGGACATTTTACATTTTAAATTTATCCATGGGTCGGCCTTAGATCTTATAATATATTCCTCTTTAATGTCTATAGAAAAGTTAGCTAGAATGTTGGCCCCTTCATTTAACTCTATGTAGACATGTTTGATGGTGCAAGATTCCAATGACTCCAAGATAGGCCAACCATTTAAAAAAATATTTTTGATTAAGGGGTAACAATTAGGTTTTGAAAAGGCTTGAAACCTTTTACAAGGGCATTGACTACCAAATATGCTTGTCCTTGACCTTGCAATCCACACACCCTTTATCAAAGAAATTTCAAACGTGGAGAAAGGAGGGGAAAATCCTCAACCATCACCTCAACTAGAGTCACCTTGCTTGTAATGTTTCCGATTGGATCCAATCATCAATTGAATAGGAAAAATCATTTTTAAATGCTAGATTAAAAATAATATTAAAATAATAATAATATTTAAAATAATATTAAAATAATAATAATATTTAAAATAATATTAAATTATTAAATAATAATATTTAAATTAATAAGTTGGAGATTGTGTCTGGTCGACCCATTTGGGAAGGTGCCATCACTACCTATATATTGTGCATCATTGGTTGAGGAGGGCATCGAATTGGAGAAACAAAATTAAATCTTTGGAGACAGAAACCTCTAAGGTTCGAGTGTAGGTTGGACGTAGTCCTTGGTTGCATAGCGACAGTTGTTCATCACACATCACACTCGCCTGTCGCTCCTGTGCAAAGATCATGATTTTGGAATTGGAGCAACCACATTCCCAGGCACGATTCATTACAACATTGACATTACATGGGATTCCAATCTACCATTACCGGATGCCAATCACCATTCACAAGCACCACGATACTAGATCACGTCGCCTTGCACACTAGTCTACTTGGGAATTGAGTGGGGTAGGGAAAGTTGAGCGTTGGACACCCAGGTGTCTGGAGAAATAATATATATTAAGGAACAGGCCTTTAGGAATTACCATCGAGTCATTTTTGTGAACATGCAGCTATAGCAAATGCAAATGATTGCAGGTTGATGCGTCATCATTGAGATTTTGAGTCTATCGACTTCAGTTTGGTTTTCAGTAATCGTTCAATCCTGCTTAGGTGCATTTCCACATATTGTGTTTGGTGATTGTCATCTATAGGTGGTTGTTTAGGCTCAAGTATATAAGATAGAGGGGACACCGCTGTTGTTTTGGCTCATGATCAGTGAATGTCAATCTAAGTGCATATATCTGAATTGAGATTGATACTTCTGGGGTCTCATAACTAATATGATTTTATCAGTTGTTCTATGTAAACCTAAGTTTCAATCACTGAGTGTTTGACAGTATTGTGTGTTTCTTGTGAGTCATTGTGTTTGGTCATCATTATAGATCTGCTATCTGGAACTATTAATCTGATATTATGTGTAAACACCTATTGATATTAAATTTATATATCTGTGTGTTGGAGTTTTAGTTTGAGTATTTATTTGTCGTGTAAAGTAGAATCGGGCCTCTCACAGTGGTATCCTAGCCTGAATCTTGCCAACTTGTGGGTCTATCTTCCTTGGACACATGCAGATCTACATTAGACAAGAGAAATAACATGGATTGAAGATTTACATTACCTAAATTCTTACCCAAGGTGGAGGACATAGACTTTGTCAAAGAGCTGTTGCTGAAAGCACGAAAAAAGATAGAAGAGTACAAGTCTGAAGCCCCCAAAATTTTGGACCAATACCAAAGTTTGCCAGATCATGCAAAGGCTTATACTTCCCTTGATGAGTACTTGAAGGCACTCGAGTCCCACTACTCCCACAAAAGGGACTTTATGACTACATAAGGAAAAAGAAGAAAGAAGAGGAAGATTCAAAAACTATCAAGGAAGAGATTAAAGGGTCGGAGCTAGAAGAATCAGTCTTTCAACAAGAAGAGCCCAAGGTGATGGAACGTGAGCCGAACACACAAAAGGAGGAAGTCGTAGAAGTGATTGAGTCCCTTGAAGATGCTGAAGTGGAGCCCGAAGTAGAGAAGATTTTAGCTGTTCATAAGGAGGTCAGCAAAGGTGTGATGATAGTGGAGCAAAAAGAAGGATCAAAGTTTCAAGCTATCAAACAAGAGGACATCTCAATGACAAAGGATAGTAATGTTCAGGAAACATCAACCCAAATTCAAGGTATGGACATGAATGCATCATACGATTACAATGATTCATAGTGTATGGTAACATACAACACCATGCAACATAGTAGATGTGATGATGTGATTAGGTTGTTTGAGATTGAGTGCCACGAAAAAAGATTGCAGGTCTATCGAGGAAACCCCATGATTATGCACTTGGACTACAGGGAGGTGCCACAAGAAACATTCATACACCCTTGTACCAAGATTGGTGATGGAGTTTGGAAGAGAAATGTTTATATTAGAGTTGCACAACGAAGTGGCGAAACAATGATTATGAGGTTGACATGGGATTCAGGCATTGTCATTTTCGGTGCATTATTTCTTTGGGATCATGATGAGTTGCATCACAAGTGTTGGCTTGTTAACATCTACATCAGGGCTGAGTAGCAAAAGATTGGGTATTTGTTGGTCATCTTTGCATCCATGGACACGTGCTTGCAATTGCTTGAGGGAAAGCAATTTTTAGGATGGGAGGACCGTAATGTCCCCAATTGGATCTAATCGTCAATTGAACAAGGAAAAGCATTTTTAAATGCTAAATTAAAAATAACATTAAAATAATAATAATATTAAATAAATAAAAATTTAAATTATTAAATAATAATATATAAATTAATAAGTTGGAGATTGTGTTTGGCCAACCCATTTGGGAAGGTGCCATCACTACCTGTATATTGCACATCATTGGTTGAGGAGGGCATTGAATTGGAGAAACAAAATTGAGTCTTTGGAGATGGAAACCTTCAAGGTTCAGGTGCAGGTAGGATATAGTCCCTGCTTGCATAGTGACTTGTTCATCACACACATCACACCTGTCCTTCACTCTTGTGCAGAGATCATGATTTTTGAATTGGAGCGGACACATTCCCAAGCGCGATTCATTACAACATTGACATTACATGGGATTCTAGTCTACCATTACCGGACGCCAATCACCATTCACAAGCACCACGATACTAGATCGCATCGCCTTACACACCAAAGTCTACACGGGATTTGAGTGGGGCAAGGAAAGTTGAATGTTGGACACTTATGCGATTGGAGAAATAATAGATATTAAGCAACGAGGCCTTTAGAAATTACCGCCGAGTCATTTCTGTGAACATGCAGTTGTAGCAAATGTGAATGATTGTAGGCTGATGCATCATCATTGAGATTCTGAGTCTATCGACTTTAGTTTGGTTGTCAGTAATCGTTCAACCTTGCTTAGGTGCATTTCCACATACTGTGTTTGGTGATCGTCATCTGTAGGTGGTTGTTCAAGATTTAGAATATGTGATGGAGTTTGGAAGAGAAATGCTTATATTAGAGTTGCACAAGGAAGTGGAGAAACAATGATTCTAAGGTTGATATGGGATTTAGGCATTGTCATTTTCGGTGCGTTATTTCTTTGGGATCATGACGAGTTGCATCACAAGTGTTGGGTTTTTAATGTCTACATCAGGGCTGGGCAACAAAAGATTGGGTATTTGTTGGTCATCTTGACATCCATGGACACATGCTTGCAATTGCTTGAGAGCAAGCAATTTTCGGGACAGGAGGATTGTAATGTCCCCAATTGGATCCAATCGTCAATTGAATTGGAAAAGGCATTTTTAAATGCTAAATTAAAAATAATATTAAAATAATAATAATATTTAAAATAATATTTAAATAAATAAGTTGGAGATTGTGTCTGGCTGACCCATTTGGGAAGGCGCCATCACTACCTATATATTGTGCATCATTGGTTGAGGAGGGCATCAAATTGGAGAAACAAAATTGAATCTTTGGAGACGGAAACCTCCAAGGTTCGGGTGTAGGTAGGACGTGGTGAAGAGCACAAAGATATACTGAGAGGGGGGGGGGAGTGAATTAGTATATCAACAAACTTTTACTCTCTTAAACTTCTTATCAACTTTAACTTCTAACACAAAACAACTATGCAAGAATATCACAATATGAACAAGTTGACACCAACAATTGTACTTTGTGAATTATATAAGCTTTTACAATGAATGTAGGCACCAACCTACTTGAATCACCAATTATGTAGTTTAGTAGGCACCAACCTACAAGGAGCACCAACCCCTTTAATTGATTTAGTAGGCACCAACCTACAAGGAGTACCAACCCCTAATGTTCGTAGGCACCAACCTACTGGAGGCACCAACCCCCACTTGCCAAGCACCAACTCAGCAAAGATAATAGCTGAAAGAATAATGTTCCACCTTCAATGTTGCTTCCTCAACTGATGATGGACAATTCTGCTCAAATACTCTTACTACAAATCTGCCTTCAATCTGTTTATGAATTTGTCAAATATCTTCATATATCTTCTTCTTCAATTCTTCATGCAATGCTGCTCAACATATGCAATCCACCTTCTTGTCTAATTTGACAAATTTGAAATATGTCTTTCCTTTTAAATCTTGTCAAAACTGCTCCAAATTCCTTCATAAATCTTAATATAATGCCTTTAGATTTGTTGGTGTTTATATGATTTTCTTCTTAAATTTATACCTCACACCCAAATGATATTCATGTATTCACACTTATATTCTCAAAATAAATATGACTTGCACTTTATAGTGCTGCTCTTTTCTCTTTATACTCAGAAGATATTTGTTTGATACATTTCACTCAACACATTTTTGTATTTTGATGACATATCTTTTACTCCATATTCCAACACTTTGCATTCTTCAGATGATATGCATTTTACTCACACATAGCACAAACTCCAACACTGATTACTTCCTTTCTCTATCACAGATAATATTCAATTAAATCCATCACACAGATCTCTCTATTCTTCGAATGATACACAATTTACACACATAAAACACCACACTCTACTTCTTCAAATGATGTACATTTTTTACACCTGTCCCAACTACATTTTGTAGCCTTGATTTGGATGTCATTTATGTATGTAACTCAACCATTGCATCTTTCAAACGAAAGAACATAACTATACTTGTATCCATTCAAACTTGTCCCTTCATTAAATAAATCTTTTCAAAAGATGATTAAGTGGACACAACATGTCTTCAACAAGAGTATCGATGCAGCCCTTTCAATAACTAGATTCTCATACCTTTTAGAGGAAGACACCTTGGCTAGCAAATTTGATTCTCACAGCTCTTAAGAAAAGACTTCAAATTAGACAAAAATCATCTCACACGACTTTTCAAAAGAGACGTCATGTTCTTCAGAAAGACTTCATTCGTGTCTCTTGAAAGAAAGACACCTTCACACTTTTAGACTTCAACCAAGTTGAGCAAACATGACTTTAGATTAAGTCGGTGACTTTACAAAAAGAAATACATCTTTAGATTAAGACCATAATGGACTCAATCAACATCTCTTCTTTCATTCACATTTTGAGTCTTAACCAATATGTATTTTTATTTTATTCCTTCATTCGCACAAATACGTGGTTTTATTTTATTCCTTCATTCGCACCTTAATCTTCATTAATATGTGTTAAACTTAGCAATCTTCTTTGGTTATTAAACTTCATCAGATTTACACCTTGATGGCTATCGTCTTATCCATAACATCCTTCTGCAATAACGTTGTCCTTTAATTTATGTTTGACGACCCATGAATGACCACGAGTGAATCACTAGATGACCCGATGACTTTGCAGATGCTTGCACTGTAGTACCCCTCCATTTATGTTTATGTTTTCTGTTGATGCTTTCTCATACTGTTAGACCTATGTTGATTTGTTGGATACTTTGATCGCTGGTTTTGAGCAATGATGGATTATTGTGTGACATGATGATACTCTGTGAGATGTTTATTGTTTTCAGACTTGATATGATTTAGTGTAGATGGTTATTTTCAGTTGTTTATGGATATGCATATGCTTATGATGGACTAACAACATGTATTGAGTCAGTCTTATGTGAGTGTATTGGTGTGGAGAACAGAATCGCATCACTCGCTTGCGAGTGCCTTGCGATATCTGTGACTTTTTCCGCACGGTGTGCCTGTTTACTGCTTTATATATATATACATGCATGTACATTGTTTGCTTGGTTGCAGGATTTGCAGGTACATGACACCGACTCCACCTGTGTAATCAGGTCTGAGCGTGTCAAGACTCAACGAAATTGTTGAATGGGAGATAGTAGTTAGGTTTATCCTAGTTCAATCTTTAACCTTAGTATTAGTGCAATGTCAGTTTTAAATTTTGAGTCATAGGTTGTTTTGTAATGTGTTCTGTTGATTAAATCATTTTGAAAAGGTAAATGTTGGTTATTTTTAATGTTAATTATTGTATTTTATTTATTGTTATAAAATTAATATTTAAATATAATTGAAATTTATTTACTTAATTAATTAATTAAATTAAATTATTAAGTGCATAAATTATATTGTATTTAAATAAATTAGAAAATTAGAAAATAAATTTAAAATAATATGCATGTAAATTAAATTGTGATTGGGAATTGATTTTTAGTATTTAAAATTAAATAAGTAAGTTATTTGCATGCAATTGAAAATTTGAGTTTCAAATTTTAAATTTAATAAATTAATTAAATTTGCATGTAAATTATTGAAATGGCAAAACTTGCCGAGAAGTGGAGAAGATATTTTCTCAACAACTTCTCCACAAGTGTATGAGTGCCATAATGCCAAAGGTTGTTGAGATTTTTCTTACGGAGGTTATTGAGGATCTCGGGAATTGCACGGGGTTATTATATTCTTTACTGTTAAAAAATTTCTATATTCTTAAGATTGGTTATCTCTCTGGGGTTATTATATTCTTTGTGGAAGTTATTTTGTTTGAGAGGTTTGTTTGATTGGATATTTGTGGATCTCGGGATTCTTGGAGAAGCTTTTGGATTTTACAAGAAGAGGTTATACTTCTACAGATCTTCAAACACTGGACATTAGGTATTCTTCTTGTTATTTGTTTTATTCCTTTGTCTTTAAAAAAAAAAAAAAAACCCTTCTGTTAAATACTCTAATTTCAAGAATCAAGATTAGGGAAATCATGAAAAAAGATTTACAAGAAATTGTTGTATGTTCAGATTTTACTGTTCTTGATTGTTTGAGAAAATAAGTCTTTTTTTTATTTGAAGAATCTTGTTTAAAAAGAAAATATGCAGGAGGAAAATGTTTTAGTATTTGGATATTTTGAAAACCTCAGTATTGAGATTATTAGTTTTAGGAAATTTATTTAAAAAGAAAATTCCTGAATCCAACATTTTTTTACTGATTTAAATTTGTGCATATACATATATATGTATACTGTTATTTAATTGTAAATTGTAAAAAAATAAAATAAATGGAATTCATACAGAATCCGTGTGTTTCGTTTATCGCTGTGCGCAAATCTTAAAATCGTCATGGTTTTTATTTATTTGTTTTTTTTTTTTAAATAAAATAATATTAATTTATGGGGCAGCATGAGGGCATACCCAACCCGACCCCATGGGGAGTGAGGCAGGCCATTTGCTGCCTGCACAGCCCTCCATGGGAGGGTTCGGCTGTGTAACAGCCGCCCTACCCACCAATGTTTGTTTTTTTTAATTTTTATGTTTTAAAAAAAAAACCTTGTTTTAATTCATAATTTTTAATTGTTTAAATTTATATGCTATATTCTTTATATATATAATATATTAATTTTAATATATTTTATATATATATTGTGTATACATATACATATAAATTTATAAAAGTTACAATTTGTTTAAATATTTATATGGGTAAATCTATTTCTGTATTAAAATATAAATATTTAAAGAAATAGTGAATATAGATTTATTTGAGGGAAATAAAATATATATATATAAATATATATATTTGTTTATTTTTTAAAAAAAATATTCAACTATAATGATTTAAAGTTTCGATTATTTAAATGTATATTAAATTGATAATTAGAGTATGAAAATTAGAATAGATATATTATAATGAAATATATATAGTAAAGAAAACAAAAATTTCATTATAATGTATAAGTGCGGAGATGGAGTTGATTAGTCAAATATTTCAAGTTATTGAATGACTGGATTTAGTAAATCCAAAAATTAGACATTTATAATTCCATGATTTTCTTTTAAATTATATTTTCTTTTATTGGACAAATGAGAGTTTTTATGTGTTTTCAAGTCTTCCAGATCAATTTTTACTGTGGGTATTATGATTGTTAAGTTGGGTTCATGTGTTGACTAAGTTGTGTGCAAGATTTTAATTTGGTACTCAATTTCTGGATTTTGTAAAAACAGATGTTGTTAGTCATATATGGTGTTGGAAATTACTTGTTGTATCTTTGTACACTTCGTAAACCTTAGTCAAGATAACCTAGATTCCCATGTTATGTTTAGGGGAGTGACTAGTTGTAAGGGCCGACACACAAAGTGGTGTCAGGGTAACTTACGATTAGTTAAGTAAGTCAGTGAAAACTAAAGAACACAGTAGATAGATCTAAAACATTTAAACAAGATATGCATGCCTCGCTTATGACTCATAAGCTACTACAGTTATGAGTATAAGTCGAGAAGGCCTGGAATGGCAAATCAATGTCTCGTTTCTTTAAGGGACATTCGATTTCCGCAACTGTATGCAATAGGGGCCGGGTTTCGTAAGAGGTTACCAGGGTAACCCAAGGATTGGGGGTCGGGACCTAGGAAGAAACACCAGGGTAACCATTGCATCGTTGTGATGACACTCCACCTAGAATAACTTATAAACCTTGTGTTTGTGTTTCAAATTGAATTGTCAAATCTGGAAGCAATGTAACCAATAGTGTGTTTGTACTAGTGTCTAAGGTTAGTAGGTTTGGTCTAGGTAACCTTATTACTATCTCCTAGCACGAGGGGTGGACCTACAGGTACCACATGGTTGGGTGGAACGTGCACCTTACTCCGTTGGGTCCCCAGTATGTTCGTTGCATTGAGCGCTTCAAGGATGGAGAGCTCACACATGGACTTTGTTTATACTTTCATCATTGTATATTGTGACTTGTAATTGAATACATCCCTCGATTTATAAGAGGTGATCATTTGTAAAATTGTAACGGTTATTTGAACTATCTCATCAGATGGATGAGCAATGTAATATCTTATCAATGCAATGTATGGAAAAGAATATGTACTTTAATATATCTTGAATGGAAATTTTAAATTATATGCAATGTTTGATTATGTTATGTTTTTAAATTGGGAGCAATGCAAAGTACATAAAGTGTATAAGGAGAACTTAAAGTGGTGTAGCGTCGTTTAACTTAAGAATGTATGCAACTATTTTAACATAATATTAATCATCAAAAAAATTATTACACTTTTATATCACCTTTGCAACATTCTTAGGTTATTTAGATGGGGCTGATTGGTATCAGGAGCCAGGTTACAAACCTTTGAATGGCTCACGTCCTAGGAAGCCCATTAGGTTGACCTAGTCACGTAGTGTGTGGATAACCTTGGTTGAATAGTATCTAAGACTGGCGTAAATTGTCTTGTGTGGAACATGCCTGGCCCGAGGAGGAAGAGGTAGAGTGGTAGGAGTGAGGTGGAGGCAGTGGGCCAATCCCTCGGAGTTACTCCCCTCCTAGTCCTCACGACATAGTGATCAGAAACGTTGGATCAGGAGGAGCGAGAATGAATTTTGAGCAGTCCCGTGGTGGGAATTTTCAGTCGTCATTTACTAGAGGAGGTCCCTAGCTTCGTCTTGGACCCTAGGACAGATAGATGGCTGGGGGTTGTGAGAGAGAGGGATAGATCCCCTAGGAGAGTAGAGGACACAGTTCATCAGGATGCTATCATCGCGGGACATATGAGGGATTTACTGAGAGCACGTCCTCCTACCTTTGATGGTTCAGGAGGAGGTTTAGAGGCTGAGACCTGGCTACTAGATTTGGGTAGATGCTTTGCCATGCACCCTTACGGTAGCAATACCCATGCCAGATGCGCTATTATGCATTTGAGAGGATTCGCCTCTACATGGTGGCGCCTTGAGGAGCAGAAGCTCCACATAGATATTGGTTCTGTGTCTTGGGAGATGTTTCTCGAGAGGTTTAGAGCTCGGTTCCTTTCGAAACACTGGAGGCAGCGTAGGGCTGACGAGTTCCATGATCTACGCCAGTTAGCTCTTTCTGTAGAGCAATACGAACGTAGGTTCTATGAACTCAAAGCATTATCTTTGGTATTGGCGATGATGAGCCTATGCTGAGATGCTGACATTTCATTAGGGGGCTTGAGCGCCCGTGTCGGTGGTGGTGTCCGAGTCTTTGAGCCAAAGACTATGGAAGTCGCAGTGGAGAAGGCTCGCATAGTTGAGGAGAACCTTATTATGGCTTTAGGTGGGCATACAGGAGTGTAGATAGGGAGTGCTCCTACAGCAGGATTTAGTCCACGGGGTGGACAGGTACAGACAGGTGGTTCTTCCAAGAACCAACAGACACCCAAAAAGGGTGGGCAGCAACAACAGCGAACAAATCAAAAGAACAACAACCCACAACCACAGCAAGATTATAGTCCTCAGAGTGTGCAGCCTACGATCAGCAGGGGTAGTTTCCAGCAATCCAATGCACCTTCGGGTGGCAGAGGATTCGGTAGAGGCACAGGTACAGGATGTTATTCATGTGGGCAGCAGGGACACATAGCTAGGCAGTGTCCGATGAGAGGTTCTACTGGTTTTGGGCCTCGACCTACAGTTTCAGAGCCTACAGTGGGAGATGTAGGTAGGTCACATAGGGTATTTACTGTGGTGGGTAACCACCAGGGTGAGCACCAAGGTGTAGTTGGAGAGGTTCCTGAGGGAGGACCGGCATCGTTCTTTGGGAACCGTGTACGTCCATCTACATCGGGAGTTGATCCTCAGGGGTCAAGACGTTGACTGAGTACTTATTCAGAGGGATCTTAGTGGCTAGCATTTCATTTCTTGGAAGGACCTACTTTAGATATGTATGTGTTATTTGTTTGCTACTAGTAGGCTTCCAGGAGTAAGCCTGATCCTAGGGGGGGAGGATGTAGTACCCTTCCATTTATGTTTATGTTTTTTGTTGATGCTTTCTCATACTGTTACACCTATGTTGATTTGTTGGATACTTTGATCGCTGGTTTTGAGCGATGATGGATTATTGTGTGACACGATGATACTTTGTGAGATGTTTATTGTTTTCAGACTTGATATGATTTAGTGTAGATGGTTATTTTTAGTTGTTTATGGATATGCATATGCTTATGATAGACTAACAACATGTATTGAGTCAGTCTTCTGTGAGTGTATTGGTGTGGAGAACAGAATCGAATCACTCGCTTGCGAGTGCCCTGCGATATCTGTGACTTTCTCCGCATGGTGTGCCTGTTTACTGCTTTATATATATATACATGCATGTACATTGTTTGCTTGGTTGCAGGATTTGCAGGTACATGACACCGACTCCACCTGTGTAATCAGGTCTAAGCGTGTCAAGACTCAACGAAATTGTTGAATGGGAGAAAGTAGTTAGGTTTATCCTAGTTCAATCTTTAACCTTAGTATTAGTGCAATGTCAGTTTTCAATTTTGAGTCATAGGTTGTTTTGTAATGTGTTCTGTTGATTCAATCGTTTTGAAAAGGTAAATGTTGGTTATTTTTAATGTTAATTATTGTGTTTTATTTATTGTTATAAAATTAATATTTAAATATAATTGAAATTTATTTACTTAATTAATTAATTAAATTAAATTATTAAGTGCATAAATTATATTGTATTTAAATAAATTAGAAAATTAGAAAATAAATTTAAAATAATATGCATGTAAATTAAATTGTGATTCGGAATTGATTTTTAGTATTTAAAATTAAATAAGTAAGTTATTTGCATGCAATTGAAAATTTGAGTTTCAAATTTTAAATTTAATAAATTAATTAAATTTGCATGTAAATTATTGAAATGGCAAAACTTGCCGAGAAGTGGAGAAGATATTTTCTCAACAACTTCTCCACAAGTGTATGAGTGCCATAATGCCAAAGGCTGTTGAGATTTTTCTTACGGAGGTTATTGAGGATCTCGGGAATTGCACAGGGTTATTATATTCTTTACTGTTAAAAAATTTCTATATTCTTAAGATTGGTTATCTCTCTAGGGTTATTATATTCTTTGTGGAAGTTATTTTGTTTGAGAGGTTTGTTTGATTGGATATTTGTGGATCTCGGGATTCTTGGAGAAGCTTTTGGATTTTACAGGAAGAGGTTATACTTCTACAGATCTTCAAACACTAGACATTAGGTATTCTTCTTGTTATTTGTTTTATTCCTTTGTCTTTAAAAAAAAAAAAAAACTCTTCTGTTAAATACTTTAATTTCAAGAATCAAGATTAGGGAAATCATGAAAGAAGATTTACAAGAAATTGTTGTATGTTCAGATTTTACTGTTCTTGATTGTTTGAGAAAATAAGTCTTTTTTTTATTTGAAGAATCTTGTTTAAAAAGAAAATATGCAGGAGGAAAATGTTTTAGTATTTGGATATTTTGAAAACCTCAATATTGAGATTATTAGTTCTGTAGGAAATTTATTTAAAAAGAAAATTCCTGAATCCAACATTTTATTTACTGATTTAAATTTGTGCATATACATATATATGTATACTGTTATTTAATTCTAAATTGTAAAAAAATAAAATAAATGGAATTCGTACAGAATCCGTGTGTTTTCGTTTATCGCTGTGCGCAAATCTTAAAATCGTCATGGTTTTTATTTATTTGTTTTTTTTTTTTAAAATAAAATAATATTAATTTGGGCAGCGGAGGCATACCCCACAGTGACACCCCCATGGGGAGCCCATTTTGTAGAGAGCTGACCCGCTTTAAGCGCTGCACTGCAAAGCCAGCGCCCTCCCACTTAATGTTTGTTTTTTTTTAATTTTATGTTTTTAAAAAAAAACTTGTTTTACATTCATAATTTTTTGTTTAAATTTATATGCTATATTCTTTATATATATAATATATTAATTTTAATATATTTTATATATATATTGTGTATACATATACATATAAATTTATAAAAGTTACAATTTGTTTAAATATTTATATGGGTAAATCTATTTCTGTATTAAAATATAAATATTTAAAGAAATAGTGAATATAGATTTATTTGAGGGAAATAATATATATATATATATATATTTGTTTATTTTTTTAAAAAAATATTCAACTATAATGATTTAAAGTTTCGATTATTTAAATGTATATTAAATTGATAATTAGAGTATGAAAATTAGAATAGATATATTATAATGAAATATATATAGTAAAGAAAACGAAAATTTCATTATAATGTATAAGTGCGGAGATGGAGTTGATTAGTCAAATATTTCAAGTTATTGAATGACTGGATTTAGTAAATCCAAAAATTAGACATTTATAATTCCATGATTTGCTTTTAAATTGTATTTTCTTTTATTGGAAAAATGAGAGTTTTTATGTGTTTTCAAGTCTTCCAGATCAATTTTTACTGTGGGTATTATGATTGTTAAGTTGGGTTCATGTGTTGACTAAGTTGTGTGCAAGATTTTAATTTGGTACTCAATTTTCGGATTTTGTAAAAACAGATGTTGTTAGTCATATATGGTGTTGGAAATTACTTGTTGTATCTTTGTACACTTCGTAAACCTTAGTAAAGATAACCTAGATTCCCATGTTATGTTTAGGGGAGTGGCTAGTTGTAAGGGCCGACACACAAAGTGGTGTCAGGGTAACTTACGATTAGTTAAGTAAGTCAGTGAAAACTAAAGAACACAGTAGATAGATCTAAAACATTTAAACAAGATATGCATGCCTCGCTTATGACTCATAAGCTACTACAGTTATGAGTATAAGTCGAGAAGGCCTGGAATGGCAAATCAATGTCTCGTTTCTTTAAGGGACATTCGATTTCCGCAACTGTATGCAATAGGGGCCGGGTTTCGTAAGAGGTTACCAGGGTAACCCAAGGATTGGGGGCCGGGACCTAGGAAGAAACACCAGGGTAACCATTGCATCGTTGTGATGACACTCCACCTAGAATAACTTAAACCTTGTGTTTGTGTTTCAAATTAATTGTCAAATCTGGAAGCAATGTAACCAATAGTGTGTATGTACTAGTGTCTAGGGTTAGTAGTTTTGGTCTAGGTAGCCTTATTACTATCTCCTAGCACGGGGGGTGGACCTACGGGTACCACATGGTTGGGTGGAACGTGCACCTTACTCCGTTGGGTCCCCAGTTCGATTGTTGCATTGAGCGCTTCATGGATGGAGAGCTCACACATGGACTTTGTTTATACTTTCATCATTGTATATTGTAAAACTTGTAATTGAATACATCCCTCGATTTATAAGAGGTGATCAATGTAATTGTAAAGTATTTGTTATTTGAACTATCTCATCAGATGGATGAGCAATGTAATATCTTATCAATGCAATGTATGGAAAAGATATGTACTTTAATATATCTTGAATGGAAATTTTAAATTATATGCAATGTTTCTTATGTTATGATTT
Organism: Sequoia sempervirens; assembly: GCA_007258455.2. Lineage (NCBI taxonomy): Eukaryota > Viridiplantae > Streptophyta > Pinopsida > Cupressales > Cupressaceae > Sequoia > Sequoia sempervirens. The sequence continues at coordinate 60,720,229 of VDFB02281492.1, forward strand.
AATTGGGAGCAATGCGAAATACTTAAGTCGCTTATGGAGAACTTAAAGTAGTGTAACGTCGTTTAACCTAAGAATGTATGCAACTATTTAACATAATATTAATACTTAAAAAAAAAATTATTACACTTTTATATCACCTTTGCAACATTCTTAGGTTATTTAGACGGGGCATTACAGATTGGTATCAGAGCCAAGGTTACAAACACTGGACGCTCTGGGTAATCTAGAGCCCATTAGGTTGACCTAGTACGTAGTGTCGCAACTGATAACCTTGGTTGAATAGTATCTAAGACTCGTAAATTGTCTTGTGTAGGAACATGCCTAAGCGAGGAGGAAGAGGTCGTGGTAGAGGTAGAGGTGGAGGCCGTGGGCCAATTCCTCAGGTTACTCCCCCTCCTAGTCCTCATCATAGTGATCAGGAAGAACAGTTGGATCAGAGGAACGAGGGGCAGAATTTTGAACAGTCAGCAGTAGAGGGTACTCAGATACGTCATTTACTAGAGGAGGTCCTAGCTCGTCTTGGACCTAGACAGGTAGATGAGCAGGAGGTTGTGAGAGAGAGGGATAGATCCCCTAGGAGAGTAGAGGACACAGTTCATCAGGATGCTATCATCGCGGGTCATATGAGGGATTTACTGAGAGCATGTCCTCCTACCTTTGATGGTTCAGGAGGAGGATTAGAGGCTGAGACCTGGCTACTAGATTTGGGTAGATGCTTTGCCATGCACCCTTATGGTAGCAATACCCGTGCCAGGTGCGCTATTATGCACTTGAGAGGATTCGCCTCTACATGGTGGCGTCTAGAGGAGCAGAAGCTCCACATAGATATTGGTTCTGTGTCTTGGGAGATGTTTCTTGAGAGGTTTAGAGCTCGGTTCCTTTCGGAACACTGGAGGCAGCGTAGGGCTGACGAGTTCCATGATCTACGCCAGTTAGCTCTTTCTGTAGAGCAATACGAACGTAGGTTCTATGAACTCAAGCAGTATGCTGGTATTGGCGATAATGAGCCTATGCTAGTGCAGCATTTCATTAGGGGCTTGAACACCCGTATCAGTGGTGGTGTCCGAGTCTTTGAGCCAAAGACTATGGAAGTCGCAGTGGAGAAGGCTCGCATAGTTCAGGAGAACCTTATTATGGCTTTAGGTGGGCATACAGGAGTGTAGATAGGGAGTGCTCCTACAGCAGGATTTAGTCCACGGGGTGGACAGGTACAGACAGGTGGTTCTTCCAAGAACCAACAGACACCCAAAAAGGGTGGGTAGCAACAACAGCGAACAAATCAAAAGAACAACCCACAACCACAGCAAGATTATAGTCCTCAGAGTGTGCAGCCTACGATCAGCAGGGGTAGTTTCCAGCAATCCAATGCACCTTCGGGTGGTAGAGGATTCGGTAGAGGCACAGGTACAGGATGTTATTCATGTGGGCAGCAGGGACACATAGCTAGGCAGTGTCCGATGAGAGGTTCTACTGGTTTTGGGCCTCGACCTACAGTTTCAGAGCCTACAATGGGAGATGTAGGCAAGTCACATAGGGTATTTACTGTGGTGGGTAACCACCAGGGTGAGCACCAAGGTGTAGTTGGAGAGGTTCCTGAGGGAGGACCGGCATCGTTCTTTGGGAACCGTGTACATCCATCTACATCGGGAGTTGATCCTCAGGGGTCAAGATGTTGACTGAGTACTTATTCAGAGGGATCTTAGTGGCTAGCATTTCATTTCTTGGAAGGACCTACTTTAGATATGTATGTGTTATTTGTTTGCTACTAGTAGGCTTCCAGGAGTAAGCCTGATCCTAGGGGGGAGGATGTAGTACCCCTCCATTTATGTTTATGTTTTTTGTTGAAGCTTTCTCATACTGTTAGACCTATGTTGATTTGTTGGATACTTTGATCGCTGGTTTTGAGCGATGATGGATTATTGTGTGACATGATGATACTATGTGAGATGTTTATTGTTTTCAGACTTGATATGATTTAGTGTAGATGGTTATTTTCAGTTGTTTATGGATATGCATATGCTTATGATAGACTAACAACATGTATTGAGTCGGTCTTCTGTGAGTGTATTGGTGTGGAGAACAGAATCGCATCACTCGCTTGCGAGTGCCCTACGATATCTGTGACTTTCTCCGCACGGTGTGCCTGTTTACTGCTTTATATATATACATGCATGTACATTGTTTGCTTGGTTGCAGGATTTGCAGGTACATGACACCGACTCCACCTGTGTAATCAGGTCTGAGCGTGTCAAGACTCAACGAAATTGTTGAATGGGAGATAGTAGTTAGGTTTATCCTAGTTCAATCTTTAACCTTAGTATTAGTGCAATGTCAGTTTTCAATTTTGAGTCATAGGTTGTTTTGTAATGTTTCTGTTGATTAAATCGTTTTGAAAAGGTAAATGTTGGTTATTTTTAATGTTAATTATTGTGTTTTATTTATTGTTATAAAATTAATATTTAAATATAATTGAAATTTATTTACTTAATTAATTAATTAAATTAAATTATTAAATGCATAAATTATATTGTATTTAAATAAATTAGAAAATTAGAAAATAAATTTAAAATAATATGCATGTAAATTAAATTGTGACTGGGAATTGATTTTTAGTATTTAAAATTAAATAAGTAAGTTATTTGCATGCAATTGAAAATTTGAGTTTCAAATTTTAAATTTAATAAATTAATTAAATTTGCATGTAAATTATTGAAATGGCAAAACTTGCCGAGAAGTGGAGAAGATATTTTCTCAACAACTTCTCCACAAGTGTATGAGTGCCATAATGCCAAAGGTTGTTGAGATTTTTCTTACGGAGGTTATTGAGGATCTCGGGAATTGCACGGGGTTATTATATTCTTTACTGTTAAAAAATTTCTATATTCTTAAGATTGGTTATCTCTCTGGGGTTATTATATTCTTTGTGGAAGTTATTTTGTTTGAGAGGTTTGTTTGATTGGATATTTGTGGATCTCGGGATTCTTGGAGAAGCTTTTGGATTTTACAGGAAGAGGTTATACTTCTACAGATCTTCAAACACTGGACATTAGGTATTCTTCTTGTTATTTGTTTTATTCCTTTGTCTTTAAAAAAAAAAAAAAAACTCTTCTGTTAAATACTCTAAGTTCAAGAATCAAGATTAGGGAAATCATGAAAGAAGATTTACAAGAAATTGTTGTATGTTCAGATTTTACTGTTCTTTATTGTTTGAGAAAATAAGTCTTTTTTTTATTTGAAGAATCTTGTTTAAAAAGAAAATATGCAGGAGGAAAATGTTTTAGTATTTGGATATTTTGAAAACCTCAGTATTGAGATTATTAGTTCTGTAGGAAATTTATTTAAAAAGAAAATTCCTGAATCCAACATTTTATTTACTGATTTAAATTTGTGCATATACATATATATGTATACTGTTATTTAATTGTAAATTGTAAAAAAATAAAATAAATGGAATTCATACAGAATCCATGTGTTTTCGTTTATCGCTGTGCGCAAATCTTAAAATCGTCATGGTTTTTATTTATTTGTTTTTTTTTTTTAAAAATAAAATAATATTAATTTATGGGAGCCGCGAGGGAGGCACACCCCTGGCCAAACCCACCCATAGAGGCCCATTTTGTGAGGCGGCCTTGGCCATTTACTGCAGCCAGCGCCCTCCCCTGCAATGTTTGTTTTTTAATTTTTATGTTTTAAAAAAAAAAACTTGTTTTGCATTCATAATTTTTTTGTTTAAATTTATATGCTATATTCTTTATATATATAATATATTAATTTTAATATATTTTATATATATATTGTGTATACATATACATATAAATTTATAAAAGTTACAATTTGTTTAAATATTTATATGGGTAAATCTATTTCTGTATTAAAATATAAATATTTAAAGAAATAGTGAATATAGATTTATTTGAGGGAAATAATATATATATATATATATATTTGTTTATTTTTTTAAAAAAATATTCAACTATAATGATTTAAAGTTTCGATTATTTAAATGTATATTAAATTGATAATTAGAGTATGAAAATTAGAATAGATATATTATAATGAAATATATATAGTAAAGAAAACGAAAATTTCATTATAATGTATAAGTGCGGAGATGGAGTTGATTAGTCAAATATTTCAAGTTATTGAATGACTGGATTTAGTAAATCCAAAAATTAGACATTTATAATTCCATGATTTGCTTTTAAATTGTATTTTCTTTTATTGGACAAATGAGAGTTTTTATGTGTTTTCAAGTCTTCCAGATCAATTTTTACTGTGGGTATTATGATTGTTAAGTTGGGTTCATGTGTTGACTAAGTTGTGTGCAAGATTTTAATTTGGTACTCAATTTCCGGATTTTGTAAAAATAGATGTTGTTAGTCATATATGGTGTTGGAAATTACTTGTTGTATCTTTGTACACTTCGTAAACCTTAGTCAAGATAACCTAGATTCCCATGTTATGTTTAGGGGAGTGGCTAGTTGTAAGGGCCGACACACAAAGTGGTGTCAGGGTAACTTAGGATTAGTTAAGTAAGTTTGTGAAAACTAAAGAACACAGTAGATAGATCTAAAACATTTAAACAAGATATGCATGCCTCGCTTATGACTCATAAGCTACTACAGTTATGAGTATAAGTCGAGAAGGCCTGGAATGGCAAATCAATGTCTCGTTTCTTTAAGGGACATTCGATTTCCGCAACTGTATGCAATAGGGGCCGGGTTTCGTAAGAGGTTACTAGGGTAACCCAAGGATTGGGGGCCAGGACCTAGGAAGAAACACCAGGGTAACCATTGCATCGTTGTGATGACACTCCACCTAGAATAACTGATAAACCTTGTGTTTGTGTTTCAAATTGAATTGTCAAATCTAGAAGCAATGTAACCAATAGTGTGTTTGTACTAGTGTCTAAGGTTAGTAGGTTTGGTCTAGGTAACCTTATTACTATCTCCTAGCACGGGGGGTGGACCTACAGGTACCACATGGTTGGGTGGAACGTGCACCTTACTCCATTGGGTCCCCAGTATGTTCGTTGCATTGAGCGCTTCAAGGATGGAGAGCTCACACATGGACTTTGTTTATACTTTCATCATTGTATATTGTGACTTGTAATTGAATACATCCCTCGATTTATAAGAGGTGATCATTTGTAAAATTGTAACGGTTATTTGAACTATCTCATCAGATGGATGAGCAATGTAATATCTTATCAATGCAATGTATGGAAAAGAATATGTACTTTAATATATCTTGAATGGAAATTTTAAATTATATGCAATGTTTGATTATGTTATGTTTTTAAATTGGGAGCAATGCGAAGTACATAAGTCGCTTATGGAGAACTTAAAGTAGTGTAACGTCGTTTAACCTAAGAATGTATGCAACTATTTAACATAATATTAATACTTAAAAAAAAAATTATTACACTTTTATATCACCTTTGCAACATTCTTAGGTTATTTAGATGGGGCATTACAGATTGGTATCAGAGCCAAGGTTACAAACACTGGACGCTCTGGGTAATCTAGAGCCCATTAGGTTGACCTAGTACGTAGTGTCGCAACTGATAACCTTGGTTGAATAGTATCTAAGACTGTGAATTGTAGGAACATGCCTAAGCTTAGGAGGAAGAGGTCGTGGTAGAGTAGAGGTGGAGGCCGTGGCCAACTCGTGTTACTCTCCCAGTCCTTACCATAGTGATCGGGGAAGAAATGCTTGACTGTGAGGAACTTAGGGGCGTAATTTTGAATCAAATCTCACAAAGTAGAGGGTACCTGACACGCTATTTACTAGAGGGAGGTCCTAGCTCTCTGCCTTGGACCTAGACAGGTAGTTGAGCAGGAGGTTGTGAGAGAGAGAGATAGATCCCCTAGGAGAGTAGAGGACACAGTTCATCATGATGCTATCATCGCAGGTCATATGAGGGATTTACTGAGAGCACGTCCTCCTACCTTTGATGGTTCAGGAGGAGGATTAGAGGCAGAGACTTGGCTACTAGATTTGGGTAGATGTTTTGCCATGCACCCTTACGGTAGCAATACCCGTGCCAGATGTGCTATTATGCACTTGAGAGGATTCACCAAGCATTGGTGTATGCCTGTAGGAGCGTAAGCCCACACATAGCTGGTTCGCTGTCTCTGGGGAGATGCTCTTGGAGAGGTTTGTGAGCTCCTGCCTCGTAATGCTGAGGCGGCCAGAGGGTCGACGAGTTCCATGATCTACTAGCTAGCTCTTCTCTGAGAGCAATAATAACGAGGGTTCTATGATTTCATTAGGGGCTTGAACGCCCGTATCAGTGGTGGTGTCCGAGTCTTTGAGCCAAAGACTATGGAAGTCGCAGTGGAGAAGGCTCGCATAGTTGAGGAGAACCTTATTATGGCTTTAGGTGGGCATACAGGAGTGTAGATAGGGAGTGCTCCTGCAGCAGGATTTAGTCCATGGGGTGGACAGGTACAGACAGGTGGTTCTTCCAAGAACCAACAGACACCCAAAAAGGGTGGGCAGCAACAACAGCGAACAAATCAAAAGAACAACAACCCACAACCATAGCAAGATTATAGTCCTCAGAGTGTGCAGCCTACGATCAGCAGGGGTAGTTTCCAGCAATCCAATGCACCTTTGGGTGGCAGAGGATTCGGTAGAGGCACAGGTACAGGATGTTATTCATGTGGGCAGCAGGGACACATAGCTAAGCAGTGTCCGATGAGAGGTTCTACTAGTTTTGGGCCTCGACCTACAGTTTCAGAGCCTACAGTGGGAGATGCAGGCAGGTCACATAGGGTATTTACTGTGGTGGGTAACCACCAGGGTGAGCACCAAGGTGTAGTTGGAGAGGTTCCTGAGGGAGGACCGGCATCGTTCTTTGGGAACCGTGTACGTCCATCTACATCGGGAGTTGATCCTCAGGGGTCAAGATGTTGACTGAGTACTTATTCAGAGGGATCTTAGTGGCTAGCATTTCATTTCTTGGAAGGACCTACTTTAGATATGTATGTGTTATTTGTTTGCTACTAGTAGGCCTCCAGGAGTAAGCCTGATCCTAGGGGGGGAGGATGTAGTACCCCTCCATTTATGTTTATGTTTTCTGTTGATGCTTTCTCATACTGTTAGACCTATGTTGATTTGTTGGATACTTTGATCGCTGGTTTTGAGCGATGATGGATTATTGTGTGACATGATGATACTCCGTGAGATGTTTATTGTTTTCATACTTGATATGATTTAGTGTAGATGGTTATTTTCAGTTGTTTATGGATATGCATATGCTTATGATGGACTAACAACATGTATTGAGTTAGTCTTCTGTGAGTGTATTGGTGTGGAGAACAGAATCGCATCACTCGCTTGCGAGTGCCCTGCGATATCTGTGACTTTCTCCGCACGGTGTGCCTGTTTACTGCTTTATATATATATACATGCATGTACATTGTTTGCTTGGTTGCAGGATTTGCAGGTACATGACACCGACTCCACCTGTGTAATCAGGTCTGAGCGTGTCAAGACTCAACGGAATTGTTGAATGGGAGATAGTAGTTAGGTTTATCCTAGTTCAATCTTTAACCTTAGTATTAGTGCAATGTCAGTTTTCAATTTTGAGTCATAGGTTGTTTTGTAATGTGTTCTGTTGATTAAATCATTTTGAAAAGGTAAATGTTGGTTATTTTTAATGTTAATTATTGTGTTTTATTTATTGTTATAAAATTAATATTTAAATATAATTGAAATTTATTTACTTAATTAATTAATTAAATTAAATTATTAAATGCATAAATTATATTGTATTTAAATAAATTAGAAAATTAGAAAATAAATTTAAAATAAAATGCATGTAAATTAAATTGTGATTGGGAATTGATTTTTAGTATTTAAAATTAAATAAGTAAGTTATTTGCATGCAATTGAAAATTTGAGTTTCAAATTTTAAATTTAATAAATTAATTAAATTTGCATGTAAATTATTGAAATGGCAAAACTTGCCGAGAAGTGGAGAAGATATTTTCTCAACAACTTCTCGACAAGTGTATGAGTGCCATAATGCCAAAAGTTGTTGAGATTTTTCTTACGGAGGTTATTGAGGATCTCAGGAATTGCACGGGGTTATTATATTCTTTACTGTTAAACAATTTCTATATTCTTAAGATTGGTTATCTCTCTGGGGTTATTATATTCTTTGTGGAAGTTATTTTGTTTGAGAGGTTTGTTTGATTGGATATTTGTGGATCTCGGGATTCTTGGAGAAGCTTTTGGATTTTACAGGAAGAGGTTATACTTCTACAGATCTTCAAACACTGGACATTAGGTATTCTTCTTGTTATTTGTTTTATTCCTTTGTCTTTTAAAAAAAAAAAAAAACCCTTCTGTTAAATACTCTAATTTCAAGAATCAAGATTAGGGAAATCATGAAAGAAGATTTACAAGAAATTGTTGTATGTTCAGATTTTACTGTTCTTGATTGTTTGAGAAAATAAGTCTTTTTTTTATTTGAAGAATCTTGTTTAAAAAGAAAATATGCAGGAGGAAAATGTTTTAGTATTTGGATATTTTGAAAACCTCAGTATTGAGATTATTAGTTCTGTAGGAAATTTATTTAAAAAGAAAATTCCTGAATCCAACATTTTATTTACTGATTTAAATTTGTGCATATACATATATATGTATACTGTTATTTAATTGTAAATTGTAAAAAAATAAAATAAATGGAATTCGTACAGAATCTGTGTGTTTTCGTTTATCGCTGTGCGCAAATCTTAAAATCGTCATGGTTTTTATTTATTTGTTTTTTTTTAAAAAAAATAAAATAATATTAATTTATGGGAGCCGCCAGGCATACCCCACAAATTAGAGTATCAGAGGGTAGGGGGTAAGCGCCTTCATCAAAATGGGCCTCCCATGGGAGGGTTCGGGTGTATGGCAGCCGCGCCCTCCCCGCCAATGTTTTTTAATTTTTATATTTTAAAAAAAAAACCTTGTTTTTCATTCGTAATTTTAATTGTTTAAATTTATATGCTATATTCTTTATATATATAATATATTAATTTTAATATATTTTATATATATATTGTGTATACATATACATATAAATTTATAAAAGTTACAATTTGTTTAAATATTTATATGGGTAAATCTATTTCTGTATTAAAATATAAATATTTAAAGAAATAGTGAATATAGATTTATTTGAGGGAAATAAAATATATATATATATATTTGTTTATTTTTTTAAAAAAATATTCAACTATAATGATTTAAAGTTTCGATTATTTAAATGTATATTAAATTGATAATTAGAGTATGAAAATTAGAATAGATATATTATAATGAAATATATATAGTAAAGAAAACGAAAATTTCATTATAATGTATAAGTGCGGAGATGGAGTTGATTAGTCAAATATTTCAAGTTATTGAATGACTGGATTTAGTAAATCCAAAAATTAGACATTTATAATTCTATGATTTGCTTTTAAATTGTATTTTCTTTTATTGGACAAATGAGAGTTTTTATGTGTTTTCAAGTCTTCCAGATCAATTTTTACTGTGGGTATTATGATTGTTAAGTTGGGTTCATGTGTTGACTAAGTTGTGTGCAAGATTTTAATTTGGTACTCAATTTCTGAATTTTGTAAAAACAGATGTTGTTAGTCATATATGGTGTTGGAAATTGCTTGTTGTATCTTTGTACACTTCGTAAACCTTAGTCAAGATAACCTAGATTCCCATGTTATGTTTAGGGGAGTGGCTAGTTGTAAGGGCCGACACACAAAGTGGTGTCAGGGTAACTTACGATTAGTTAAGTAAGTCAGTGAAAACTAAAGAACACAGTAGATAGATCTAAAACATTTAAACAAGATATGCATGCCTCGCTTATGACTCATAAGCTACTACAGTTATGAGTATAAGTCAAGAAGGCCTGGAATGGCAAATCAATGTCTCATTTCTTTAAGGGACATTCGATTTCCACAACTGTATGCAATAGGGGCCGGGTTTCGTAAGAGGTTACCAGGGTAACCCAAGGATTGGGGGCCGGGACCTAAGAAGAAACACCAGGGTAACCATTGCATCGTTGTGATGACACTCCACCTAGAATAACTGATAAACCTTGTGTTTGTGTTTCAAATTTAATTGTCAAATATGGAAGCAATGTAACCAATAGTGTGTTTGTACTAGTGTCTAAGGTTAGTAGGTTTGGTCTAGGTAACCTTATTACTATCTCCTAGCACGGGGGGTGGACCTATGGGTACCACATGGTTGGGTGGAACGTGCACCTTACTCCGTTGGGTCCCCAGTATGTTCGTTGCATTGAGCGCTTCAAGGATGGAGAGCTCACACATGGACTTTGTTTATACTTTCATCATTGTATATTGTGACTTGTAATTGAATACATCCCTCGATTTATAAGAGGTGATCATTTGTAAAATTGTAACGGTTATTTGAACTATCTCATCAGATGGATGAGCAATGTAATATCTTATCAATGCAATGTATGGAAAAGAATATGTACTTTAATATATCTTGAATGGAAATTTTAAATTATATGCAATGTTTGATTATGTTATGTTTTTAAATTGGGAGCAATGCGAAGTACATAAGTCGCTTATGGAGAACTTAAAGTAGTGTAACGTCGTTTAACCTAAGAATGTATGCAACTATTTAACATAATATTAATACTTAAAAAAAAAAATTATTACACTTTTATATCACCTTTGCAACATTCTTAGGTTATTTAGATGGGGCATTACATGCACAATCATTATGTCAACTCCGCTAGTAAGAGTCTTTCATGTAATTGACGGCTAGGAAGATCGGCTAGACAAGCAAGCAGGTCAATTTGAAGTTGACTTCTTCAAGTGGCATGTTTGCATATATTTTCAGTAATAAGGATGACTCGGTTATAGTTTATCTTTTTTTTCATTCTTAGGATGACTCGGTTATAGTTTATCTTTTCCTTTCATTCTTTAATACTTTGATTGAGTGGCCTTGAATATGATTCTTGTATTCACAATTTGATAATGATGGAGTATTGATTACCTATTTGAGAAAATCATTAAAATGGGACATTACAATGCCTTTGACATCAATGACAACATTTCCAACATGTAGTCCCTGCTTGCATAGCGACAGTTGTTCATCGCACACATCACACCCGCCCGCCGCTCCTGTGCAAAGATCACGATTTTGGAATTGGAGCGGACACATTCCCAACGCGATTCATTATAGCATCGACATTACACGGGATTCTATTCTACCATTATCAGATGCCAATCACCATATTACCAGATCGCATTGCCTTGCACACTAGAGTCTACACGGGAATTGAGTGGGGTAGGGAAAGTCAAACGCTGGACACACAGGTGATTGGAGAAATAATAGATATTAAGGAACGAGGCCTTCAAGAATTACCGTCGAGTCATTTCTATGAACACGCAGTTGTAGCAAATGAAAATGATTGCAGACCGATGCATCATCATTGAGATTTTGAGTCTATTGACTTTAGTTTAGCTGTCAGTAATCGTTTAAACCTGCTTAGGCGCATTTCCACATATTGTGTTTGGTGATCGTCATCTGTAGGTGGTTGTTCAAGCTCGAGCATATAAGATAGAGGGGATACCACCAATGTTTTGGCTCATGATCAATGAATGCCAATCTAAGTGCATATATCTGAACTGAGATTGATACTTTAGGGGTCTCATCACTAATATGATTTTATCAGTTGTTCTATGTAAACTTGAGTTTCAATCGTTGAGTGTCTGGCAATATTGTGTGTTTCTTGTGACTCATTATGTTTGGTCATCATTATAGATCTACTATCTAGAACTATTAATCTGATATTATGTGTAAACACCTACTGATATTAAATTTACAGATTTTTGTTTTGGAGTTTCAGTTTGAGTACTTATTTGTTGTGTAAAGTAGAACCGGGCCTCTCACATTGCTCGATGAGGAAGAATGTCTAATTGAAGATGCCTAATGCTATATCGAATCCATTAACAAAGTAGGAGCAAGAATAGCCCCCCTCCCCCAACTTGCTAAGAGGGAAATGGGATCTAATGAAGGAAATGCTTGAATTGGGTATGAAGGAGAAGGCCTAGTAGGGATAAGGAAATTTCTTGAGCTGCATCAATCCTAGGGGAAGCCACCTTAGGAAAGACCTCTAAGATCACATTGTAATTCGAGGCAAGACTAGGAGACTTGTCATACTAAGAGGTAGAAATGATAGAATCACTTATAGTGAATTGATCAAGGAGGGCATTTTGCCACCATGTAGCCAAGTCCACATTCTTACTAAGAGAATGGGGATAGTGAGAAGCAAGGGGCTCAATACGAAGCATTGTTTGCAACGAAATGATAAATCCTCATTATCAAGTAGCTAAGTCCATTGCCTATTCTTTACCATCAATACAATATTCCCATGAATAGCCTTGAAAATGTTGTCTACTAGAATACACGCATAGGTAGAGTAGTTGATGTTGGACATGATTGAATTAGCCTTCAAAAAATTACTAATAACATTGTCGATATCCTCAAAACATGAGTTTTCCCATAATTGGAGAGGGAGATTAGACAACCTCATCCAAATTGGCATAATTTTGAGTGATTTTGTTAAAGGATTAAAAAAAGGAAACCATGGTTGAGAGAGGGAATGTTTGCCCCACATCCACAACCTACTCTCTAGCACCAATTCAATGTCCTCAAGAGTAAAAAAGTTTGTGATAAAAAATCACTAACATAAGGATATGGCTCAATCATGCCATCATTGAGAGGCTTCCAAGGCTCCAAAACTCATTTATGCAAGTTCAAAAGAGAAGGCCAATGGTTAAATTTGCAAATCAAGCTTCAATGATCATGTATTTTCTTTTTTATTGTCAGTCACATCTTGGCTACAAATCACAATAGGGGAGAATTGAGAACAAGAAAGGGGCCAAGCTTTTCCACTTTGAGGAAGGCAAGATGAACTAGAGGGAATCCCCAATTGAACCTTGGCCACATAGGATGGATCACAATCTACCCTGATCGTGCCAACATCAATGAAACTTGGCCAAGACAAATGGCAACTTTGTTAACCACGCCACATCCATTTATTTGGTCATTAGGATTGTAAGACAACTCTTGTAATGTCCCCTTTTGGGATATTCCTAAATTTAGGCCTGCAAAATAATCATAATCACTAAAAATTGATATTAATTGACGAGTATCAATTTTATGGTTATATTCAAATTAACACATAAACTAGTATAATATTGAGAGCAATATATCATAGCTAAAACATCATAATAGTTAGATCTAAAGTCATAGAATCATTAACATTTGAATTCTAAATATCTTAACATCATTAATGATTATCCCAAGACATATTCCTATAGTCAATCATATTAGGAATTTTCTAGAAATGTTTGCAAATCGCAATCTCAAGGATGATTGTCCTTGTATTGTGAGAGCATGGGTGGATCCTTATCCTTCCATCTCAGGGTGGCATACTTGAGAGGACCCTCAAGCCCAAGAGCACTTATACGCCTTCTAGCCCATGAGTGTTCCATCTCGGGGGTGGCGTACTTGAGAAGTCACTCAATCCTAGGAGCACTCATCTGCCTCTTGGTCCATGAACATGGCAGGATCTTAGGTCCACTCCATCCCTCAATCCACCTTGGAGGCACTCTATCCTCCTTGATCAAGCTTAGGAGCACTCATTCGCCTTGTAGCCCACAATCGCTCCATCTAGTGGGTGGCTTGCGTGATAAGATGCATGCAAATTGCCTTCCTTAACAAGCTTAGGAGTACTCATATGCCTCTCGACCCATGAGCATGCAACTTGGAAGGTTGATTGACCTCCCTATTTGCAAAACACTTATAAATTGAAAACAAATTGCTAAAGGAATCTACAATATTAATTGGTAATAAAATATCATTATGTAATTATAATGTATATATACACACACATATAGTTATTCCAAATTTATAATTTAAAACTTACTTCCAATAATATTCTTACTAAAACAATATTTATTTCCAATAGATAACTTATATTATAATTTCTTAGTTTTTCCCTCTTTTTCCAATCCACTTCCTTGATGCCTTTCACAAAATGATTCCACCTCCCTATATATCCTTCATGGTGGGGGTGAATAGTCACACCCTTTATAATTATTGCACCCCTCCTTAATCCAAGTGTTGCCTTTGTTTTTGCTTCCTTGATTGTTGACTTTAGTTAATTAAAGTCTTCACTATAGTAGCACTACCTTATATTAATAGGGAATCAATGCCTTTTAATATTTCCTTTTGAAGTCTCCTTTGGTAGTGATTATTTTTACTTCTTGTGCAAGTTGCGATTAGAGGGCATGATGGCCCTTGACACCAACAATTCCAAAAACATTACCTAGAATAGGAGTGAGGGGTCCAATAATGGGTGTAGTAGCAAGATCGACCTTCCCACGAATAATAGCATCTATGCATCTACTAGAGGCTAGTGTTGGAAAAAACTCCTTAGAAGGCAAAGGTAGGGTTCCACAAATGGGCAAGAGCAACAACATTTCAAAATTGGGTATGGAAAACCTCCTTTGAAACTTTGAAAGCTAGGTAAATAATGTTTCAATGTTTAAGAGAATGCTATTGATTTTTAGTTCAACGGTTTTTTCATCCTAATTGCATTATGACAATTTTTGAATCTCCCTTGTTTTTGACATTTTTGTATTCAAATACTTAGCAAATTTGTAGATCGAGGAAGAGGGCTTGTGCTTGAGATTCATTATTGATCATGTTTGTGAGTTTCTTTGATGTTGCTTCAACCATATTTCCTCTTTCATTTGAAATGATACAACCTGCTCATGATACCCATGAAATTCCTCTTGATGCTCTAACCAAGTTTAAATTTTCCCATTCATAGGAGGGGGCCTCTATTGGAGTCCTCTAAGCTTTGAAGAATTAACTTGCCCATCCCCATTAATGGGGGAAAAAGCTTAATAATTAAACAAGATTTGATAATGATAAAAATAAATATTAAAAAATATTTTAATAAAGTTACAATTAAATATAACCTTCATTAGTGATATTTAATAAAAAAATTCCTTAAAAAATATTTAATCAAAATTAACAAATTATATTATACTATATAAAAACTAAAAAACAAATATACATACTTGAATTAGAAATAATAGCTGACACATATTGAAAGACGCTTCTATAAATATTCCAAACTATATCTACTTGGTCAAATTGCTTTTTCATCCCTCTTCTAAGCATATATACATTCTATAATCTTCTAAACAATGCTCAATATTTTTCATCATTTCATTTTATGTTAAGGGTATTGTCTTTTTATAGTGATTTTCTTCAAATCATGTAGTTATGCACATCTATATTTCATTTTTCTTTTGGACAATTATAATTGGTGAACTACATGGTGAAGTTCTTGTATGAATAACTCCATTTTTACAAATCTCATAATTAATTCTTTGTTTTCTGTTGTACCCCTAGGAAACTTTGCCTACTAGAGTCTTTTTACAAACATTATTAGTCTTGTCAGTCTAATGTTGAAAGTTATTAAGAATCATAGTTTTCATATATCATAAGTGAATTCTATCATTCTAGAAATACATTTATTTCCTTTGTCAAGTTGATGGATGAATGCCAACTCTAGGAGTCTTGGTCCATAGTGACAATTCGTTAGAATAATGAATTTGACTACTAAGATAATACACACAAGACTATTCTTGAGGCGCTCTTTGCCAAAACTTAAAAAAGTCGATCAAAACCCAAAAGTGCATATTTTTGGTGTGTGTCATGGCTAGGGGAGTCAAGGCATGGCCTTTGTCTATAAGTGCCCAAAAAAATGGAAAATTTATAAATTATTAGAAGTGGCAATCTTTCTCCAAGTGCACATTTTTACATATTTGAAGTTAGAGCCAAAAAGTTAAGTGGTAAATCAATTCTTTAGGTGCACTTTGCTAGGTAATACAAAAATAGATTAAGGAATAGAAAAATGAAATGGCCCATAAGTGTGAATTTTTAAAGTTAGAGCTAAAATATTATTTGGCAAATGAATTCTTGAGGTGCATTTTGCTAGGTAATGCACATTCAAGGAATGGAAAAGTGGCAATTGGTCCTTGAGTGTGCACCTAATTAACTAAAACTAAAAGTAAGTGTCAAATCTCCTACAAGTGGGTAAATTTCATGCCTCGTGCAAGTATCAAGTGGTAAAAACCCCCCAAGGACGCATTATCACTTGTCAAGTCAATTCTAAATGAGCATTTTAAACAAAAATTGGCTAGGGTAAAATGGCAAGAGCTAGTATACAATTTTTTTAGAAGTTTAGTATGTCTTGATTTATTTGGTCTACTTATCTCATTTGATGGTCATTCTTTCTTGTCATAAGAGCTAGTATACAAATTTTCTAAAGGACTAAGGACTCTTTGTAAGAATATCACAAAACTTGTTATGTGTCAAACATTGAGATGCTTTCTTAATGCCAATATATTTGGACTCTACTTTTAGTTTTTCTTTGGTTTTTGAAGTATTGACCTTCTTCCAAATTTCAAGTATATCTTGAGCAACATAACAAATATTCTCTTAAGGATACTTTGTGAGATTTTGAAGTTGCTTACCAACTTGTTAATTGAAATACTAAGGACAAGAAAAAATATCATTGTCCTTTTAAAGACTATAAAATTGGATTGTTGGTTTGAATATGGTATGCTATGCAACTAGTTTCACCTTGGGATCTATTCACGCCTAGTTACTTTAGCTTACTCAAGTCACTTACTATTTGTGTCTCACATCATAAGATGAAGGCATTTGTTATGATCTTAGTTTGAACTAAGACTTTATCTAGGGCTTTTATCCTTTCCTATAAAGCAAGGTAATCTTATTGTGTTGTATCATTATGTATTTATTGTTTTTAATAGTATAACGGTTCTTTTTATTGCATCTATCTTGTGGAAGCTATTTGGTCTTACTAGATAGATCCCTACTCTTGCTACTAGTTAAAAATGGAGATGCTTTCTTAATGACAATATATTTGGACTTTGCTTTTAGTTTTTCTTTGGTTTCTTCTCAACATTGATAGACTATGGTTATATCTATGGTTATTCTCAACCTTAATGGATTTTGGCCTCTAAGACTTTGAAGCTTTGTTTCCATTATTGTTGTGGTTTCTGAAGTATTGGCCTTCTTCCAAACTTCAAGTATATCTTGAGCAACATAACAAATATTCTCTAAAGGATACTTCGTGAGATTTTGAAGTTGCTTACCAACTTGTTAATTGAAATACTAAGGACAAGAAAAATAATCATTGTCCTTTTAAAGACTAAAAAATTGGATTGTTGGTTTGAATATGGTATGTTATGTAACTAGTTTCACTTTAGGATCTATTCACTCCTAGTTACTTAAGCTTACTAAAGTCACTTACTTTTTTTGTCTCACATTATAAGATTAAGACACTTGTTATGATCTTAGTTTGTCCTAGGAATTTATCTAGGGCTTTTATCCTTGCCTATAAAGCAAGGTCATCTTATCGTGTTGTATCATTATGTATTTATTGTTTTTTAATAATATAACAGTTCTTTTTTATTGCATCTCTCTTGTGGAAGCTATTTGGTTTTACTAGTTAGATTCCTACTCTTGTGAGTTTTTCCATTTCTCTAACATAGATAGCATCCTATCAATATTTGAGCAAGCAACTTAAAATAGAGAGAACACTTTAGGGAAAAAAACTTGGTTTTCATGATTGAATTGGTGTAGGTTTTCACACTAATTAAATTATTCTATTATTTAACATGCCAATATGGTGCCTTTCTTAGTGTAGGCTTTGTGAAATTTTAGATGGATTGAATGCAACTTTGATGGAGGAGTTAAAGGGAAACCAAAGCCTACATGGAATGGGTGGCAAATTTGGAGATTAAAAGGGTTGCTCTGGTAGATCTTTATGAGATATATGGAATTACAATCATATATATGGTAGGAATAAAATTAATGCATAAAGGTCTAGAGGTAGCATAGTCCAAATGTTTACAAATTTTTGAAATATAAGAGGATACCATGTTTGTGATAATAGGTCTACATAAGAGAAAAATTCCCAATTGGCTAGTAGATAGAATAATTCAATAAGCAACTAACTTAATGTAATAAAAAAAGGATAAAATGATCTCACATATAAGGTGTAAATAATAGTGTTGCTAACTACTACACAAAAAGGGTGTTGAAGCTAAATCTCTTAGGGTGATGTTGCCAAATAATATAAGGTCTTGAGGACTATTGAAATTGAACCAAAAAGACATTGGTAGGTAGAGTTTTGTGTAAAGGAATTCCTTGCTCTTCTACAAATCCTATAGAAACTAATGCAAATACTCTAGATTAGACATCCATAATAAAGCCTACCTAGACCTAGATTGAAGAGACTACTAGATGCAAGGTGAAAGCAAGTTTTGGTGTAATATGATCCTTTGATTGGGCTCATTGCTCAAACTATATTCAAAGTTTGATTGTTAATTTTAAAAATAAAATTAAAAAAAAATACAAAAAAAACAAATTTCTTTATTAAAATTGAAAATAAATAATGGGTTAATGCTTATGTAGTCCTTAATTGTTGTGAGGTTGAGACAATGAATTTCTACATAGACAGCTAGATTTGCAATTATTGTGCAAAATGAGCAAATATGTTAGTGGAACTTAGAATACTCTTTGGCTTACGAGTAGCAATGCCACTATTTTTCGTAAACGTTGATTGAATAAAATTGCACATTTTTCACACTCCAATTACAATCATAAAGTGTCATTGCCATCCACTACTCATCTAAATCTCACTACTCATCTCAATCTCATAGCATTATGTAGAGAAGGCTAGCCCAAGGAGGTGTTGGTCATTTTGCTTGGTGGGTTTATGGGCTGATTTAGATTTTAAGAGGAATGGGCATATTTGTACATTTGACAATTCAATGTTAATTATAGGCAATAGATTAAATTAATATAGTTAGAAATTGGAACTACAAGAACCTTTACATTGATGATCCCTAAAGAAAATTATTTGACATAGTTGCTTGTATAGTTGATCAAATTACTATTGTTTTAGAAATTATTGTGGTAGTCATTGATCTTTGTTACTGTCACAATTGGAATTGTCATTTCCATATCCCTTTTTATGTTGAAACAAGATATGGTGTGACAATGACATTGAGGAATATAAAGTGAATTTAGAAGAGATCACCTTTTCCAAATTCATATAAGAATGAAGGCCTCTTCTCTTTTCTTTGGTAAGGACATCCCTTCATTTTAGAAGCTAGTGATGATTCTTTTGTTCGATTCTCAAGAAAATTGAATGTAGCAAGACCAATGGATGTTATGAATTGATAGTAAGAGAAGAGCTAAAATAAATGTATCTCCATGTAGTTCCAAACACTTGTTTCCATTAACACAAACAGTACCAAAATCAATTTAGTTCCAAACACTTGTTTTGGTGGCAAGGAGTTCCCAAGAATTACTTTGGAGTTGGAATGGTCCCAAGGAACTTTCTTAACCAAAATGAGTCCTTTATTTTGCTAAAAAGAAGGTTGCAAAGCCTTTGAATGTAAGTCAACCAACGTTTTGCTTGGTTTCAAGTACCAATTGATTGGTCAAAGTGGAGCATGAAGGAACTTATTTGAGGTTATAAATTTTGGCTAAGTATGAAAACAAAGAGCTTGAAATTTGTGTCTTCACTTTACTAGAAGGGTTGCAATACTCAAAATACTCGCGGATATCAGATTGAGCAAACTTATTCTAGGTTTGGAATTGCATGATGTGATCCACATGTTTCACCATTTCTTTGCTACAATCCAGGATGAACATAATGATGATATTATTTCGGCTATGCAGTCTATTATGGTTCTAACTATAAATGAGAGTGATGATGTGCCTCGGTCTCTTTTCTTCATCCTATCAGGTAATAGGAAAAAGGGAAATCATGGAATCCTATTAGTGAAAGAGAAATTAGCTTGAAGGGTGATTAATCAATGTGTAACGAAGCTGAAACTTTTAATTTTTGGGTTGCTATATTTCTATATTGCATTGATTTGCTACAATTGTAAATTATTTATCAACTTTGTGAAGTTGCTAGAATTGATTATCTTTCATTGGGCCCCTGTCCTTGATTGTATCAATAAAATATTCATACGCTTGACTCTACACATAGATACATTATATTCAAGATTGGTGGAGCATCAATGTGCAATAACCCAACAACTATTTTCATCACAATAGGTAGGTATGGTATATAGTGGCTCAAAGCAAATAATAGGCACATTGTGCTTAAATAGCCAATGTGTTAATCATAATTTATGGGTTGTTTACATGGTGACCCGAGTTTCCATTAAAGAGTTAGTTGGTTAACCACAACCTATAAGTTGTTTGAGCTTATGTGTGTGTATTCATATTTTTTACAATGACAATACATATAAGCATTTAGGCTAGGCATGTATGACTATGGACACCTTATTTAAAATTTTGAAAATATTTGGTTTTATTTTCTCTTTATTGGTCAAACATTGGTGTGTTGATGAATTTAGTGTTGTGATGGATTGGTGTTACTAAATAATAACAAATCATAGAATGCGGAGAAGGTGGCATTTTCAAATCTAAGTTTGAGAGGATTTGACATGATTGATGAAGCCAAGATAGTAGTAGAAAATCATGCTTGAGAATTGCTTCATGACTAATATTCTTGTGCTCATTGCTTGGGATGTTGGAATCAAAGTAAAACTTCTAACAAAAATGTTACAATCAAGTTAATACTTGTTTTCTAAGTAGTTTCTTGAATCTTTTTTTTTTCTCTTGGATCATGTTTTCATAGGGTACATGATATTGTTATTTTCTGTTGGCTTTGGAGTTGCCACATATTTCACTTTGTGTGCATGGAGGTAATTTAGTAGATTAGTTACTATCAATTATGTTGGTGGTGCAACCCGATCTCAATTTTGAGGAATAATGACAAATAAATTGCTAAAACTAGACAATTTGTAGCTTTCAATTTTTAAACAATTATTTTCTTTATCCAATTCTAGCTATTTGAATTTATATAGCTTTTAACATTTATATTTTAAATTTTAATGAACCAAGCAATGATCATTTTGGGCTTAACGAATAAAGTGGTTATTGGTTTATTTGTGACAATTTTTGGCCTACAAAGAGTTCACAATAGATTAATTTTTGTTGTGTATAGACTTAACATCGTAAGCAATGAGGTATGTCTTGAATTTAATAAAAAATTGGGAATATATGCCACTAAATAGGTCTTAGTAAAGATAGAATACAAACTCATCAATAGAGTATGGATGATTAAGGCCA
The DNA here is from genome assembly GCA_007258455.2 of Sequoia sempervirens. Taxonomy (NCBI): domain Eukaryota; kingdom Viridiplantae; phylum Streptophyta; class Pinopsida; order Cupressales; family Cupressaceae; genus Sequoia; species Sequoia sempervirens. The sequence continues at coordinate 60,741,535 of VDFB02281492.1, forward strand.
ATGTTTGAGAATGGGTATTCTCTCTTTCAGTTTAGGCTTAGCTAAGCCCAAGAGGGTGTTCCTAGAGGTATCCTTGATTGGATGTTTTGGCATAAATAATATAACAAAATGTTATGACTAATAGTTATACCCAATGTATGAAAGACTTACAATATTTGTCACGAAATCTATGACTTGCTAGTTGACTATTGAACCTTTCATTAAGCTGATTATAGCATCCTTGCAAATGTGTGCATGCATGACATAATTGAATTGTATCATCATTCATTGATTCAATTTGACTTTTAGGATTTATTTTAGTATCAAATACTTTAGGAATGATGACATACCTTCAACTCCCAAGATTGATTTTCTACTTTCAGGGAATTTTTGCATTTGTTTGTTTTTTTTCTCTTTTTCTTGCTCTTTGTTGGCTTCAATGGATGATAGAGGATTTCTTTCAACATTTTCATCTTCAGATTTTAATTTCCTTCTTTAATGAATGTCTCATCCATTCTTGTTTTTCTCTTAATTTCAAGCTCCTTGCATGTTTGTGTTTTTTATTGTTTTTTCCCCATAATTTACAAGTCCATATCAATATTTAAAAAACTTGACACAATAAGAATGTTTATTGAATCTGAGTGTATACAAGCTAAATATACTAAATGCAAGGATTATGGCATGGGTGTGCAAATTTCACCTTTAAGATATTGTTCCTTTTGATCGTTTCTAATCAATAGAGTGGTACTCTAGTTGCTTCTAACACCTTTTGTTATAGATTTCAGTTCATTCAATTGAGTGGGTATATTAGGTAATTTTTATTTTTAAAATATTATGTGTATATATAGGTATATATGTATGCATATATAATATATATACATACATGCACACATCTATGTGTATGTATATATAGTATATACCTACATATGCATATGTATGTATATATAATATATACATGTATATGCATATTTATAATTATATTCCATACATAGCAAGCTTGAGAATAAAATTGATTTTTGTTTGTAATTTTTGAAAGCATATTTTTCTTTTCCTCTTAGCACTAATTACATATTTTATGTTTCCTCTATCATAGGTAATCTTGCTCTTAATCAAAGGTAGTCTTACGAACAAGTTCCTCAATCAATTGCAAGTAATTGGCAAGTCCATCCTTATTTAACTAACCCTAACTAACTCATACACCATATTTCTTAATTTAATTGACCCTAACTTTTTCTAAGTTTTTGATATAGGGAAAAACATATTTTGAAGGGATTCGGAACCCTTTAACATAAAAGAGCAAGGCTACAGAAAAGACAACAAGCAGCTAACAAGAACAACTCCAAAACAAGACCAATTAAGATTTACATTTAATATTTTTCTTGTGAGAGCGGAGAGTCATGTCGAAAGATGATCGAGAGGATTTATCTTTTTTGCCCTTAACAATGATCCAACCATCTTCCACTTGCATCGCCTTACCGTGCCACGCCTGTTCACAACTTTCATGAAGATGAAAGCCAGCAGCCAAAGTACTATGGGTAACATCTTGAATCCTTTGCGCAGATAAGGACATTTCTGAAGAGCCACTAGAAAAGGAAGCCGAGGCTCCTTCCCTTGAAATGGCAGCCAAAGACACAATAGGGGTTGCCTTAGCAACCCCGCCATTTGAGACGACCAGAGGGGACGTCCCTAAACCTAGGGAATCAGAAGCAACCACCTCACGAACTTTAGGGGTTTCAATAAGACGTTCAGTTTCAGCAACCCCACCAAAAGAGATATTCGAAGGGGATACCTCATGAGCTTGAGATTCTGAGGCAGCCACCTCAGAAAAGCTCCTATGTTGATCAACAATCTTCTCAACAGTATAATGATGTTGAGAGGCACCTTTCCACCAAGAAGATGAACAATTTTTTTTGAAACCACATTGTGCTACTGCGTGACCAGTTTTAAAACATCGTCTACATGGATAGTAACTTTTTCTATGTTACTCAATGCTTCTCTTATACTACTAATTTAAAGTGCAACATTACATGGATAGTTTAATGAGCTTTTCTCTCTTGGATCACATTGGCTAGCATGGGTGGCATATTATTTGCTTAGAATATTTGTATAAGATTTCCTTTCTATCATGAGAATAGTAACATTCCTTGAGCTTTTGAGCCTTTCAAAGATTTGGCCTCTTCTAGATGGTTTCTCCTCTAGTTGTGTGTCTAAGTTTGCACATTTGCCACTTATCTAGCATTTCACCATTTTCTAGGCTTCACTTGACTTCCTCTCCACTAATCATCAATTTGACTTGTGGCACTCATAAAATTCCCTAACACTCTTAATTTAATTTTTTCTAGGCAATCTAGATTATCTTTTTATCATTGTAATGGACATTTGGCCTCTAAGTTTCTTCCTTTGTTGGTTTGCTTATGCACTATCATTAGTCACAAATGGATTTTCCCACAAAACCAAATACCTCCCTTCTACTTGGTTTAGACTCATTCTTGTCAAAATTTCCTACATAGACAACTTTGTCAAAGCTTTGAGTTTATCAAAGAAATCCACGAGTTCACAAAACTACATGAACTTTACTCTAAATATAAGTCTAAAGCATTAATCTAAAATATTAAACCTAAAATATAAATCTAGAAACTTTACTCCACATTGGACTCTAGATAACCATTTATCATAATAGTAGTCACATTAAGCATTGTCAAAAAAATGTGTCAAAGTTCAAATGGTTGTTTATTGAAACATTATTGAAACGTGATTATTACAAACTACAATCATGGGGTCAATCACACAAATTCCTTAGGATTCATGCCTAAGAAAAACCTTTGAAATGAGAAATTATGGATATTACTAAACATAAGAATGTGCTAATTGATAAGTATATAATAATGTGTAATAAATGGATAAATGTTATAGGCAAAAGGACCCATCTTTACACAAACTTATGTCATTTGCCAATATATCTATATATCAAGACACTCTTCTCAAAATGAATGCAAAATAAATAGAAAATGACATGGATATGCAAATTTCACCAAAATAATACTAATAAATAAGTTCAATGTCGCAAAATCACACTCCCTTGCATTTAATAATTGACTTTTCAATAAATCCCACCTTCTTGCACCTTCCTTAAAAAAAGAATAATTAATAACAAGTACTAAGTTTTTTGTCGTGAATGGTTCAAAATAAAAATTAGTTTCAATCTTAGTTTCAATCTTAGTTTCACCTTGTTCATCAAAATTCAAAAACAAATGTAGATTAAGGAATTTGTAAAAATTGAAAAAAATAAAAATAAAAATTGTTAATTGCCTTAATATATATATATATATTAAATTCAGAATAACAAAGCTATTTCATTTTCAACCTTTCTTCTATCTAAATAAATATAAGTTAAGGTTGGTTTTAAGCTTGCTTCAACTTATTCATCTGAATTAAGATATTATAAAATTTGTCAATTTAATAAAACATGAATGAAAATTTATTGATGAAAACCTTCACAATAGGAGATATTAACTTGCATATTTCAACTACTTGATTATTAGAGACTATTGTTATGATACAGAAGATGCTTTGCGACCAGACATCTTGCTACTTGGTGGAGGAATGCCCTCCTTGATCATTTGACTGGGGATGCTTCCACTGTTCTTGGCTCTTTGGCGGGCCAGGGTCCTTGTCCTGTATCCTCGTTGGTGAATTGTGAGGGTGCTTGGAGGCTCCTCATGATGTGGCTTCCCTCAAGATTGGTGCGGTTCAGAGGATTTCGTCCCTCCCTGTTAGGACTCTGCCTTTTGAACGATTTCAAGCTTCCCCAACGTTTGATCCAATTGCCCAGCTGGTGGGCTGTGAGGGGATTCTTGCTCCTATTCAGTTGAACGATTATTAGTAGTTGTTTACTTTTCCATTATTTTTGTTTCTTGTTACATGGTCTGTTGTAGGTCAACTATCTTTTTGCTGACGTTTTATTTTAAATCAATTTTAAGAACCTATTAAAACCTATTTATTCTTTAATAAAAAAAAAAAAAATTCTCTATCCAATAAAAAAATATTGAAAATTCATTCCTGATATATTTTGTACATAATCCATTACAATCTTTATAATGTTTAATCTTACAACCCCCAGACTGGTATGCTTTCTAATTGAACGGTTAGAATTCCCAATAGATGTTTATTATGGTGTAGCTTAAAAAATGTGCGCCCTTATTGCTCAAACACAATATGTGCACCCCTGTAGACCAGAGTGTTAAATCAAGTGAGGAATGATCCTTTTCCCAATGTGCTAGATTAGGCTCGACATCTGAATCAATGCAATGAATGGATCCTCCGACATACTCTCCTCTGTGGATGGAAAAAATGTAACTTCTGAATTCGCATGACATTTGTGATGCATTTTTATAAATGCTTCTCTGCTCAAATATTGTGTTGTCATTGTCATGAAACTTTATCTTTCTTGTGCTACCTCCTATCCAAACAAGTTCCTCCACCACCTCTTTCATCTATGGTCTCTTCCTCCTTTCCAAATGAAGGCATACTCTTGCTAGCCTTGCCATATCTTCCATTTGTTGCAGGTTTTCATCCTCCAATACTTTCCTATCTAAGAATTCTCTGAGGCGATTATCATTGAGTCTAGCAAGAAAAAGTGTAGATAAATTCCACTCCTCGCCTATCCTTTCTACACTTAGGGGTTTCAGACCTATTAAAAGCTCAACCAGGACAATACCAGAACTGAGTACATCACTTTTGTTGGTGAGCTGATATGTTTGGAAGTATTCAAGATCTAAGTAACCTTTTGTGCCCATTATATTTGTGGTGTGATGTGTCTTATTGGAAGTAGACATGAGACGAGACATCTCGAAGTTTGCAACTTTGGGAGAGAATGTCTCATCCAAAAGAATATTAGACGACTTTACGTCCTTGTGGAAAATGGGTCGAGATGCTCCATAATGTAGATATGCCAAAGCCTCCCTCGTCTCGATTGTATGCACCCAAGGCAAAGACCCCTCTTTGAACTGTAAATGTTCAAATAGTGTTCCATTGGGAATGAATTGAGATACCAACAATGGGAATTTAGTTTGGATGCAACACCCTAATAACTTCACTATGTTTCTGTAATTTATTTGGGAAAGAATTGCAACTTCATTAAGAAACTCATGGTCATCCTTTAGATTTAAAGCTTGGTTGGACTTTCTAATGGCCACAAGAGTACCATCGAGTAGAATTCCTTTGAACACAGTTTCAAAGCTGCCACTTCTCAACACCATTTCCTTTGAATAATTATTAGAAGCTCTTGCCAATTCATCAACAGAAAACTTTATCGGGTTTTCTCTACCCCCTCTAGGAGCGATGTATTATTGCAACTGCTGAAAGTACTTGGCCTCCACAAGTTTCAAATGGCGTTTATTAGCCACCAAACCAAAAGAGACGCTACTACATAGACAATTACAAATGAAGACACAGATCCTGTGTGTTTTACCAAACTGGATGTCAATAAAACAAATTCTTAAATATTCAAGAATAAAAGTAAATTTTGGACAATAAAAATAAATCATAGAAAACACATAGACAAGATGTATTTTGGAATCAAATAGTTCTCTAAATTTTGACTTGTTTAGGTAGTTCATGTGAAATCACACATTCTTTTCCAATAGAACTCACTATAATCTAAACTTTGACTTGTTTAGATGGTTCATTTGAAATTACGTATTCTTTTTCAATAAAACTCACTATAATCTAAACTTTGACTTGTTTATATGATTCATCCAAAATCACACATTCTTTTTAAAAGGTAAACCATTAGATCAAATCAAAGTTTAAAATATGTGTAAGCCAAAATCCTATGGTTACCTATTATTGTAGGAATGGTGAATTTTTTTTAGCCTATCGACTGGCATCTTGTACTCTTTTGAAAGCCATCTTTGCTATAATCCTTTGCATATGAACAATTGTAAGAACCGCGAAAATTATGACATACACCCCCTTGCAATGGTTCAATGCACTGATCCAAGTGTCGATTGCATTCATCCACATCTAAAGTTTTAGAAGAAAACTAGGTCATGTAGGATCGATTGGGTTTTCCAAAATATAAATGGAAAGGTACCTTTTATAGATTTTCCCTTATAATGAAATGTATACACTTAAAAACATTTAACTAGATTAATGAGTAAGGGTTATGGGCTAGTTTTTTTTTATTATTGCAATGATAAAATGTGGAGACTAAATAGAAATTTTATTTACTTAGCTTAATGAATGAAGAATCTATGCCATTGATGAATATTCTAGAATAGGTATAGTCTCTGCCCTAAAAGTGTGATTTCTTTATTAATTGAATGCTTGAAATTTTGCACTGATTAGGTGCTCTACCTAGAGGTCAAGTTCACAAGTCTAGCTTAGATCCAAGATCCAAGATTCATCCTTGAACTTGATCCAAGGCAATGCCAAATTGTACTTTTCTACTTGGTTCACCTTCACTCCTGCCTTTTTTGATATTTGGGAATCTTGTATTTATATTTTCCTTGGAAGGGTTTTTTTATGTCATACAGAGTTTTTTTCTCTCAAGTCGGCCCTTGAAAATGTGTACAAATATTGAAGACCCCAAGTTAGCACCCTATAATGATGTATGTATAGTTGCTATTTTTAGTGCACCAAATCCAAATATTTCACTATTTATTTCTCCTTCAATGTTGTAGAATAAGAGAGTTGGATAGGTCAAATATTTGAAAGGAACTCAATTAAATATCTTTAAATACTAGGACATAATGTATCCAAAAACATAGACTTAGTTGGTTTAGGGTATGAAAATAAGGGAGGCTAATCGGCCAAAGTTTAAACTTGAATTTTATAAAGGTAAGGTTCAAATACATGATTGCTATGTTGATGGTCCCACAACTATAAAAGTTATCCTAGGTGGGTGAATGGTCAAATTTGAGTGTATAAAGGCTAAATGTACTAAATGCAAGGATTATATGAATGCATTATAGTATGTGCATATAAGGATAAGGTAGGGCCTAAGTACACAGGGATGAATGTGTATAGAGATGGAAAAGGTTAGGAGAATTAGTCCAACTTCACAAAAGACTATCCCATTTTTCAATGTGTATGTGTATCATGACATTTTACTCAAAATGGGTACAAAACTAAGCTGGAAATGGCATGGGTGTACAAATTTTACCATTAAGATATTATTTTTTGACATTTTCTAATCAAAAGAGAGGTACTCAAGTTGCTTCCAACACCTATTGTTACAAAATTGAATTAGTTCAATAAAGTGGGTATATTAGGTCATTTTATTTTTAAATATTATGTGTGTATATATAGATATATATGCATGCTTATATAATATATATATATGCATACATATATACTATGCATATATAGTATATACATACACATGCATATGTATGTATATACAATATATGCATAGTATATGCATATCTATTATTATATAACCTACATAACAAGCTTGATGATAAAATTGATTTTCGTTTGTAATTTTTGAAAGCATTTTTTTCTTTTCCTCTTAGCACTAACTATATATCCTGTGCTTCCTCTATCATAGGAAATCTTGCCCTCAATTGAAGGTAGTCTTACCAACAAGTTCCTCAATTGATTGCAAGTAATTGACAAATCCATCCTTATTTAACTAACCCTAACTAATTCATCTACCATATTTCATGATTTAATTGACCCTAACTTTTCCTATGCTACTCAATGCTTCTCTTATGCTACTAGTTCAAAGTGTGACATTACATGTACTAGTTTTATAGGCTTTTCTCTTATGGATCTCATTGTATAGCTTGGGTGGCATATTATTTTCGTAGAATTTTCTTTCTATCATGAGAATAATAACATTCCTTAAAATTTTGAGCCATGCAAAGATTTGGACTCTTCTAGATGGTTTTTCTTGTAGTTGTGTGTTTGAGTTTGCACATTTGCCACTTATCTAGCATCTCACCATTTCCTAGGTTTTACTTGACTTCCTCTGCACCAATCATCCATTTGATTTGTGTTACTCACAAAATTCCTTGACACTCTTAGTTCATTTACTCTAGGTAATCTAGATTATCTTTTTATAATTGTAATGGATATTTGGTCTGAACACAAAATTCCTCAACACTCCTAGCTCATTTACTCTAGGCAATCTAGATTATCTTTTTATAATTGTAATGGTCATTTGGCCTCTAAGTTTCTCCCTTTGTTGGTTTGCTTATATATTGTCATTAGTCACAAATGGATTTTCCCACAAAACCATGTACTCCCTTCTACTTGGTTCAAAATAAAAATTAGTTTCATCTTAATTTCATCTTGTTCATCGAAATCCAACAAAAGATGTAGATTAAGAAATTTGTAAAAAATGAAAAAAATAAATAAATAAATTGCTAATTATCTTAAAACCATAAATGTATTAAATTTAGAATAATAAAGCTGTTACATTTTCAACTTTTCATCTACCTAAAAAAAAATCTAAAAAAAATATATAAAAATTAAGGCTGGTTTTATGATTGCTTCAACTTATTCATCTTCTTAAGAGTATAAAATTTATAAAAAAAAATTGTATGAAAAACAATTAATTGATGACAACCTTTAGAATAGGAAATATTAACAAGCATATTTCAACTGCTTGATTGTGAGAGACTTGTTCTGAGGCAGAAGATGCTTTGCGACTAGACATCTTGCTTTTGAATGCCCACGTTCTCATTGTAAAAATGTGGGCTCGGCTACTTAGGGAAGGAATACCCTCCTTAATCATTTGGCTCTTTCATGGACAAGGCTCCTTGACCTGTACCCCGTTGGTGAATCGTGAGGGAGCGTGGAGGCTCCTCATGAGATGGCTTCCCTTGGGATTGGTGCGGTTCAGGGGATTCTGTCGCTTCCTGTAAGGACTGCGTTTTGAACCGTTTCAGGCTTCTCCACAGTCTGATAATAAATGGATTTTAAGAACCTATTAAAATCTATTTACTGATTTATAGAAAACAAACATTTCTATTTAATTTTTTCATTGAAAATTCATTCAAATCCATTACAATCCTTATAATATTTAATCTTACATCCCCAAGAATGGTATGCTTGCTAATTATGGTGCAGCTTCAAAGATGTGCGCCCATATTGCTCAAACACTGGTATGTCAGGTACACTGCAGTGTGTTAAATTACACTAGGAATGATTTTTTTATCTCAATGGTTCAGAGTAGGCTCGACATCTGAATGAGTGCAGCGAATGGCTCCTCCGACGTATTCTCCTCTGTGGACGGAAAAACGTAACTCCTGAATTCGCATGACGTTTGTGACGTTTGTGATGTTTGTGATGCCTTTTTGGAAATGCTTCTTTGCTCAAATATTGCGTCGCCACTGTCACGAAACTTTGTCTTTCTTGTGCCACCTCTGATCCAAACAAGTTCCTCCACGGCCTCTTTCATCGACGGTCTCTTCCTCCTTTCCAAATGAAGGCATGCTCTTGCTAGCCTTGCCATATCTTCCATTTGTTGCAGGTTTTCGTCCTTTAATACTTTGCTATCTAAGATTTCTCTGAGGCGGTTGTCGTTGAGTCTGGCAAGAAAAAGAGTAGATAAATTCCACTCCTCGCTGATCCTTTCTACACTCAGGGGTTTTAAACCTGTTAAAAGCTCAACCAGGACAACACCAAAACTGAATACATCACTTTTGTCGGTGAGCTGATACGTTTGGAAGTATTCAGGATCCAAGTAACCTTTTGTGCCCATTATGTTCGTGGTGTGATGTGTGTTATTGGAAGCAGACATGAGACGAGAAATCCCAAAATCTGCGACTTTTGGAGAGAATGTCTCATCGAGAAGAATATTAGACGACTTTACGTCCCTGTGGAAAATGGGTCGAGATGCTCCAGAATGCAGATATGCCAAAGCCTCCCCCGTCTCGATTGCAATCTGTAGACGCGACGCCCAAGGCAAAGAGCCCTCTTTGAAGTGTAAATGTTCAAACAGTGTTCCATTCGAAACGAATTCAGATACCAACAATGGGAATTTGGTTTGGATGCAACACCCTAACAACTTCACTATGTTTCTGTGATTTATTTGGGAGAGAATTGCAACTTCATTAAGAAACTCATGGTCATCCTCCAAGTTTAAAGCTTGGTTGGACTTTTTAATGGCCACAAGAGTACCATCCAATAGAATGCCTTTGAACACAGTTCCGAAGCCCCCACTTCCCAACACCATTTCCTTCAAATAATTATTAGAAGCTTTTGCCAATTCATCTGCAGAAAACATTCTCAGGCTTTCTCTACCCCCTCTAGAAGCGATGTATTGCTGCAACTGCTGAAAATACTTGGCCTCCACAAGTTTCAAGTGGCGTTTCTTTAGCCACCAAACCATGAGGGATGCTACTACACAAACAACTACAAATGAAGAGACGGATCCTGTGTATTTTACCAGGCGAGAAACAAAATTATAGTTGGTAACAAAATAAATTTTCAAATAATCAACAAGCAAAGGTAAATCGTGGACAATAAAAATAATCCGAAACACATGCACGAATGCTTAAGATTTGTTATTTCTGGATTTTGATTGTGTTTGAGTTTTTCATCAACGTTTCGGATCACACTCAGTGTGATTTGATTGTGTTTGAATTTTTTATCAACATTTTGGATCACATTAGTGATTCAATCATCAAGATCACACTGAGTGTGATCCGAAATGTTGGTGAAAAAAACTCAAGCACAATTAAAATCCAGAAATAACAATTCTTAAGCATTAAGGATTGTGGAAATCTCATAGCATTAACATACATAAATGGTTAGGACTTGAACGTGGTTCATTTGAAATCATTTGTTTTTCTTCAATAAAACCCATTTATTAGTGTGGTTTAAATTAGACCATTAAAACAAATCAAAACTTAAAATCTGCTTAAGCTAAATCTCATGCTTACCTATTATTGCAGGAATGGTGATTTTTTTGTGCGTGGTGGCTCGCATCTTGTACCGTTTTGAAAGCCATCTCCGGTATAATCCTTTGCACATGAACAATTGTAAGAACCAGGCAAATTATGACATACACCCCCTTGCGATGATTCTACGCACTGATCCAATTCTCGACTGCATTCATCCACATCTGTCCATCCATTATCATCGTCAAAGAGTGAGGGGAATCTAGAAGGCAGTGATAACGAAAGAGAAAATATGATGCCAGTTACGGTACTAAATTCGAAAAGTGTGCAAATCATACCTGTGCAACCGGTGCCATTAGAGTAACCAGTCCCTTCATAGCCCGGAAGACATTTGCATACGTGGCCGCCGTCTGTTATGTTCTTACATTCGGCCTTCCCGGCGCAAGAGTAATTAGCTGTTCCATTGGCCGTCGAGCAATCCAGAGCGCCGATGCTCCACTCGAGTCGGAGGCCGTAATGACCGCCGCCAATGGCACCATATTGTTTTGGAGGTAAGAACCATGTAAGTGGATCAAGAATAGTGGAGAACCCACATGCGGTATAAGCCTCATAACTAATTCCCCCACCCGTGAAATTTATAACCCTCTGATTTCCTGGAATTCCAGATTCACAACACCCATAGGTATTGCAGTATTTTGGATCATACTGATTTAAACATGTAGTTGTTCTACAGATCACCTCCCCATCATCAACCTCATTATCAACCCCATTATAAACTTTGAAAGAACCTTTTGATCTGCAACCAATGACCACGAACTTGTTGTTGGAGGAAATAGTGAAGGGGCCATCTGCTGGCAACTTGAAAAGCAGAGAGGCATCATCATTTCCACTACAAGACATGGCTTTTAGAGAAGTGGAATTTATGATGAGAGAGCCGGCATAGTCGATCTGCAGGATCTCAAACTCTGTATGCGTACCATTTACACCAGCGCCCAGAAATAGACCGCGCTCACCGCTCGAATTCCCATTCTCTTTCTCCTCGCAGCTGATCTGAAAACCGGGGTATCCGCAACTTGGATTGTCTATCCAAAATGGGTAACTCACATTCTTCGATCCACAGAATTGAAGATCGCATTGCGCAGCAGTAGATGCACCCAAATACCACCACAGAAGAATTACACCACCGACCTGCCAATGCATTGGTACAGGTAACGACTTTTTATTTCCAGAAGCCATCAAATTGAATACTACGCGGCCAATGGTTGTACTATATAGCGAGGGCCATCTAAGATTGGATTCGGTCCAAAATGTCTGCTTGACAAGCTGACCGCCTGACTGGGTATACTGCTAACAGGCCGGTTGACTTATTTGGTTTAAAAAATGGGAAAACCAAATCTCTTAAATTTATGCAGGTTTGAAGTTAAATGATAACAATGTTAAATATTGTGTGCATAATTTTTAAAAGTGTGTTAAAAATATCATGTTTATAAATATTTTTGGATTTTGACTGTAATATTTTTTATCATCAAGATTTTGGATCATATTTTATTCTTTTCTTCAGTTCTAACTCATCTTGATGTCGGATCTGATAAAAATATTACACAATTAAAATTCAGAAATCTCTATGTATTGATATCATAAACTCTTCAACCTCGCCAACATATTCATTCTATAATTTTATATAAAGTCAAGCTCATTTGTCAAATTATTATTTATTTTAATCTGCACACGTCTCTATATTTATAATCCTATTTTGTCCAATGATATTTGAACATCAATTAAACTGTTCAACTGCAATTTTTTTGGTTTAAATAGTGCCCACCCACAACTGAACAGCAGTATGAAATGAACATAAAGCTGAGAAGATTGGGCAGTTATTAGTTTTTAAATACTTTTATATAAACTTTAACAACTTTGTTGAATATAAAAAAATTCTTGATAAGACTTATTTGTGAGGTTGGTGAGAGGATTTCCATCTTTTACTATCCCTACAAAAACAAAAATAAAATTGTGATGTCAGCAGGATTTGAATCAGTGTCAATGGAAGATACGCCGGCAGTGGTAGGGTAGCACCGACTTCTAGAAATTTAATCTACGATGCAATGTGGAGGTTCATTGCATGAAGCTTGGAGTCCCTGTAAGCCGCGTGTGAGGTTATATGAGCCTCTTTAGGGAATTTCAATCTTTTTCCTATTTAAATGACTCACTCTTTCTAGAAGCGTGAATATTCATTGCAACGTGTCTCTTTCTTGAAAAACCTCAATTTTTTTTACGTATGATTATCGTTTGTTTCTTCTTATTTTGTAAAACTTGGAAAGAAATTGGCACTGCTTTGATTTTTTTCATTATTGTTTTCTTAATTATATAAAGGTGTAAAGGTATTAGCAATCTTGCTAAGTCAAAACGTGGTTATTTATGTTTAAAATGTGTAGAATATTGTAATGATAAAAGTTGAATATTCATGTTAATTTTTATTGGATTATGTGTTTATTTTGAGAAAATAATTTGAAGTAGTTATATATTGATATAATAATAGTTTTATATAAAATCATATTATTCTTTTTATTTTATCATTTATCTATTTTCACATATTTTTATATTTTATTCAAATTTGAATATATTTCTATATATTATGTTGGTTCTTAAATTATAACTCCACAATTTTAGAGAAGAAATTCAAGATCTAGATTTAAGGATTTAAATCAAACAAGATTAACAAGACAAAATATATGTAATACAAATTATCGTTTCTGGATTTGATTGTGTATGAAATTCTTTGTGATCCATCATCAAGATAAAAAAGAGGTAGAGGGGAAGAAATGATTATTTGCATACCAGAACTAGCTTTAAAAGGAAGAGGTGGGAAGAAGAGGCAAGGGGAAATGGGGTTCAAGGACAAAGAAAAAGGCCTAAAATAAAAATGCAAATATGGAAGGGAAAAAGACTAGGCTTAAAGAATAACAATA